>LR738710.1:58106056-58119949 GCA_902687465.1 Secale cereale | reverse complement strand
TTTTTTCGGCGATCCCCACCCCACCGCCCAATCAACGCGCCCCCATCGCCCGCGACTGCCACCAGAGGTCTCACGACTTCGAGTACCCACCGACCACTAATTTATTACCATTTCCGTCCTTCATATACATGTTGACGGGTGGGCCCTATGGTAATGTGCGCTGCTGAATGTGGACCATTTGACTGGTCCATTGATCGAGTCAACAACAAATTACGGAGCTGTATGGTGAGCCAGTGACCGTATGATCACCCTAAAATGCATTTTATTAACACAGTACAGAATCAAACTACCATTTCTTTCTTTCATATACGGGCTGACAGGTGGGCCCCACGGTTACACACCCCGATGGTGCAACACTAGTTGCACCACATGGAACGTTTGACTGGTCAATTGATTGTGTCATCAACAAAATACGGAGTTGTACGGGTGAGCCAGTGACTGTATAATCATGACATGTATTTTTTTTAGCATGGTACAGACGCAAGGGCGCATATATACGCGCAAGAAGTCACCGCTATAAGCGCACACACGCAGACCCTACCCCTATGAGCACCTTCAAGAGAGTGGGCCAGCATATGATCTTGAGATTTTATGAAGTCACCATAGGTGCCTCATAGTCGAGTGGAACGTCTCCTCCCACTGAACGCATATCGCTGGGAAATACTGAAATTAACCCAGGATAAATGCGAGCACCGGGACTTTAACCCTGGTGGGCTCGAGAAACCACTTTCCTCCAAACCATCCAACCACATGTTGGTTAGCACGACAAATGTATGTGGTGACCGTGATGAGCTTATTCTGAAGTCCAGTGACCATATCGTGCTTTCGCTTCAAATACAATGACCGTAAGTGTCGTCAACAAAATAAGGAGCACGCATCAAATGCAAAGTCCGTTAGTGTCATCAAGAAAATACGGAGACGTATCGTGAGCTAGATACCGTATGATCACCACGAGAATGTATACGGTGACTGTAATGAGAATATTCTGAACTCCAGAGACCATATAGTGCTTTAGCTTGAAATACAGTGACCGTCATTGATACGTCTCCAACGTATGTATAATTTTTTATTGTTCCATGCTATTATTTATGAAGTATTGGATGTTTAATGGGCTTTATCATTCACTTTTATATCATTTTTGGGACTAACCTACTAACCCAAAGGCCCAGTCCAGATTGCTGTTTTTTGCCTATTTCAGGGTTTTGCAGAAAAGGAATATCAAACGGAGTCCAAACGCAATGAAACCTTCACAGGAGATATTTTTGGAGAAAATCACGCGAGATAAGCTTCGGAGCCAAGCCAGTGGACAGCGGGCCCACCCTCGAGGGTGGGGGTCGCGCCCCCCTTCCCAAGGCACGCCCTCTGCCTCGAGGGCTGGCCCAACGGTCCCTGGTGCCCCTCGTCCTCCTATATATGCCTACGTACCCCAGAAACTCCATACGTAGAGAGAAAACCCTAATTCCACCGCCGTAGCTGCTGTTCCCGTGGAGATCCCATCTTGGAGCCTATTTCGGGAGGGTGATCCATCACGGAGGCCTTCATCATCATCATCATCGCCCTCACCATGAGTTGTGAGCAGTTTACCACAGACCTTCGGGTCCATAGCTAGTATCTAGATGGCTTCTTCTCTCTCTCCGGATCTCAATACAAAGTTCTCCTCGGTCTTCGAGGAGATCTATTCGATGTAATCTCTTTTTGCGATGTGTTTGTCGAGATCCGATGAATTGTGAGTTTATGATCAAGGTTATCTATGAAAGATATTTGGTTCTTCTCTGAACTTCTTATGTGTGCTCATAATATACTTGCAAGTCTCTTCAAATTATTGGTTTGGTTTGGCCTACTAGATCTATAGTTCTTGCAATGGGAGAAGTTCTTGGCTTTGGGTTCAATCTTGCGGTGTCCTTTCCCAGTGACAGTAGGGGCAGCAAGGCACGTATTGTATTGTTGCCATCGAGGATAAAAAGATGGGGTTTTCATCATATTGCTTGAGTTTATCCCTCTACATCATGTCATCTTGGTTAAGGCGTTACTGTGTTCGTATGAACTCAATACACTAGATGCATGCTGGATAGCGGTCAATGTGTGGAGTAATAGTACTAGATGCAGAATCGTTTCGGTCTACTTGTCTCGGACGTGATGCCTATATACAATGATCATGCCTAGATAGTCTCATAATTATTCACTTTTCTATCAATTGCTCGATAGTAATTTGTTTACCCACCGTAGAATATCGCTATCATGAGAGAAGCCACTAGAGAAAACTATGGCCCTCGGGTTTATCTTTATCATATTACTTTCCCGTCAACTAGCCAATTTCTGTCGCCGTTGTTTATTTGATTTCTTTACTTTCTATTTCAATACCAAAAATACCAAAAATATTATCTTATCATCTCTATCAGATCTCCCTCTCGTAAGTGACCGTAAAGGGATTGACAACCCCTTATCGCATTGGCTGCGAAGTTCTTATTTGTTTGTGCAGGTGCGAGGGACTCGCGCGTGGTCTCCTACTGGATTGATACCTTGGTTATCAAAAACCGAGGGAAATACTTATGCTACTTTGCTGCATCTCCCTTTCCACTTCGAGGGAATACAACACAAGCTCAAGAGGTAGCAGTCATGGGTGAATGTGTCGTGGGCATGCATATTTTTAGAGGGCCGAGAGATAGTTTGTGTGCGTACGTGAAAGTGGTGTAGAAAGAGGTAATGTCCGGTGGAGACAATGAGAGATATGCCCTTCGTTTCTCTTTCCCGTGACTAATATTTTAGTAGAATATATAAACATTCACAATGCAGAACAAATATGTTTGGATGCACCATGCAATTAACTTTCATGTATAACATTATACTATTGTATATGCTTATTTTCTTAGTGGCCGATTGCGTGTGTGGTGTGGTGGGCACATCATTTCTAGTTGTGGTGGGTCAACATGAGGACTCATGGGTCGGTTCCATCCTGCGCCACATAGGTTGGATCGAGACGCGTTATACGAAGACCCATGTGGAGGACTCGGCGTACAACACGAAGCTAGCTACCAGAGTCGCGGAGGACTCTATCCCTACTGGTGATAACCCGACTATATATGATTTGTAACCCTAGGCCCCCAGTATGTTATAGAAGCTTTGGGGCTAGTTCGTCGATAGTATACACACATGCACAATGCCTGGTATTCACATGTACTTTGTACACACCCCTATCACTAATATATAGTAGCAGGAGTAGGCTTTTTCCTCAACTGCAAGGGTCCGAACTAGGGTAAAACTTTGCCTCTTATTACCATCCAGCCTAACAGTCAGGGATATCCTACTGAATGATATGATGGAATCATATCTGCCAACTACTAAGAGAGAGGTGTGTTTGGGGGGCAATGTGTGCGAGAGAGGCCTAAAGATAATGTGCGTGCGGGAGACACGTAGGCACCTATATGTGCGTATAGACGGCTAGTAGAGACCGTGCATGTGTATATATGCATGTGAGAGAAATATTGTTTTCCAACTGAGATTAGTGAAAAGAGTGGTACATAGTAGTCAGAAAGAGAGAGAGACACAGAGAGAGCATGTGCGTGAGACTCCCCGACACCCCGAGAGAGATTGTGAGCATGTGTGAAAGAGAAATGCCGATGCATATAAATTGTGTGCACTTATGCGGTAGATAGAGACATATATAGTGCGTTTGTGAGAACGGGCGAGGCATAGTGCATCTACATGTAAAAGGCGGTTCTACGCATTAAATTAAAATATAAATGACATTGTTATTTTTGGATGAGATCATGAATTTTGCAAATTGCGTATGGATGAAAATCAGTCTATCAGACATCCATATTCTATTGAATTCTAGCATGTGCATGTATTTATTTCATATTATCGATCCATAGAGTGAGAGCGGTTTGAAATATAGGTAATGGATGCTTTTGCAATTCATATATAAACATTAATTAGTGCACTCCATGTTGTTAGTGTGAAGCACTTTATACATTTGTCACTTGCATGGATACATTCCAAATTGCTAGCTATGAAATAGAATACATGTCGAATTCAACATAAAGGGGGGTTCGAAGATTCGGATTCATAGGAGGTGCATTCATCTATTTGAACCCGAGATAATGGCATTTGTAAATCAGATGTAAAAGGGGGCATCAATATTTGTTGTGCGTTTGAACATGCTATATATATTCATACACATGTCTAACTTTTTTTTGCAACCAAGGAGATTATATCTGGAACCATGCATGAACTGAGGTAAGTTGCATATTTTTTAATATATACTCATGTACAATGTATATTCAAATGTACCACCTCCATTCCAAAATAATCGTAGCTTTAGGATTTTCAAGAGTAAAGATTTGTGAAGTTTGACAAATCCTGAATGTTCAATTCAAGAGAACCGAAAACGTTAATGCTTCTGCTCCCAAATATTGAACGAAGCGCCAAATAGGCCTCTAGTCACCTGAAACTGCGCGAGACTAATGTTTGCTGGTAGGAAACACTATCCTGACTCTGGCTCGTGTAGCCTATCGGCCCAATGTCCAAAGGTCTAAACCGGGGTAGATTTGTAACTTCACCAAGACTCCAGTCTCAACCGCCTCCGAGAAGCATTCATACGCCGTGGGCGCCTAAACACCCATGCACTCGGCCGAAATTTATCCCTCCCACATTTGGGACACCTGAGATTACTGTCCTACCCCCAATCCGCAATATGTCCAAAATTTTAGATGGGGGCAAAGTTTGTATCTTTCCCCAAATTTCAAACAAGCGCATCCCAAACCGAAACATTGTTCCCCCTTAGTTCCCCGCCTCCCTCCGTTTCCTGATTCATACTCCGTGGGCGCCAAAATGCCCTCTCCACCAGCCGCGAAACCCCAGCCTCCTCCGTCCTCCACCCCATAGCTCCCAATCCACCACTGCCCAACTCCATTACGTCAGAGCCGGTACCCCGACGTCGTCGTCCAATGCAACCGCAACCGCAACGCCCTCAAGGACTTAGCAGCTAAAGCCGAGGTAGAGCTCCCTCCACGACGCCGACGCTGACGTGTGCCATACCAGAACCACTCTGACCACACCGTCCTGGGCCTCACTGATGCCGCTCCACTGTTGCAACCGTCCACCGCACGGAAGCTGTTCCCGTTACGCCGTCGTTCACCACCTCGGATCTGCTTCCCCGCCGCCGACAGACGGACACCGCAACACACTCAATAACTTGGCCATGGGTTCGTCCAAGGATGCACTATCCTCCACAACTTCTCGTTTCCAGCGAACCACAAGAAGATCGTTGGAAAAATAGAAGGAGGACACAACACTGCCAGCAGAAAGAGTTACTCCTCTTCCCTTATTCATGCAAACCTTACGTCTCTGCTCACATCGTATTCATCCCACAAAAGAAACTAGTTGAGCGCTTCTTACTGCATCTTCTTCGTGATACTAAATGCACAAGGTTTCCTTCCTTTACTATTTCACCTTTGCTAGAGGTTAGAAGCCCGCCTGGATTTCAATTCAGGGTGAGTCGAACGGCAATTAAAAGAAGCAGCACCCGCTTAGGCGCGAGGAGCACCTAGTCCACTTGTTTGCTGGGGAAGCGGCGCATCGGTGTCTATCATAGGGGTGTGGGGCGCAGGAGCTGCTTGCGCCCGATCTAGAGGTCGGCGGGGCTTTAATGGATTGCTGGGGGGCGGTACCAAGCACGGCAGTGCGGTGAGGTCGAGGGGAGGGCGCATGCAGGGGACTGGGACGGTGGTCGCTGCCGTTTCAAGGAAGATCGTCAACACTGACTGGCTGGAGGCAGATGAAGGCGATTTGCCCGTTCTTTGTACATCGGACGGTGTAGAAAAAATGGATTGACCTATTTGTTTTTAGTTGAATGTTATTTTCATAAAATCCTGTAGTAATTTAGTGTGCCATGCATGTTGTAGAGCTATCATATCTCTCCCGTCATTTATTTCTCACCGACCTGCTATCTGCTACCTTTACACTGTACTAATTGTGCACACACTTCACCCATACTCACACTGTTGTTTTTTTATGCATGTGTATTTCAGACTTTGACGCCGTGTTGATGAATGCTGAAAAGAAAAGATAGAAGTCGCTCAAGTGTAATTCGAAGATAAGCACTAAGTGTTTCAGCGCTCTAAATGATGCAGTGTCAGCAGTTGGAGACAATAAACGTAGCTCTGCAGTTGATGATCTCAATTGCCACACACAACCATCCCAGGTGCTTGATTTAACTTCACGATGTCAAATGTGGTTGCATGTTGCATCTGGTGTCTAGCTTGTATTGCTTCCAATTTGGTTAAATTGCATCTGCTTACTTTACACATTATACCTTTCATAGTGACATGCCTTCCTGTTTTTGATACATACTACATATGTCTATTAACAATGTTCTTACATCAAACTAATGTTCTTTTGTATCCCTCGTCAATCACTTATGATGAGAGAGTCACCCGGGTGGGTTACTGTGAGACGCCATACTCGTTTCAAGAGTGCAGTGTCATCCTCCCCACATGATTCTCAAGAAACAGCAAGGCTAAATGAAGATAGTCAACGTAGCTCTCTAGTTGATGACCGCAATTCCCCCACACCACCATCACAGGTGCTTGCTCTAACTTCGCAGTGTGATATGTGGTTGCATGTTGCATACGGTGTCTAGCTTGTAATGCTTCTAATTAGGGTAAATTATATCTGTTTAGTTTACACATTATACCTGTGAATATGACATGCCTTCCTATTTTTGGTACACACTACATCTATGTGTTAACCCTGTTCTTACATGAAACTACCTCTCTTCTGTATCCTGCATCAATTACTTACGATGAGTCACCTTTATTCATTGCATGTTGCATATTATTTCTAGCCTGTTGCCATGTATTGCTTCCAATTTTGTCAAATACATTTGTTAGGGCACCCTTTTAATTTGGCAGAGTGATATTGGTTTCATCTTTCATATTGTTTCTAGCTTGCATTGATTCTAACAAGTTCAAGCACCTTGTGCTTAGTTTACACTTTATACATCATACATGTCAATATGTCATTCCGTCCTATTTTTCATACATATTCCATCCTCCTATCATGCGGCTGCATTACATTAAAGTAGTGTTCGTCAGTATCATGCATCAATGAGTTCTGAAGAGCAAATTTTATTCCTTTTTCTTGTGGGTTTCACTTGACAAGGCAAAATCAAGAAAGAGTAAGGAAGGTGATGATGGTGGTCCTCTGCAGCAACGTAAACGGAGCATCTGTACCGATTCTCCTTGTACAGATAGTGCATTACAAGGTCCAAGTCTCTACTGCCCTACTCCACCATCCAAGGTGCTTGCTCTAACTTGGCAGTGTGATATCTGGTTGCATGTTGCATATGGTGTCTTGCTTGTATTGCTCCTAATTAGTGTATACTGCATCTGCTTAGCTTACACATGATACGTGTGAATATGACATGATTTCCTGTTTTTGGTACATACTATATCTGTCTATCACACCATGTTCTTACATGAAACTACTCTTCTTGTGTATCCAGCATCACTCACTTATGATGGAACACCTTTAAGTTGGTAGTGTGATATTGGTTTGCGTCTTGAATATGATTTCTAGTATGTATTGCTTCTAGTTTGATGAACGTCGCCTATGACGAGACAGTTTTAACTTGGCAGAGTGATATTGATTGCACCTTTCATATGGTGTCTAGTTTGCAGTGCTTCTAATTTGTTGAAGTGCCTTCTGCTTAGTTAGCACATCATAGGTGTGAATATGTCAAGCCGTCCATTTTTTCGTACATATTCCATCCTCGTATCATGACTTTGCCTTTCATCAGAGTAGTGTTCGTCAGTATCATGCATGAATGAGTTCTAAAGAGCGAATTATATTCCTTTTTCTTGTCGGTTTAACCTCACAATGCAAAATCAATAAAGCTGAAGGAAATTGGCAAGGCATTGGATGATGGTGGTCCTTCCGAGCAATTGAAACGGAGGTTCTCTACAGATTCTACTCCGCCATCCTCCCAACAAGATTCGCAAGACAACGCAAGGCTAGACAGTCAACGTACTGTGTAGATGATGAGCACATCTCCCCTACTCCACCATCACAGGTGCTTGCTCTAACTTGGCACTATTATATGTGGTTGCATGTTGCGTATGATGTCTAGCTTGTATTGCTTCTAACTTTGTTGAATTGCATCTGCTTACTTTACACATAATGCCTGTGAATATGACATGTGTTCCTGTTTCTAGAACATACGTGTACATGATGAGCACATCTCCCCTACTCCACCATCACAGGTGCTTGCTCTAACTTGGAACTGTTATATGTGGTTGCGTTTTCCGTATGATGTCTAGTTTGTATTGCTTCTGATTATGTTGAATTACATCTGCGTAGCTTACAACTCATACCTGCAACGATCACTTACCCATAAGTCACATTTAACTTGGGACTATGATGTAGGTTGCATGTTGCATTGTCTTCTAGTTTGTACTGCTTCTAATTTCTTGAAATGGCACTTACGACGAGACACTTTTTACCTGATAGAGTGATATTGGTTGCATGTTCACATGGTGCCTAGCTTTCATTTCTTCTAATTTTGTTGAAATGCCTTCCGCTTAGTGTTTTTTCATACATATTCCATCCTCCTATCGTACGTGTGAATATGAAACACTGTCTTTTTTTGTATATACTCCATCCTCCTATCCTGTGCTTGCCTTACATCAAAGTAGTGTTCGTATGTATCATGCATCAACCAGTTATGCAGAGCTAATTTTATTCTTCTTCTTGTGGTTTTGACTTCATAAGGCAATATCAGAAAATAGGAAGGAAAAGAGTAAGTTAAGGGATGTTGGTGGTCCTTCGAACCGACACAAACAGAGACTCTCTAGATTTGCCACCGCTACTGATAATGAAGTTGATGTCCCAAGTCTACATGATGAGTTCATCTCCCGTACTCCACCATCATAGGTGCTTGCTCTAAGTTGACAGTGTGAATAATTGGTTTCATGTTGCATATATTGTCTAGCCTGTATTTCTTCTATTTTGATTAAATTGCACCTGCTGAGTTCATACGTTATACATGTGCATATGACATGGCGTTCTGTGTCTAGAATACACTGCATCTATCTATCATACCATGTTCTTACATCAAAGTACTGCAGTTGTGTATCCCGCATCAGTCAGTCATGATTGGACACTTTTAACATGGCAGTTTGATAGTGGTTGCATCTTGCATTGATTTCTATGTAGTACTGCTTCTAATTTTTCGAATTGCCACTTATGACAAGACACTTTTAACTTGGCATAGTAATATTGGTTGCATCTTTCATATGGTGTCTAGCTTGCATTACTTCTATTTTCTTGAAAATCCTTCTGCTTAGTTTACACATCTTAGTTGTGAATATGTCATGCCGTCCTGTTTTTCTTACATATTCCATCCTCATACGGTTGTCTTACATCAAAGTATTGCTTGTCTGTATCATGCATCAATGAGTTCTGAAGAGCGATTTTATTCTTTTGTGTTGTGGGTACGGTTTGACATGGCAAAGTCAAAAAAGAGCAAGGAAAATAATATAGTAGGGAGTGGTGTTACTCGTCGGGTGAAACGGAAAAGGATCCACCGTCCAGATTCTGCTGGTACTTATAGTGCAGTAGAAGGTCAAAGTCCACCGGCTAAATCTACAAACACAGTATGACCTGCTCCACCAGCTGTAGCATCCGCTTCAACTGTACCAGCATCTCAATGAGTTACTCGTTCGTTTGCTCCGAAACTGGCCACTTCCCAAGCTGCCTTCACACCTAAGACTACTTCCGAAGCACTGCTGACACAATAGGACTTGGCAAGATCAGATGAACCTCATGAGAATCAACACCAAGACGGTACCTGGCCGAGTCAAGTTGCAGTTGCATGCTCCTTTATATGTACTCTCACAGTTTGATGTACACTAAGACTTTCCATATTCATTGTTGAACTAGCACCACGACGCAAGCGGAAACAGACATCAGGGATAATGCCTGAAAGATTAACAAAATCTAAAGGAGGAAGAATGGAGATCCATTTTGAGGCAGGTTTAAAAAGGCCACGTGATGCTAAAGAGTCAGCCAAGTTAGTATCAGAGGCAACCGTTGCCGTTAGGTGTCATGCACGTATCCTCCCAACGTGGATCCAGTACAGGAATGAGAAAGACAATATCCAGTTTAACACCTTCCTTGACCATTTATCCGTAAGTAATGTTATTCATCGCAATTAGTAATATTGTCTTGCTCTGTCCCATACTTTCTAGCTTCCTCCTAATAAGACACACATAGTTTTTTCAACAGATGAGGTTCAAGTTGGATCCGAAAGATGATGCAACTAAACAAGCATGCACTGATCATGTTTTTCAGTCTGCTCTGCGACAGTATCGGTACCACCTTAGAAAATCTCACTTTGAAGGCAAAGCTAACAATGAAATCGCCCAAACATCTCGAGTGGAATATATTATAGATGAAGATTGGACATCCCTTGTTAAACATTGGTCTGATCCAAAGTATCAGGTAGGCTATATGTATTTGATCAGACCACATATTGAACTTGTATTTATGTATGTGCCTTACAAGTGTATCTTCTTCGAGGCTAACTATTTGAAGAACAAGACCAACCATTCTAAAGTGAAATTCCAACAGACAACAGGATCTCGTAGTTATATTGCACACTGCGAGGCTCTTGTAAATAGCTGCTACTTCCTTCTTTTTTCCGTGCCATATTATCGTACCTATATTGACTTGTTCCAAATACAGAGGAAAGCCTGTGCGGACCAAAAAGAACATGAACCGAATGCAGTGCAAATCTTCAAGGATTGCCACACCAGCAAGATGAAGGGCATGAGCACACCAGTTCAAGCGGCTGTTATAAGTCCTTACTCCTCCTGCCTTTGAACTGATTGGTACTGTGATGTGTTCATTTAACTACTTGGTTTGCAGCCAATGTCAGTTACTCTGTTCACTTATACACAGTTGTCTTAATGTATCATTTCACCTTACATGGTTTAAAAGAGATGAAGGATATTGTTTTGGTCTTGATCTGTATTCTAGTTGTTATGTTCACGTGTGCACACAATGATAAAATAGCCTATTTGTTTTATATCTGTTTTCCCATGATATGAGTGATGTCATACTATGTTCATCCTACTTTAAACCATGTCTCTTTATCCTTAGATGTCAACGAATGTGAGGAAATAGACAATATAGTAGGCATGCTACATGGACATATGTTCCGAAAGTGATTTTATTATGTAGTTGGCACTACAATACATGCTAATGTATTACAGTAGTTCACCAAAATAAGTTATGTATAAACGTGTAACCTACTTTGTTTGTTTTTGTCTCATTAGTAACTTATCTGGTACACTAATCTACAAGTTCAAACTTTTAGGAAGCTATGGAAAAAATGATTGAACAGCCACAACCACCTGAAGGTGACGAGGCTACCACAGGCACAATGTCACCTCTTGCCGCAATGCGTCAGTATCTCTCCACTAACAGTGCAAAAAGCACCTTCCTGCGTAATTCTGGGTTGGTTGTCAAGGTAACCTCGTCCAAATCGCCTACTCAACAAAATCTTCCTGCTAGATAGAGTGATATATCTGTGCTCCAGACACAAGTCCAATCCCTAATGGACGTCGTTTTGGAAATAAGAATAGAGGTTGACAAATGTCGTCAAGATATGAATGGTTTTGAAACCAGACTATCAGACATTCACTTCATTGTTCAAGAGCAATGGCGGAAAAAGGTGAAGATCGTGCTGCTCCATCAGATTCTACAGCCTGAAACATTAGCACTCAGGTCAAATGATCTATGCTTCTATACATCTGATGGTGCTTTTATCTTCAAGGACTGTAAACTTTATGCCAACATGCCTTTTGTTGTGATACAACATTTATGATGCCGCCAAAGGCTGCAATAATTACGACGCTATTTTTGTATAGTGTAGGTTTATCTTAGTAATGTATTCGGCCGAAAGCTTCATAGGAGCCCAACATGCCAACATTCGTCGGGCCCATTCCAATTGGGCTAAAAACGATTATGGGCCGAAATTTGCATGGAGCCCAGTAAAAATATCTAGGCCTAAATCAGCATAAGATTTCATATTTTTCTGGTAGGCATGTGCCCATAGTGGGCCTTTAACATGCCTAAACATAATTTGGGCCCTCAGTAACAATAGGCTGTTTACAGGTGTAAATATCTCGAGCCCATAAAAACATGGGCCTTTAAAAGACTGAAAGTGAGATTGGGCCCATTTACGATGCAGATCTTTCATAGGCCGAAATTCGGACAGGCCATAAATGCGCCGACCTAATACACGGGCCTTTAACAGGCCGGAATTTTGGTCGGGCTAGATTATCGTCATTTTTATATGGGCCGTTAATGTGCCCGATGTGACGTTGGGCCACATATGGCCCATGGATTTCGTCTGACGTTAACAGGACGAAAATCACAACAGGCCGAAAGTGGCCCAAATCTATAGTGGGCCTCTAACAGGTTGAATGTCAGACATGGCCGAATATGACCCAAATCCTTCATGTTCGTTTATGGGCCGAAAGTTTCAATGGCCTGTAAATGGGCCCAAATCAAGCAGGACCTTTAACAGGCCGGAAATACACCGGGCCGTAATTCGGCCCATATACTTAGCGCACTGTTAACGGGCCAGAATTGACCATGGGCCACGATGATGACAAGTTTATGATAGGCTGTTGACGGGCCGATTTGACACTAGCCGTACGGGTCTTAACTAAGAATGTTGGGCCTTTGGCTGGGCCGACCCATTATGGTCTGCAAAATCTCGCGGGCCTTTAGCTGGGCCGGCCCATTATGGCCCGCAAAATCTCGTGGGCCTTTAGCTGGGCCGGCCCATTATGATACGCAAAATCTCGTGGGCCTTTTGCTGGGCTGGCCCATTATGGACCACAAAATCTTGTGGGCCTTTAGTTGGGCCGGCCCATTTAAACTTTATGGGCCGGTCCACGTGTCAACATATCATAGGCGCATCTCGCCCATTGGATGACTGACACCTGTGCCAACGCGGAGCTAACACGTGTTTCCGTCAGCCAATCAGAATTTTACACGTGGAAAATCCCCATTGGTCCGGGCTGTTAACGAGTTATCAGATCCAAAACCGGACCCGATAGCTTAACGGCGTTCCGTTACGGTGGATGCCACGTGTCAGTCACCCTTGACGAAAGTACTTCTGTGACGCGCGATTTATCGTCATAGAAGTGGACACTTCCGTGATGATAATTTTGGTAATGTCATGGAACAGTTCTACGAACACAGGTATGACTATCTTCATTCTGTGATAAATTTGTCATAGATGTACATGCATGACAGAAAACGTGACCTACTGTGACAAACACGTATCACCAAGGAAGTGAATTTTTTTTGTAGTGTCCACTACCATCCTCCTCCAACACTCTAGCTTTGTCTCTCTCCCAAGCTTATTCCTCTCCTACACATATGCATGGATGCCGATCAATCTCCCTTAATCCGTGAGGTAGATCGATCTCCCTTAATACATGAGGTAGGCCTCTCTCCTCCTCCACACATATACCAGCCATTGTACCTCTATAGTTAATTAGGCCTCCCTCCTCCCCCACCACACACCGATAGTCGAGCGCTGTAGGTAGGTATCCATGCCACAGAGACAAACTACCCCTGTCCCCTCTCATGTTCTAGTAGGCCAGCCACTCTATATCTTTGACGTGGGCACACACAAATTCGATGGCACTCTTTATCGATCGCGCGCGCACACACACACATCATCCCTCTCTTCAATTCTATGGACACCTCAAGTCGATGATACCTCCACTCTCTTCTCGTGGATCGCCCCCTCTATATATATGATATATCCAGGACTCTATTTCACACACATTGCATATGTTACATTTTTTGATT
>LR738710.1:58077334-58105925 GCA_902687465.1 Secale cereale | reverse complement strand
CAAACAACTCTCACGAACCCACACACTATATCTCTCTCACACAACCCCACGTAGGTGGTGTACGTATACAAGAAGAGAATAGGTGCATCGTGCACGTACTCACGCTTCGTGCCTAGCCACACCCGCGCGGGTACACGGTGGAGCTCATTTCTGTACGAAATGGCAGCCCACGTGCTAATTTGAATGCGTGTAGCGGTTGTTTACCTACGGAGGTCGTGTACCATGCGTGCACGAAACAAAGTTTGACTTCATGCGTTGGTGCGTTATTTTTAAATAAAGTTATATCGCTCAATGGCACGTAGAATATAAACGATTTTTACGGAGAAAAAGGTAGTCCGCTCCACTATATACAATGGAGCCTCCCTGCCTAGTTTGTCGCTCTTCAGAGTATCTCACACAAGGCTGCGGTGGCCTCTCTCTCTCACCGTTGGTCACAGATCCGGTCGCATCCCGTCCGCCGGCGGAAAGGGAGGACGTGCATCCTTTCTCCGTTCGACGGCGCTGAGGCAGCATGTCCCGATCTGCGGTACACCTCGTTCTCTCTGACCAAGCTCCGGCGCGGTAGGGCCTACGCCACCTGCTCGCTGCTGCGATATGGGCAGATTCCGCCCGCCGCCGCTCACCTAGTTACATCCAGACGACCTCTAGGTATCCCCTCTGGCCTTGCTCCACTACCCGTCTTCCCACGTCGCTGCATGTGGATCTTCCATAGTTCTTTGCACAAAACATAGCTCGCCCGGCATACTTTCCATATTGCAATCTCTTCCACTATATACAACCGTGTTGGTATCTTCCCTTAGGACAAGGAATATGCTTCTTTTTGTCGTCAAAACTGTCATCAACAATATTTGTCTTTTTACAAATTTCAAATGGGCATATTTTAGAGTGTAGATTCACTCATTTTGCGTCGTATGTGTACTCCCTTCGTTCCTAAATATTTGTCTTTCTAGAGATTTCAACAAGTGACTACATATGGAGCAAAATGATTGAATCTACACTCTAAAATATGTCTACATACATCCATATGTAGTAGTCCATTTGAATCTCTAAAAAGACAAATATTTGAGTAGTCACTCGTTGAAATCTCTAGAAAGACAAATACTCCGGAGTATATTTAAGAACCGAGGGGCTAGTGCACAGCCGCATGCGAGACTCGGACCGGTCGTTGCGCCGCATTAATAGTGAGTAATGAGCAGTCAAATCATAAGCCCCACCTTTCCCACTGTAAGTTTCTCGGAAGAAGCAACCATCAATACGCTCTTCTTTGAATCCGCTCATACTACTCCATCCGTCACTGTTTATAGAGCGCGCTTCAGAAAAAGAGAAAATCTCTGGGACCAAGACGACTAGCGATCGGCCTAAAAAATAGCATTGGTAGTTATAGCACGACGTCTATTACTAGAGGAAATAATGCATACACACATGCATGCAGTGCTTCCACCCCGGGTACACACATGCATGCACTTACTCCACTCCGTAGTACTACATCGAGAGAAAATTGTGGTCACCACGCCCTAATTAATTGAGCATTAAACCAAACGCGTCTAAAGTCTCTCTGGTAGTGGAAATGCATTGAGAGAAATGCATCATAAAGAAGCGCGCCCTGTAAACTGTGACGGAGCGAGGAGTAGTATGAAGGTGCAAAACCAAGTACGCATACGGCCAGTCAGTCAACGCACCTCCTCTTGGCATATCACTGACATGTGGGACCGTAGTGTGAGCAAACCGATCTCAATTGACGGCAAAATGGACAACCCTCCGTTCCTTGAGAGAGACGAGGAGCGAGAACACACAGACGGGCTCGCACGGAGGCCAAGATATATTCGAGCATGGTTGATCGATATCATCATTACATGTTGGGCTGCCGTTTTCCGCCCTTCTTCGGAATAAATGTGTACTTTACCAGAGAATAAGAAAAATAAGAGTACGGAGGCTCCACCATGCGGTTCTAGTAGTAGTACTACTCGTCACTGTTCAAGATATCTTCCGATATGCCGATAAATCGGCCGATTTATCGCTTACCGCTGTCTGACCGATAAGGTAAATCGGCCGATAAATCAGCCAATATGGCAATAAATCGGCCGATATGCCGATAAACTGGCCGATTTACCCCTTATCATGGGTCGACCGATAAGTTCTCGATAAGCGATATCCCCAACATTGCTACTCGTACTACTAAACCTTGCGCTTGGCTCTTCGGCTCTTCATGAAGTCGAACAATGATGGTACTCCGCATGTTCGGTACTACAGTCTATGCCTCTCGCAATCTGACACCGAATGAACTGATGCATGTCCACCGCCTGGGCGAGGGTACATTGCATTAGTCAAAAGGCGTAAGCAAGATTCACCTTGTCCTGCAAGCTTCTCCTTATTCTGTGAGTTGACAGGACACACCAACAAGTAGTGCTAGTCCATTTTCCATCCTTTCCGGTTAATATGGCTTAATCTTTTTTTCGGGTCAATTAGAGAGCTTTATTCATATATAAGCATTCTTAGGACGATCAGCCAAGACACTGGTCACTAGGAAGCGAGGTACCCCACAAAAAAGAAGTAGGAAGCGAGGTGTTTCATCATGCCAGCTCTCGGCCACATTCAAAGTGCAGCAATCATGGTTCGCACAAAGATGCGCCGCAAGGTTTGCTGACCTGTTTACATGTTGAATAACAAAAAAAGAGGAAATATTACCGAGCGCTCCTATTTGTAACAGGATATGAGCCAGAATTAAGCGAGAATTGTGGTGAGTGTTCCATGCAATCAACTTCCATTATCACATGCGAGAACCCTCGAAGAGAACCAAATGTGTTGAAGATTGCTTTATCACATTTTAAAAATATAATAAGAGTGCAGACGCTCCTCCATCCGGTTCCTAGTACTAGTATAGTAGTACATACCTCTATAGACTATAGTAGTAGTACTAGTACTAGTAAACTTTGCGCTTGGCTGTTCGCCTCTTTGAGAAGTGCAACAATAATAGTACTACTAGTATAGTGTATGCTTCTGGAAATCTGACACCAAATTAACTGTTGCACGTCCATCGCCTGAGCGAAGGACAACTTGCATTAGTCAAAAGTTTCTCCTTGTCCTGCGAGCCACCGCGCGCAAGCTTCTCCTGTCCTGCAAGCTTCTCCTTGTTCGGCAAGTTGACGGGACACAACAAAGTAATGCTAGTCCATACTGCCTCCTCTCCGGTTAATATGGCTTAATTTCAAACGAGATAAATACATTGTATGTCACTGTATATTTGTAAAAATACGGTCAGTGGACTTCATAATACGCTCATTGCACTCAATATATACATTTTCCGGTGTTTATACGGTCACTAGCTCACCCTGGCTGAGTATGTGTGTGCATGCACGTGTAGGTTGAGCACTTGAGCGTGACCGTGTGTGTTCCGTCTTGTGCTCGGACATGCATGCATTAGGGCGTCGCGCACCTTTTTGCGTCCATGTGTACGTGTGACTGTTGCATACACATAGGGGGAGTACGTGTAGGGGCCACTAAAGTAGCAGTCAAATCACACAGTAAGTTAGTCGGAAGAAGCAACCATCATTTCACTCTTCAATGACACGTACGCAATATAAAATGGTTGATATGGAGAGAAAAAGAAAACCACTATATATACACTAGCAGGAGCCTAAGCTACAAGCCTGCTTGCTTGGGTTGCTCTCTTCACAAGCATAGAACGACGGTGGCCACACCACTGGTCACATATCCGGCTTGGTCCCGCAGCTGGGGGAAGGGAACAATGTTCTGCGTAGACGCTGTCGACATCAGCAAGGGAGAAAATCCACAGTCGGTGCATCCCAATCGGGGGTCACTGCGGTATGGGCCGATGTCGCGTCCCAACCGCCCTTCTAGCTACAGCCCGACGTCCGTTTCAAAAATATTAGTGCATGCCAACAAAAATTATACTAGTATCGCTGTTCCGTTTTGAAAAATAGCATATAAGCTGTTACTTCTTACCCAAAGGATCTTTATATCCAACAGACACAAAATATCCATTCGACTGTTTGAAATTACTTTTACTGCTGATCCGATGTCGAGGTAATTGCTGCATCGCCACCAAAACCCACCATCTCTTAAGCTAAAGTAGACCGAGCTAACCCTATATTGGCATATTACTAAGATAAACAGAAGGCACTGTAGAATCATTTAGGACGTGAGCTTGTCAATCTGAATGTGTAGGGACACCAGCTTAGCCCTGGCCAGCAGCTTGGGCGGAATTGTGAAGAAGATCAGCTCCTGCACGGCGACGTCGTCGGGATCCCTGCTGCTTGTCACCTACATTTCCACCTTGACGGCGTCGGTCCTTCCTTTGGGCTCCCCCGGTGGGCCGTTCGCCCACAGCTTGGCCACATAGTTGGGCAGTGGGGACGCCCCCGCTCTGATGCAGACGACCGACATGGCGATAGGCACGTCGATGTCGAGAACGCTGCTGACCAAGAAAAACGCGCGGACGTCCTCCTCCGCGAACAGCAAGAGCAGTGGCTCCGCCAGTGGCACTTGCAGCTGGAGCGCCTTGCCGTACTGGATCCTGTGCATGGGCATGGGATGCACGGTGCTGATGTGGTGGGAGAGCACCGGCGGCGGGCCTTTGTAGCCGTAGACGGGCACGGGGCATTTGCAGGGCGCGAGCGGACACACGCTCTAGTGATCGGCGAGCTTGTGGTAAGTGACGTAGAGCCCACAACCTTTGTGCAGGCACTCCATCCTCACCGAGGAGAGGACGGTGTACACCGCCGTGTTCCGCACGTCGAAGGCACCACCGCGCTCACACTTCTGGCACTGCCGCTGGTTCCCGGGGTGCTCGACGCGGCAGTCCGCGCAAGCCAGGTGCCCTCGCTTGCACTGCACAAATCAATCGAACAACACATCAATCAAGAAACCTGCACCTTGCTCGATCAGCCGAATGGACGAGGTGTATTCGAACCTCATACATTGGAGGCTTCAACGGGAGGAGGCACAAGGGGCAGTGGAGCAAGGTGAGGTCCATCGAGACCATAGAGAGCTCCATCTCTGTCTGCATGATCTCTCCCTCCACGTGCACATCCATCTCTCGCTTTATTAGGGCCGGGGCATTACAAAACTTTACCATCACATATTCATACTACTTCAAGGTGCATTAAATCAACAATGCAAGTATCAAAAGGAGAGTCATGGCATGCATGCATGCGTTGTAATTAATGCATCGGTAAACGCAAATTATTGAAATATATCGAGTGCAGTGCTTTGATTTGTCGCGTCAACTCGTACAAGACCGAGAAGTTTGATTACTACAACGCCCTCTCGCCTTAAACGCACCTGCCTTTGGCTGCATGACAGGTGGGTGTAGGATCGAAAGTAGGTCTAGAGGGGGGGTGATTAGACTACTTGACAAAATAAAAATCTGCCTTTAGATCATGCAATGTTTTTGGCAGTTTCACAATAAAGATCACAACAAGTATCACCCTACACATGCAATTCTAGAGTATATGCAGCGGAAAGTAAATTGCACATGTAAAAGAGAGGTGGAGAAGATCAAACGCAGTTTGGTGACACGGAGATTTTTGTCGTGGTTCCGATAGGTGGTGCTATCGTACATCCACGTTGATGGAGACTTCAACCCACGGAGGGTAACGGCTGCGCGAGTCCACGGAGGGCTCCACCCACGAGGGGTCCACGAAGAAGCAACCTTGTCTATTCCATCACGGCCTACGCCCACGGAGGACTAGCCTTACTCGGGGTAGATCTTCACGAAGTAGGCGATCTCCTTGCCCTTACAAACTTCTTGGTTCAACTCCACATCATCAAGACGGAGGCTCCCAAGCGACACCTAACCAATCTAGGAGGCACCACCCCCCAAAAGGTAATAGACGGTGTTGATGATGATGAACTCCTTGCTCTTGTGCTTCAGATGATAAACTCCCCAACACTCAACTCTCCTCACTGATATGGCTGTGGTGGAAGAAAGGTTTGAGTGGAAAGTAACTTGGGAAGGCTAGAGATCAAGTTTCATATGGTAGGAATGGAATGGCTTGATCTCAACACAAGGGTAGGTGGTTCACTTCTCAGAAAGTGTATGATATGAGTGGTAGACTTTCTGATGGCTCTCCTCACGAATGAGGAGGGGGTGGAGGGGTATATATAGCCTCCACACAAAATCCAACCGTTACACACACATTTGATCAATCTCGGTGAGACCGAAGTGAAAACTCGGTCAGACCGAAAGTTCAAATGTAGTGAACGTTGGGATTTTCGGTGGGACCGAAAATACCATCTCGGTGAGACCGAAGAGAGTCAAAGGTTAGGGTTTGCCATCTCGGTGTGACCGAAAATATAAACTCGGATATTCCGAATTGATGTCAACGGATCACAGAAGGTTGGCAGCCCTTTTTCGGTGAGACCGAAACTCAGAATCGGTTTGACCGAGAAGCTAGGGTTTGGAGAAACAACTGAAGTGGTTCATCTCGGTGGGACTGAGTTGGAGAAATCGGTGTGACCGAGATGTTAGGGTTTGTAGAAATAACTTCATCTCGGTGGGACAGAGTTGGTTTGACCGAGATTACTTATGGGTGTGTGTTAAGTAGTGAATAGTGCTGATAGTTGAGGGAGTTAGATCACCAAGCACTTGAGCAACAAGAACATTAACACAACCTCATCCCCTTTTAATAGTATTGGCTTTTCCTATGGACTCAATGTGATCTTTGATCACTAAACCAAAAATGGAGTCTTGAGCTTTTGCCAATGCTTGTCTTAGCATTTTGAGGGGTCCACTTCTTCAGACATTTCCATACCCATATCATCGAACTTCTCTGAAAAGATTCTCAAGATAATATTAGTTCAATGATATATATGTTGTTATTAATTACCAAAACCACCCGGGGATTAGTTGCACTTTCAATCTCCCCCTTTTTGGTAATTGATGACAACATATAGATCAAAGCTTCGACAAAAGATATAATAATAAAAAAAAACATCGTCGCTTTGAGAAGTATGTGATAAACAAGAGCTCCCCCTAAATTTGTGCATTATTTAAAATTTGCGTTTGAATGCAAATGCACAATCGATTAGGATTATGGGTCACTCTTCCATGTCACATACATCTTGGTGGAGCGCACAAAATGATAAGAATGAATAACATGCACTCAATCACCAAGACAAGAGTAAATAGCCATACAATAATGAATAGCATAAGATAAGCATTAAGCACACATTAAAGCATAGTATGACTAAGCACTCATTAAGGTAGCATCAAACGTAGTAGCAAGCACACATAAAGTATCTGGAACCAAAAGAAACCAATGTAACCAAGGAAAACCGGCAAAAGAACGAAAAGACGAAAGAGCACTCTCTCTCTCGAAGCCCTATGATCTATAACAATTTCTCCCCCTTTGGCAACAAGTTACCAAAAAGTTCGAAAAGGTATAGAGCTAAGCGTCACTGCGGGCTCGGCTGGCTGCTCCCGTCTGGGTCGATGTCGGTGTAGAGATAGCTGCGTCGGCGAAGACTTCTGCTGACGTCTGCGCTGGAGGAGTGGATGCTGGAGCTGGAGCTGTGGCTGGAGCTGAAGAAACTGGGATAGCTGCAGACCTGGATCCTCTGGGAACCGGAGCAGTCTGGCGATGAGAGTCCTGGACTATATCATCCTGCATAAGCTCTGCTCTCTCCTGCCTAGTCTCCTCCATGTCTGCCTCAAGCTTGTTGACAGACACCTGAATCTCAGTCAGCTTCACGTCTAGAGCGTGGATCTTGTCCTCGACAATCCTCTCAAGGCTCTCCTGAGATTGCTCAATGCTGGCCAGGCGTTGTTCAATCCTCTGGGTTGCTTCGAGAATCTGTTCTCCAAAGCTCTTTGGCTTAGCTGCTGCTGCTGCTGCCTCTTTGTCAGCTTTGGCTTTCTTTGCAGCTTCGATTTTGGCTTGTCCTTCAACAGAGGTAGGATCCTCTTCATCCATCACAACCACGTTGTCCTCATGCTCTGGCTGCAGTGGCAAGTGCTTCCTATCCAACATGAATTTGCCCGTGCCAAATTTGGCGTTGATGAGCATCTGTATCTGCGGAGCAAACCCACACGACCTCTTCTGGTCAGCTGCAGTCCTCTTAATGGTTTCTACCATCAAGTCCATCACCTTAAAAGGTGCCTTCTCATCGAGAATGTGCAGCATGTTGATAGAATAGCCTCGTATCATCCGGTGGTCACCTGACTTAGGCATCAAAGTATGCCTCAGGATAGTGTTAGTGGTGGTCAGACCTGCCTGGAGATAATACACAGAGCCAAGTTTCCATCCTTCCAAATCAGTAGCTGGGATCTCCTTGTACATATTCTTCATAGAATCATGACTCTTCTTAGGAATCCCATAGACATCAATGTCGTCCTCTCTCTGCACAGGAGCGTTCAGAAGTTCTGCCCATTCTTGAACAGTTGAAGAAAACCTATGACCTTCAGTCATCCAGGTGATCTTGCCATCAGGGTAGAAGTGGGCTGTGGCATAGAACTGCATGATCATCTCGTCATTCCAGGCTGTCAGTTCTTGACCCACGAAATCAGCAACTCCACATGCAGTAAAGCTCTCATGCACATGGGGAAAGAAGTCCCGATGCTCTTCGCTATCAATGTACTTCCAGTCAACATACCTGGTGTCAGTAACAATGGGCTTCTTATCCATTAGCACGGTCTCATAGAAATCCTGCTGCTCTCTGGTGTGGAATCTGGGGTCCACAGCAGTCTTTCTCCTTACGGCATATGGATCAGACTGTCTCCATAGCCTGAGACCTTTGTCCTTTCTTGCCTTCATGTCCTCAGCTTGAGGATGAGCATCATTGTGGAGTGGCAACTTGGGACGGAGCTTGAGCAACACATGCTCTTCATCTGACTCAGAAGGTGGCATCTCACCTTTGTTCTTCTCAGAAGCTGGAATGCTTCTGGTTGTCCTCTTGGGCTTGGCTGGAGCTGCCTTAGCTTGAGCAGGCTTCTTGGGCTTGGAGGAGGCTTGAGCCCGAATAGCATCACCCATGAACTTAGCTTTCTGAGGAGGAGGCTGGGGTGCATCTTCTTCTTCTTCTTCTTCTTCAGCAACATCTTGCGGTTCAGCATATACAACTCTCTTCCTCTTGGAAGTCTTCTTCACCTTGCTTGGAGCTGGCTCTTCCAAGATGAGCTTCTTGGCAACTGCTGATTGCTTCACTTTGCTTGTGCCTTTCCTTGTTTGCTGCCCTTGGAGCTCTTTGGCAACCACTTGCCTCTTGGGCTTGGAGGTAACTTCCTCAGCAACAAAGTCGGAATCCTCATCATCAAACGTTCTCTTCTTCCTGGTTCTGGTGGCTGCAGGAGGCAAACCACTAGGGGTGCTCCTCTCACCATCATCACTGGAGCTGCTAGCCTCAGGACTTGTACCTGCCTCTGGAATCTCAGCAAACGGTGACTCGGACCTGTTCTGGCTGTCACTGACATCTGACATGGCTGAAAAACCTGTGAAAAGATAAGGTGTAGGCAGAGTAGAAGAGTTATCACAACTGCAGAGGTTTTTGCAAAAAAAATGAGTTCAAAACTTAGTTTTGAGTTTTCACAGAATGTATTTCGGTCAAACTGATTTCAAGTTTCGGTGTAACCGAAGTGTTCAACAGAACCTACACACCACTTTCGGTCAGACCGAAATGGGTTTCGGTCCTACCGAAAACTTAGGGTTTCACAGAAACTTCAATTCGGACATTCCGATTTTCACAACTCGGTCAGACCGAACTATGTAGTGCAATGGTCAGAGACCAAATCGGTCAGTCCGAGTTTCAGGAATCGGCTTCACCGAGATGCATTCCGTGGAAACCTAAACCTAAGAATTTTCCTCGAAACTAGAAGATCTGAACAATGTATTGGGATCATATCAAACGTGGATTGAATCAGGGCAGTCCTATCATGCAAGAATCAGAAGTGGAGCATGAAAGAGATCGGGACACACCCTAACTTGGTGGTGTCCCTCTACGGCGGCAACGGCGGAGAAGATTACCGTTGACGGCGGCGGAGACCTGCGGCGAGGGCGCACAGGCGACGACGGCGACGATCCTTAGATCAGGGCGACGGCAGCAGGGGTCTTGGAGGGCGAACGTTTGAAAGGAATAGATCGCGCGCAGCCCTCAGTATATATAACCCCGTGCTGTCGGTGGGACCGAGTTGAAAAACTCGGTGTCACCGAGATGTATATCTGCTAGCAGTTACACATATCGGTCAGACCGAGATTTTGAACTCGGTTTCACCGAGATGAAACCTAGATCAATCTAAGTGTTTCGGTTGGACCGAGATTGGGAAGCCGGTCAGACCGAAATGGACTTAGAAGGTTTTGGAAGTCAGCCTTAGACGAATCGGTGGTTCCGAGTGCTCCTCACTCGGACTGTCCGAAAAAGACTTGTTCAAAGTTGTGATATAAGCATGAATAGAATTTGAGACAAGATAGCATAGATAGCTAGGGAAGGTGCTTAGGCATTCTTGTCCATCCATTTGGCCAGAAAAAGAGACCAAAACAATCAAAACAACAAATGGATGTCCTTGAATGGATAAAATCATGCATTCAACATGCTCACACAATAAGATAGCAACTGAAATATGTGTCAAACATGCACAACCAAAACTCTAGCTACTTGCACACAATTTGTCGATGACTAGGTCATCTATATATGAGTATATTGACTTAGGAGTCAAATGAGAACATTTGATCATAGGTCATACTCATCGTTTAAGCACAAGTGGGGTTACCACTTTTACATAAAGCATTTATGTGTTCACATCATTTGGAGATGCTTTAGCTCAATTTTTAGAGCAAAGCTCCCCCTAGATGTGAGAACCCCTTTTAAAGGGTCAAACTAACCTTGGGTTGTCGTAGAAGACTTCATGTAGATGTTGAAGATGTGGATGCTCAATGTTGATGTAGATCATCAAGAGTTGGGAGCTATCCTTTGGATTAGGGCACTTTCAATACCTACATGGGTTAGTCCCACAAGGAACAAACAAGAATATCCATGGACATAGAGTGAAGTACACAAGAATGATGTCCATGAAAGCAATGATTACCTTGTCCCTTGACTTACCAACAAGAGGGTTTGTGACTCCATGAACAAGTGCATGATGTGGAAGTTGATTGCACAAGTTCTTGCCAAAAGAATAAGAGTGAAGTTTGTTGGCGGAGTCACCCTCAAGAACCTACTAGTTCTTCTTCTTTGGGATCCACATCATCTTGATGGGAATCCTTGGTGTTGTAGTTGAGCTTGATGAAGTAGAACTTGATGTGTCCTTGGGAACCCACTTGACCATGGCTTGAGGTGCTTCAATGAATGCATCAATCTCCTCTTGAAGCTTGTCCTTGGCCTTTAGCTTATGGTCTTGTGGTGGAAGGTCATCTTGAGCTTGTTCCACATTGGAAGAAGTAGGATCATACTTCTCCTTTTGTGAAACAAACTGTGGAGTAGGGTATTGACCTTCTTCCCACTCAACACCTTCGGCGTTGAACTTTCGCTCAAAACCAATCCCTTGGTTCTTCCGGTGTCTTCCTTGTTTGCGAACAATCTCCTCAAAGTTCTTGCTTCCGGCAAGACTCTTGTAGACACCTTTCTCTATGATTTCCTTCAATAGACTATTTTCTTGCTCAAGTGTAACTTGGCTTGAAACATTGTTAGTGGAATCAAGAGAACTACTAGAAGTAACAATATTGGATTTAACATTGTTATTGTTACTACTAGAGGAAGAATTTTTCTTATGCTTGTCATGCTTAGTCCTAATAGGTGGTAAGAAATTAGACAAGAGAAGTCGTTTGGCAAGATATGAAGAACTCTTCTTTCGAAGATCGTCATTGATCGCTTTTAGAAACTCATGTTCTTGCTCTAGAGTGGGCTTCTCGAAGCGTAGCTTCTCATGAGATCTTAGGAGCTCTCTATGATCTTCTTGAGTTGTTTCATGAGCTAACTTAAGAGTGTTTAGTTCTTTAGTTAGACGCTCAATCTCCTTCATAGCATTGTCATTCGACTCTTCTCGACTATAAAGACTACTAGCATTTTCATCATTACTAAGCTCACTAGATTTATCATGCAAGAGCTCATCTTCACCAAGTAAGTCATCCTCATCACTATCAAAGTCAATGAATTCAGGGTGTGTTACCTTGGGGCCTTTAGCCATGAAGCATCTTCCAATTCCCTCATTTGGTGAATCAAATAAGTCGTAGGAGTTGGAGTTGGAGGATACGAGTGCAAGTCCGGCAACACCTTCATCTTGACTATAGTCGGAGTCGGAGTGATAGCTTCCATCGGATTGACTGTCAGAGTCGGAGCCGGAGACCCATTCACCAACATGAGCTTGATGTCTTCTTCTTGTGTAGCTCCTTGATGACTTGTCTTTCCTCTCCGAATCCTTGCTTCTCCGAGAGGGTCTTCGTTCATAACGATCATCTCTACTCCTTCTCTCTCTCCGAGGTGACTCATCTCTTGCTCTTCTTCTTGGATATTCTTCTCTTCTCTTGTGGGGAGCCGTACACTCGTTTGAGAAGTGTCCGGGTCGTCCACAATTGTAGCAGTTTCGATCACGACTAGAAGATCTCTTTCCATCATATGATCTAGACTTTGAGCTTCTTTCTTTGCCTCTATTCTTGTAGAACTTGTTGAAGTTCTTGACCATTAGGCTTATGTCTTCATTGGAAATTTGCTTGTCACTTGAGGTAGTAGGAGCATCACTTGTAGCTTTGTAAGCACCACTTGACTTGTTGTGAAGCTCTTCCTTATCCTTAAGTGTCATCTCATGAGCAACAATCCTTCCAATGACTTCAGTTGGCTTGAGAGTCTTGTAGTTTGGCATCATTTGGATCAAAGTGCACACGGTGTCATACTTTCCATCCAAAGCTCTGAGAATCTTCTTAATGATGAATCGGTCAGTCATTTCTTCGCTTCCTAAGCCAGCAATCTCATTTGTGATGAGAGCAAGCCTAGAGTACATTTCAGCGACTCCTTCACCATCCTTCATCTTGAACTTGTCAAGTTGACCTTGAAGAATATCTAGCTTTGATTCCTTCACAGATTCAGTACCTTCGTGCATTTCAACCAAAGTATCCCAAATCTCTTTAGCATTCTCAAGACGGCTGATTTTGTTGAACTCTTCGGGACACAAGGCATTGAAGAGAATGTCACAAGCTTGAGCATTGTTTTGCAACATCCGCAACTCTTCGGGTGTAGCTTCGCGATCCGGAACTTTTCCTTCTTCAAAGAAATCACCTTGCATGCCAACACAAATAATGCCCCATGCGGCTGGGTTATGACCAAGAATATGCATTTTCATTTTATGCTTCCAACTAGCAAAATTTGTACCATCAAAGTAAGGACCTCTACGATAATTACCCTCACTAGACGCCATACTCTCCTAGGTTGTGAAACCAAGCTTATGGAGTCCAATGCAATGGAAACCAAGGCAATGGAGACCAAAGCTCTGATACCACTTGTAGGATCGAAAGTAGGTCTAGAGGGGGGGTGATTAGACTACTTGACAAAATAAAAATCTGCCTTTAGATCATGCAATGTTTTTGGCAGTTTCACAATAAAGATCACAACAAGTATCACCCTACACATGCAATTCTAGAGTATATGCAGCGGAAAGTAAATTGCACATGTAAAAGAGAGGTGGAGAAGATCAAACGCAGTTTGGTGACACGGAGATTTTTGTCGTGGTTCCGATAGGTGGTGCTATCGTACATCCACGTTGATGGAGACTTCAACCCACGGAGGGTAACGGCTGCGCGAGTCCACGGAGGGCTCCACCCACGAGGGGTCCACGAAGAAGCAACCTTGTCTATTCCATCACGGCCTACGCCCACGGAGGACTAGCCTTACTCGGGGTAGATCTTCACGAAGTAGGCGATCTCCTTGCCCTTACAAACTTCTTGGTTCAACTCCACATCATCAAGACGGAGGCTCCCAAGCGACACCTAACCAATCTAGGAGGCACCACCCCCCAAAAGGTAATAGACGGTGTTGATGATGATGAACTCCTTGCTCTTGTGCTTCAGATGATAAACTCCCCAACACTCAACTCTCCTCACTGATATGGCTGTGGTGGAAGAAAGGTTTGAGTGGAAAGTAACTTGGGAAGGCTAGAGATCAAGTTTCATATGGTAGGAATGGAATGGCTTGATCTCAACACAAGGGTAGGTGGTTCACTTCTCAGAAAGTGTATGATATGAGTGGTAGACTTTCTGATGGCTCTCCTCACGAATGAGGAGGGGGTGGAGGGGTATATATAGCCTCCACACAAAATCCAACCGTTACACACACATTTGATCAATCTCGGTGAGACCGAAGTGAAAACTCGGTCAGACCGAAAGTTCAAATGTAGTGAACGTTGGGATTTTCGGTGGGACCGAAAATACCATCTCGGTGAGACCGAAGAGAGTCAAAGGTTAGGGTTTGCCATCTCGGTGTGACCGAAAATATAAACTCGGATATTCCGAATTGATGTCAACGGATCACAGAAGGTTGGCAGCCCTTTTTCGGTGAGACCGAAACTCAGAATCGGTTTGACCGAGAAGCTAGGGTTTGGAGAAACAACTGAAGTGGTTCATCTCGGTGGGACTGAGTTGGAGAAATCGGTGTGACCGAGATGTTAGGGTTTGTAGAAATAACTTCATCTCGGTGGGACAGAGTTGGTTTGACCGAGATTACTTATGGGTGTGTGTTAAGTAGTGAATAGTGCTGATAGTTGAGGGAGTTAGATCACCAAGCACTTGAGCAACAAGAACATTAACACAACCTCATCCCCTTTTAATAGTATTGGCTTTTCCTATGGACTCAATGTGATCTTTGATCACTAAACCAAAAATGGAGTCTTGAGCTTTTGCCAATGCTTGTCTTAGCATTTTGAGGGGTCCACTTCTTCAGACATTTCCATACCCATATCATCGAACTTCTCTGAAAAGATTCTCAAGATAATATTAGTTCAATGATATATATGTTGTTATTAATTACCAAAACCACCCGGGGATTAGTTGCACTTTCAGTGGGCCACCGACCTGTTGAGCCCACCTGTCATGGATGGAATGACAGGAGCAGTAAGTCAATGAAGCTGCGTCCCTCCCTCGCCCATGATCGTGGTGGCTGGCAGGACTAGGAGAAGCTTTCGTTCGCTACATGCTCTCCCTCCCGTACGCGGTGGACATGCAGCAGTTCAATCGGTGTCAGATGGCCAGAAGCATACTGTAGTACTCCTCCACTGCAGTAGTACTCCCGAAGAGGCGAAGAGCCAAGCGCAGCCCGGACGCTCGTGTGGTAGTTTCATGTGTAGAGTAGTATAGGATAGCGTGTACCGTGCCTGTAAGCTTAAAATCATTGGGGTCGGCTCCAGTGGCCATTCTAAAGAAAACAACATAGAAAAAAGATGGGCAGGTCAGGTAGCAGGCTAGCTGAGCAGTGTTCTGCCGGAGATGGGTAGGCCAAAGCACGGGTTGGCCCCAATGTAGCTCTGCCACTGGTCGGCTCCATGCTATATTTTTTGATTAAAATAATCTTCTGGCCCTACCTGTCATCCTGGTGATTCTAGTTTGCACGCTCATCTGGTCAAGACAGGAATATATATTTTAATTTGTGGTGGGGTAAATTGTGACGCCCCCGATTTGTCCGTACACTAATCATGCACGCAAATGTGTACGCCCAAGATCAAGGACTCACTGGAAGATATCACAACACAACTCTAGACACAAATTAAAATAATACAAGCTTTATATTACAAGCCAGGGGCCTCGAGGGCTCGAATACAAAAGCTCGAAAACACAAGAGTCAGCGGAAGCAATAATATCTGAGTACAGACATAAGTTAAACAAGTTTGCCTTAAGAAGGTTAGCACAAAAGTAACAACGATCGAAAAGGCAAGGCCTCCTGCCTGGGACCTCCTAACTACTCCTCGAAGCCGAACTCCATGTAGAAACAACCTCGGGATCATCTGGCTCCTGGACTCCACCACCTGGTTG
This sequence comes from Secale cereale, assembly GCA_902687465.1. Lineage (NCBI taxonomy): Eukaryota > Viridiplantae > Streptophyta > Magnoliopsida > Poales > Poaceae > Secale > Secale cereale. Next base: position 58,089,963 of record LR738710.1, on the reverse strand, counting down.
CATCATCCGAGAAGAAAGGAAGAAAGGGGGAAAAGGGGGAGCAAAGCAACCGTGAGTACTCATCCAAAGTACTCGCAAGCAAGGATCTATACTACATATGCAATGGTATCTGTGTAAAAGGGTAATATATGTGGGTTAAACTGCAGAATGCCGGAATAAGAGGGGGATAGCTAATCCAAACGAAGACTACGCTTCTCGCAACGTCCATCTTGCAGCAGAAGAAGAGAGTAGCTGGAAGTAACAAGTATCCTCGCTTCTGGTAGCCTCTGGCTTGAAGCAGTAGAAGGGAATAGATGGTAAGTTCACCAAGTAACATCGTATAGCATAAACCTACCCGGTGATCCTCCCCTCGTCACCCTGTGAGAGAGCAATCACCGAGTTATATCTGGCACTTGTAAGGGTGTGTTTTATTAAGTATCTGGTTCTAGTTGTCATGAGGTCAGAGTACAACTCCGGGTCGTCCTTTTACCGAGGGACATGGCTATTCGAATAGATTAACTTCCCTGCAGGGGTGCACCACATAACCCAGCACGCTTGATCCCATTTGGCCGGACACACTTTCCAGGGTCATGCCCTGCCTCGGAAGATCAACACGTCGCAGCCCTACCTAAGCACAGCAGAGAGGTCAGCACGCCGGTCTAAGTCCTAGGCGCGCAGGGGTCCGGGCCCATCGCCCAACGCACACCTGCACGTTGCGTACGCGGCCGGTGAGCAGACCTAGCAACCTCCATTACTAAGGAAGTTGCGTTACGCGGTCCAACCCGGCGCGCGCCGCTAAGTCGCTGACGTCAAGAAGGCTTCGGCTGATACCACGACGTCGAGTACCCATAACTATTCCCACGTAGCTGGTTAGTGCGTATAGACCAAATGGCCAGACTCAGATCAAATATCCAAACTCGTTAAGCGTGTTATTATGAAAATCACCGCGGACAACGACCAGGGCCAGGCCACCTCTCGACTGGGTGTCTCAACCTGCCCCTGTCGCTCCGCCACAAAGATCCACTCGGGGGGCCGTCAGGAACTCAGGCCCATCACTACCTGGATGGAGCCACCTGTCCTTTCAGCCCCCACATCGAATCACTTGCGGGTACTCAAGGAGCCGACCCGACTTTAGTTACATCATGTGTCATGTAAAGTATGTATATATATACCCGTGAGCACCACCCTAGTGACCACGGCCCGATAGTATAGCATGGCAGACGGACAAGAAAGTAGGGCCACTGATGGAGTACTAGCATCCTATACTAAGCATTAGGATGGCAGGTAAGGTATCAACAGTTGTAGCAACAATGATAGGCTATGCAGGAGAATAGGAGTAACCGAACAGTAACATGCTACACTACTCTAATGCAAGCAGTAGACAGAAGAATAGGCGATATCTGGTGATCAAGGGGGGGCTTGCCTGGAAGCTCTGCAAACGAGAGGAATCTTCGGAATCGTAGCCGTAGTCGAACACCGAAGCATCAACGGTCTCAGGGTCTATCACAGTATCGGAGTCTACCGAAAATAAGCAACGAAGGGGGAAACAAATAAATAATAGAGCAATCAATAGCATCACAAAGCATAACATGGAAATACGCGGTGCTACGTGTGACCTAACGTAGTGCTCGGTGATACAGGCGAAGAGGAATATCATCCGGGAAAGTATTCCCGGTGCTCCGCATTTTCGGGCGGATGAAACAGAGGGGAAAAGTTGCATGTTCGCTATGCTAGGGACGTGTGGTTGACGAACGGACTGCGTATTCGGATTCGTCTCGTTTTTCTGAACAACTTTCATGTACAAAATATTTTCATCCGAGTTACGGTTTATTTTCTATGATTTTCTAAAGTTTTATTGGTTTTCTAAATTTTCTGAATTCTTTTAATTCGAAAGTAAAACAGCAAAAACTTTTATTACCTAGTGTTATCTAGCTACAGTGTATGACAGTGGGGCATGTGGAGGTTGGCTTGACCCAGTCAAAGATTGACTGGTCAATATGTGAATAGGTAAGCGGGTCCCGGCTGTCATTGACTTTAGTTTAATAATTGGTTAACTAACCGAGGTAGTCCCACACATCGTATGCTATGTAGTACTAATTAATCAACAAATTAATCCTAATCTAAACTAGCACTAATTGAGCAAGGGCCGGCCTCCTCACATCTAGTGGCTATGCCACGGCTGTGTTGCCATGGCCAGTACGCATGGGCGTAGCGCCACGGCGGCCATGGCCATCAGCAGCAGCAACAACGCATCAGCAAGGCAACACCTAGCATGAGCAGTAGTAGTATTTAGCAGCGGAGCAGCTGCGGCAGCAAGTAGTAGCACTAACGCAGCAACGGCAGTAGCGGGCAGCAACTTGCAACAGCAGAGCAGCGCCAGGCAGCGGCGACCGCGACAGTGGGCCGGCGCGCGGGCGAGGAGTGGGCGTGCACGCTGCAGGGCGACACAAGGGCGTGGCGGAGCACTAGCGGGCACGCTCGAAGACGCGGTCAACGGCACGGGAGCACCAGGGTGCGCGGACGCGGGCGTGAGCGACGGCTATGGCAGTCTCGGCGAGCGTGACTATAACGGCGACGAATCGAGGGGCTAAAGGGGGTTCCGAAGGAGGGGCTCACCACGGGGCTGGAGGAGCTGACGGAAAGGCCCGGGGTGGCCGGAGCAGTGTGGATCGACGAGAAGATGGCGACGATGTACGCGTTGAAGACGAGGTCGATGGCGAGAGCACGGGCCATCCTAGCTCGAACCGTTGCTCGGGGAAGACGATGTCGAGGGTGGAGGTCCTCCTGGACAACTCCACAAGCGCTGGGGAAGTCGTAGGCCGCGGCATCGGCAACAATGGTGCGGTCACCGTGCGAGCTCTTGCGCTCGATTCTGAGGCGAGGAGGAGGTGGCTCGATGGGGAAAGAGAGGGGATCGAACGAGGGCGATCTAGGGTTTCGGGGAGGCAACCTTATAGGCCGAGGGGGGGGGCTCGTGGCGGCCATCCATGGCCATGCCGCCGTGGATGCGTGCCACGCCCACGTTGTCTCCTGTACAGAGAAAGGGGACGAGGTGGGGGTGGGCTGGGCCGTGCACTCGGCTAGATGGGCTAAGGTGCATAGTGCCTCTAGAGCCCACTAACATCTTAGTGGTTCGGCCTTTTCCTTTTATACTTTTCTGCTTCGTATTTTCTTTATTGTTTTGCATTTTCTTTTCTCATCAAAAGAATTTGCTTACACATTAAATTTGACACAAAAGTAATAGATATTATTTCGAGAGAGCAAAAAAAAGTTTGAAAGACTTTTAAATTAGTTTGGATTTATTATTATTTAAAGATCATTTAAATAATTGTTTTATCGTCGTTTTAATTATTTGAGGACATTACAATACTTTACAAAGATCTGGTTTCTTCACCAATATTAACTTTGAATTATTTGCCACCTTTTGAACATTTTAGTTTTGACATTCGAAAATTTTAATTGTTTGACTCATTCTGAATTTGAATTTCGAACCGGTTTCAAACTATCACGAGATTATCAACAGTAATTTGCGGTGACGTGTCGTCATTAGTAGAGGGTTACTGTAGCTTAACTATCCGGGCGTCACAATTCTCCTCCACTACAAGAAATCTCGTCCCGAGATTTAAGCAATGGAGTAAGGGGGAAGTGCTGGTAGCGAAAACCTAACGTGTCTTCTCGGTCTTGGCTGCCCTTTCGAAGAGGTTGATACCTTTCGTTGATGTCTTTATTTCTCTGCTTCAAGTCATCATGATCCAGTCGTCATCCTTTCTTCGGGATCTCCATCGTCCTACGAACGCGAATAGGGGGGAAACTTTGGAGGAACGTATCTCTACGAAGTATGTGCATCCGACGGCGAATTCAGAAAGTGGTACATGAAGTACCATACGAATAGTATTTCAGTGAATGCATTGAGAACAATAAGTGATGGTACCAAAGTTTCAAATGGGTAGGCAATCATTCGATGCCTAGACAGAAGCTGGAATGGGGCTTGAACAACGTGAAGAACATGGTGTTTGATACCAGGATGAAACATAGTAGAATTCAGCTCGTGAATCATATACGAAGCCAAGTGCAAAGGTTACCATAGAATTCAGGTTGTAAAGAAGAGTCAGGTTTCGATCCAGTGGACCTGTGGGTTATGGGCCCACCATGTGGGTTGATAGTAGGAAGGGTGATGACATCTTGCACAGAAAGCAAGGCATGTCAGAGAATAGTCTGTCAGCTAAGTTGGCAACAATGTCGGTACCAAGGACGGGGAACAAAGAGAACCATTGTCTTGCTCGTTGAAACGAGGCGGACCGGTAGGCAAGTTTCCTTCCAACGGTGGTTACCAGAATGTTACCAACCATAGTAACATGGTCTTACCGACAGAGTTGTACAACAAGGTGTTTACTTTAGCAGAGTAATATTACTGCTTAGATTATATGTAGATCAAGGAAAGGTTAAGCAAACAAATGGAAAGGAAAATTGTGATTACACACAATTATTAGGAGTATACCCATCCCATGGACAAGAAGAATCATGGCAGACAGGGTAGGAGAGCAAGTACCCAACCATTCAGATTAAGAGGCAAAGATTAATCAAGATGTTACCCAGACAACGGTGTTTGGATAACTAACCAAGAAACATTTAGCATTGGGCTTCAAGTGCTCTTGTTGAAAATTGGAGTATGTCGGGGGAAACTGTCCGCCACGAGCACCTATGGGACCGGAGCCCCTTGTCTGTGCGGTACGAGGGCGGAGGGAGCACAGAGAGCAGATCGTAGCACACACGCGGGCAGTTTTACCCAGGTTCGGGCCGCGGTAGACGCGTAAAACCCTACTCCTGCTTTGGTTTGTATTGAGCTCGGGAGCTTGAAGATCTACAGTGCTAGCTACACCGAGCGTGAGAGTTGCAAAGGCTTCGAACCCCCTCTACGTTGTGCATGGGCCTCCTTTTATAGCCCAAGGGGTCACCGACAGGTGTCAACCGTAGAGGAGGGGTAAAAGCGTAAAAGAGGTGGTAGTTGTAACAGTGCGGGAACAGTGGAGCTACAGTACAGAACAGTGGTCTATACCTACTTTGACAGTGGGGGACAAGGGCATTTAATGCCCGTCGCCGTCGACCCCAAAAGTTCCCGCCTTAGCGTCTCCGTTTGCCACGGCGATGGATCCACCACCGTGGAGTGCCACCGTGTCCCCCAGGCTGCACAGCCATCCGCCACGCGTCCCTGGATAGGTCCCAGGGCGACGCGTGGGCCGATGAGCTGGAGCGCGGGCACACAGCGCAGCCTTCCCGGCAAGCACCTTGCCGGGGCCTTGATCTTGCCGGGCCCGGGAGCTTGCCGCTCCCCGGGCCCTTGCCGGGATGTATATAGCGCCGAGGCGTTGTCTTCTAGTCTTCCTGGCAAGCTCCTCTTGCCAGGGCCTTGTGCTAGTGAAGTAGTCTTGGGCCTGGTATGGCCTTCCCGGCAAGCTCCTCTTGTCGGGGTCTCGATCTTCTGTCTTGTATACTTTGCTTTTGAATGGTTTGATAAGGAGCAGGAAGGTCTCCGACGAGCGCGTGGTAAACCCTGCCGCGGGAAGCTGCATTTGCCCGTGCACAAGTTGGGGTACTGAGGTACCCCCACCTTAGTACACCGACAGGAGCCCCCGGGCCTGGGCCACACACGGTGCCGAACGTTGTTGGGCCAGGCCCAAAACAGTGCACGGGCATACGTGGCCCACGACGCGCCGAATCCACTTCCGTATCCGCCGCATCCCCTCCCAATGGCACGCGTCGATTGCGGCGCCGTGGGATGGGACGTGCCCACGATCTCTTAATGGGGAAGGGCGAAACGCCCCCCACTTCCCCATAAAAGCAGAGGCAGCAGGAGCGATTCCCCTCCTTGCGCTTTCATTGCATCATCTTCTTCCTCCAAAGATCTTTCTTGCGCTCTGCCTCCACATCTCCGCCGCCGCCGAGCTCTTCGTCCCCCTCCTTCCGCCGCGTTCGCCATGGCCCCAAAGACCGACAAGGCGAAGGCGGAGAAGTCCAAGAGGGAGAAGTCGGAGCAAGCGGCGAAGCTCGTCGCGTATCGGAAGCAGCATCTCATCTTCCCGCCGAAGCTCGGCGTGCGGGAGCTCTGGAACAAGTACTACTTGTTCTGGGCCAAGGAAACCAAGGCGCACCCCCGCACGCAAGTCTACCCGGCCGCTGCCAAGGACAACTACCCCGGCGGGTACTACTTCTTCGCAGCCTTCTTTCACTGCGGTCTGTGTCCTCCTTTCTCGAATTTCTTCTGCGATATCATGCACACCTACGGCTTCCACCTCCTCGACTTCACCCCCAACGCCATCCTCACCATGGCGGTTTTCGCACACATGTGCGAAAACTTCATAGGGATACAGCCCAATGTAGCGCTTTTTAGGCACTTTTTCACTCCTAGAGCAGAGGCCGACGCCCCCCTCTCCGGAGGAATTTCTTGGGTCTTTCGCTTGAACAAGAAGGGGGCCTACTTGCCGGGGGAGCTCCGCGGCAAGTGGGAAGAGTGGCGCGCGGAGTGGTGCTGGATCGTCGAAGACCAGCCGCAAGCTTTTACCGCGCCGCGCACAACGCCCATCGTGCGCGGCAGGGATTGGAGCGAGTTTGACTCCGACGACATCAAGCTCGACATCGCCCTCGTCCGGATTCTTCGTCTTCGGGTGGCACAGCTGTCCGTTGCCGAGGTGGGCGCAGACTTCCTCCGCCGCCGCATCGCCCCCCTCCAAGACAGGAAGAGGCCGGCCTGGGAGTACGGCGGCCCGGCGGACATAATGAGGCTGCGCCCCGGGCTAAACTTCAACTTCACGACGCTGGAGGTGAGGGGGATGGTCCGGGAACTCTTCAAGTACGACCCGGCACACCCTGAGTGGTTCTGAGCTCCCCGGGGAGTAGTGCCGCTCTGCGTCAGCACAGCCCGGGATCGTATCCTCGCCATGATGCCCGCGTGCGATTCGCACGGCGTGGATCGCACGTGGATCGCGCCCAAGCCCATCGACGTCCTCAACTTCTACGACAACCTCGTGGAGGTGGCGAAGAACAAGAACGACATCAAGGAGCATACGCGGGACACCACCGACCAGGAGATTGCCTATATGGCTTCTCGGGCTGAGGAGGCCGCTGCGGCTGCAGCGGCAGGAGATTTTGGTTACACGCCTGCAGAGGCGGAGGTTGCGGATGCGTCCAGCCAGGCGGAAGAGGCGGAGATCCGCAGATTGCTGCAGCTCCCCCCCGACGCGCTCGCCGGGGTTCCCTCCCTGAGGCACTCCGGGATCCACGGGATCGTGGCCGAGGCCGCGGCAATGGAGGGTGCCGCCGGAGGGAACAGAGGCGCCGCGAGGGGCGGAGGCGCCAAGGGAAAAGGGGCCGCAGCGCAAGGCGCTGGGCCCAGCGAGCAGGCCGGGGAAGAGGAGGAGGAGGAGGCCGAGGACTCCGGCGGATCTACGGAGCTCTACGCCGACGACCTCTCCTCGTCGGAGAGCTCCCCGCCCCCGGCAAGCCCAAGGCAGTCTCCACCGAAGCGTCTCCGCAAGACAGCGACGGGGGAGAGAGCGCAGGCGCCCCGGCAACAACCAGCTCGCCGGGCAGCTCCCCGGGGGAGCCAAGCCGCGCCAAGGGCGACCGGCGTACCAGCCACAGCAGAGGCGGCCCGCGCGCGAGCAACGACGGAGGCGCCTCGCAGGCCGGCACCGAGCCGACAGGGGTCTTCTCGGGGCGGAGCAGCAGCTCCGCCCGCTCCCCGGGCTCCGGCTACCACAGGGGCTGGGTCTTCGCAGCCCCCAGCCCCGGTGGCCCCGAAGCGCGCGAGGGAATCTTCGTCTTCCGCTCCTCGCGCCGACGCGCCCACGGTGGAGTATGATTTCTCCGCCCTGAGCGAGGACGACGAGGAGGACCAGGAGTAAGGACCCAAGATCCTACATCTTCTTGAGTTTTGTCTTGATTATTGTTGATGCTGATTTTGTTTGTTGCTTTGATTTCAGGACCTTGGTTCAGCGCGCGGCGAAGAAGGCCAAGGCACCTGTGGTCGAGGCCGCGGAAGACTCAGCCGCAGCGGCAACGGGAGGCGTGCCGGAGCCGAGCCTGCCGGACACGAGTGCTGCTCCGATGAGCAGCCCCCAGCGCAGCCCCCAGCGTAAGTCTGGGGTCTATTCTTTCGCTTGTCGGGGGGCGCTTGGGGATTTAGTCTTGTCTTAATATCTTGGTGTCTCTTGTCTTTTCTTGTGCAGAGGTGGAGCCGCAGCGGGAAGAGCGCCCGGAGACCGTCATCGAGGAGCCGCAGGCCCCGCCGTCCCCGCCAAGGCCGAACTCTCCGGCAAGGGAGAGCGCTCCGCCAAAGGCGGGTACTCCGCCAAGGCAGAGTACCCCGCCAAGGGCGAGCAGCCCGGCGAGGGCGGCTACTCCGCCAAGGCAGAGCTCCCCGGCAAGGGAGCCCGCCGCTGAGGACGTCCGCCAAGGTATGTTCTGTAGTTTGTCTTCTTGGCTTCGTCTCTTTTTGGATCTTTGCTTGAACTTGAACTTCTTTTTCTTCTTTTTCTTAGATCCTCCTCCTCCTCCCGAGCCGATGGAGACTGAGGTCATCAACATCGATGAGGAGGAGGGCGCGCAGGGCGGCGGCGGTGGCGCCCCTGCCACCGAGGAGATGGCTGAGGCCGCCGAGCCGGCCGCGCAGGAGACCGCTCCGGCTGCGGACGCAGCGGCCGGGGAGGGGGACGGCGACCGCACCGCCGACCCGGAGGCGGCGGGAGCATCAGATGCTGCACCGGCCGCCGACCCCTCCGTCGGCAAGGAGCAAGGCTACTACCTTGAGGCCCCCAACGGTGTCTTCATCCAGATGCCTTGGGGGTCTTCATCGCGAGCTCCCGCGGAGGGCGAGGCGTTTGACGGAGAAGTCCTCGCCTCCGCGGGCCTGAAGATTGTCGAGGCGCCCGGCGGGAGCGAAGGGCCTGAGGAGGAAAAGCTGCTCCACCAGCTCCTGGCCCTTTACCGGGCCAGGCAGGCGAAGCTCGCTTCCCGGGAAGCTCTTGCCGCCAAGGCCGCTGCGGAGATGGAGAAGCGCGCGGCGGAGCTCAGCGCCGCCAACAAGGCCGGCCTCCGCGAGGTGGCGGAGGAGCGTGAGCGTCTCGCCGGCGAGTACCAGGAGTGGGTGCTGGAGAAGGCCGAAGCTGAGGAACAGCAGCGGCTTGCCGGGGTAGAGCTGTCCCGGCGAGAAGGAGAGCTCGCGCAGCGGAAGGTCGAGCTCGACTCCCATGAGGAGGACCTTGCCGCTCGCGAGGCGGCCCTTGGCGGGGAATTGAAGGAGGCGAAAGCCGCCGCGGTTGCCGCGGAAAACGCCAAGAAGGAGCTCGCCGCCAAGGTCGTGCAGCTGGAGAAGGCGCTGAAGGTGAGCACGGAGAAGGTTGCCGCGCTTATCACGGAGCGCGAGAAGGACGCCCACACAAATTCAGAGCTCCAGGTGAGTCTTTCTAAGAGGGGCGACGAGCTGAAAGCTGCCAAGGACTCCATCGAGGACTTGGAGTTGAAGGTCACTACACTGAAGGATTCGCTTGACGCTGCCCGGGCTCGGGAGACCAAGCTGAAGGAGGAGCTCCGCAAGGAGCGGACCTTGGTGGACAGCGTCAACAAAGCATCCGAACTCTTCCGCCAAACCATTGAGTTATGGACCGAAGACTTGGTATCTTGTGCGTCCAACATCGACCAGGAGCTGCTGGCGCTGAAAGTTGAACATCTCATCTACTCGCCGGATCCGGACCTCCCGCACAGCGCCAAGCTCAGCCTCTTCTTTAGAGGGATCGCGCCGGCCCTTGCAGGTCTCCGGAACCAAATCCCCGCACAGCTGGCCGAGGAGTCGCGCCTGCTCTGCGCGGGAACTCTGGAGCGGGTGCTGACGAAGATCGTGTACCGCAACCCGGGGATCAATCTCACCAACGTTCTCCGCAGCTTGCCGGCTGATGCGAACACGGAGGCCCTGAAGGAGCAAGTCGCCCACATCATCGCCAAGGTGGTTAAGATCGACAGGAAGGAGGGCGACCGCGTAGATTAGGGCTCCGTTATCTTTATCTCTTTTTGTTGCTGCATATGAAGTTATGAACTCATTAGTCCATCGTGACAAGTTATCTTTTGTAAGATATTTACCTCATTTTAATCAATCAGTGCAATGTTATCTTCCTTGTCTTAATCCTTGACTTTGTATGTTTTTCACCCTACGCTCCCGGGGAGCTTGCCGGCAAGGATCCCTTGCCGCGAGCGCTGAGTGCTGGACTCGAAGCAGCCTGCTGGCCAAGGTCTCACCGGCAAGCAACCTCGCCGCGGCTAGTCGCAACGCACTTAGCTTGCTGAGCGTACTCGAAAACAAAATAAGGGCGCGACACTTGTCGCAGCTCACTTAAATCGTTGAGCGAACTCGAAAACAAGATAAGGGTGCGGCAAGCTACGGGTAGGTTCCTCCGCGCACAGGTTTTCCATACAAAGTGTGATTGTTCAAGGAAGACAACTAAAATTTAAAATTTGAACTGGTCAAATTCTAACAACTTATCTTTCATGTTTTGCTTGTTTTCCGGTAAGGCTTCTCTTTCTTGAACAGCACTTGGTTTCTCCTCCACCTCCTTCCCCCCCGGCAAACTTGTGCGCGAGGAACGTTCCTTCTGCTTAAGAGGAAAGAAAAAGGGAGAGGAAAACAAGTGTATGGCCTTTAAGCGTGCTAATGCTTACCGTATACTTGAGTGTTGCACCAAATGCCAAGCAGAACATGCAAATAGCAAAGAAAAGCATGCGAAAGGCAATCTGTGCAAAAAACACGAAAACTTTACTGATGCACGGGGTCTGCGCCCGGCTTTGTACAAAGGGTTACATGCAACAGCGGCAAAGCTTGTACAAAAGGTGGTTGCCGGAGCGGATCACGGCAACCGCGCCTTATGGGTGAAACTTGCGAAGATGCTCTATGTTCCAGGAGTTGCTCACCGGTAAGCCTTCTTCGGTCTCGAGGCGGACAGCGCCGGGCCTCGTGACTTGTCTCACCCGATAAGGGCCTTCCCACTTCGGCGTCAACTTGTTGGAATTCTTGGCGGACTGAACGCGCCGAAGAACAAGGTCGCCTTCCTCGAGACTCCTGGCCTTGACTTTGCGGCTATGGTAGCGGCGCAAAGCTTGCTGGTATCGAGCAGCTCGTACAGCAGCCTGGAGACGTCCCTCCTCGAGGAGCAACGCGTCATCTTGCCGCAGTTGCTCTTGCTCGAGCTCATCATAAGCGAGCACTCGAAGAGATCCGTATACGAGTTCCGTGGGGAGAACTGCCTCTGCTCCATAGACTAGAGCAAAGGGTGTCTGCCCGGTGGCTCGATTTGGTGTCGTTCTGATTGACCAAAGAGCCGCCGGTAGCTCCTCTATCCAATTCTTTCCGCACTTGCGCAGCCTGTCAAAGGTCCTCGTCTTGAGTCCGCGCAGCACTTCAGCATTGGCCCTCTCCGCTTGACCGTTGCTCCTCGGGTGAGCAACAGAAGCGAAACAGACCTTGGCTCCAAGGTCTTGGACGTACTGCATGAAGGTGCGACTAGTGAATTGCGTACCGTTGTCCGTGATAATCCTGTTAGGGATTCCGAAACGGCAAACAATCGACCTGAAGAACTTGACCGCTGACTGTGCTGTCACCTTTCTCACCGGCTCCACTTCTGGCCACTTTGTGAACTTGTCGATTGCGACGTACAAGTACCCAAAGCCCCCGACAGCATGGGGGAAGGGGCCGAGGATATCGAGCCCCCAGACCGAGAAGGGCCAGGACAAAGGGATTGTTTGGAGAGCTTGAGCTGGTTGATGAATCTGCTTTGCATGGAACTGGCACGCTTCACACTTGGTTACTAGTGCAGTTGCATCTTGGAGGGCTTCTTGCCAAAAGAACCCTTGCCGGAAAGCTTTCCCGGCAAGCGCCCTTGCGCCAATGTGGTGGCCGCATATGCCTCCGTGTATTTCCGCCAACAGCTTCTGTCCATCTTCCCTGGAGATGCACTTCAACCTGACACCATTGAGTCTTCTTCTGTACAGCGCGTTATCCACGAACTGGTACATACTTGACTGCCTGGTTATCTTCTCTATCTCTTGAGGGTCGTCGGGAAGTTCTCCAGTTTGAAGAAAACGGACGATTTGCTGTGCCCATGCTGGAGCCTGAGGCTCGACGGCAAGGACTAAAGGCTCGAGGGCCGCTGCGGTGTGACGCCCGGATAATCAAGCTACAGTAACCACACACTAATGAGGCCACGTCACCACTGTTACTGTTGGTAATCTCTCGTTAATCCAAATCCTGTTCAAATTCAAATTCAAATTAAAGTCAAAATTTAAATTTGTCAAACATGAAACAAAAATGTTCCAAGTGTGGCAAATATTCTCTGGGTATTTGTCATGTTGAGACCACAATTTTGTAAAGTGTTTAGATGCACCAAAATAGTTAAAACAACAGCTAAACAATTAATTGAATTCCTTTTATAAACAATAACATATTAAACTATTTTATTTAGCTGTAAAAATTAAATGTGGCAGTGGGTTAATTATTAAAACTAATTTAGGAACTAGTTGCATATTTAATAAAAACAAAACAGAAAATAAATAGAAACAAAAGAAAAGGAAAATACAAAAATAAAATAAAATAAAACAAAAGCAAAGAA
>LR738710.1:57981956-58068333 GCA_902687465.1 Secale cereale | reverse complement strand
CCCACTCCCCCCGCTGGATCTGGATCGGGCACGATGCCCCGACCCCGTCGTCGGTTCCTGCCGCCCCGACGCCGCCTGGGCCTCGCCGGAGGCCTCGTCGACGGAGCTCCTCCACACCGGACGCCTACGCCGCTGGCCACCCCTTCCCTGCCCTCCTCGTGAGCGCCTCCCTCCCCTCTCCTCCCGCGCCCTCCCGTCGCCGGCGCCCGCGCCAGTGCCCCGCTGCTACTGCTCCCAACTGCTGCTGCTCTGCTTAGCCCCGTCGCCCCGCTGCGCCATCGCCCGCGCCGCACCGTCGCCGCGGTTGGCCGCTGCTGCTGCTGCACGCGCGCGCACTCCACGCCCGCCTCGCCGCGCCCGCGCCGTCCCGCTCGTGCCCCGGCCACGCCCCGCTCGCCCCGCTCGGCCACGCCGCGCGCGCTGTCCCGCCGCGCTCCGCCGCTGTCCTCTGCTCCGGGCCTCGCCGCGCGCCCGTGCGCGCTACGCGCTCGCCGGACGTGTCCGGTGCCCAAAGGGGCCCGGGCACGGACATGTCCCCTGGCCCTATGACGTGTGGCCCCCCCGTAAAACGATTTAACAAAAAGAAATGAAATTGAAAAATAAAATAAATAAATAAATATAATAATTATAATTAATTAATTAGTTAATTAACTAATTAATTAACTAATTAATCTGGACTAATTAATACTGATTAATTAATACTAATTAAGTTTAATTAAACTTAATGACTAAATAAGCTAATTAACTACTGTTAATTTATTTAACAGAATGCTGATGTCATGCTGATGTCATGATGACATCAGCATACACTGTTTCGGATAATTCTAATTTAATTAATTAAATAACTCCAGCATATTAATAAAACTTTGATAAATCATATTAAATAATCCGTAGCCCGGATCGAAAAACTTTGTACATGTAAGTTGCTCAGAACGACGAGACAAATACGACTACGCAGTCCGTTCGTCCACCGCACACCCCTAACATACCGAACCCGCAACTTTCCCCCTCCAGCCCCTCTGTCCGAAAACGCGAAACACCGGGAATACTTTCCCGGATGTTATCCCCCTTCGTCGGTATCATCCGACACTGCACTAGAACACACCCGGCCCTGCTTATTGCCATGCTATGCCTTGTGTTACATTGGTTGCTGTGTATTTACTGTTTCTTCCCCCCTCCTTCTCTCTCGATAGACCCCGATACGGTGATAGACCCCGAGACCGTTGATGCTTCGGTGTTCGACTACGGCTACGCTTCCGAAGATTCCTTTCGTCTGCAGAGCTTCCAGGCAAGCCCCCCTCCTTTGATCACCAGATATCGCCTACTCTTCTCTCTACTGCTTGCATTAGGGTAGTGTAGCATGTTACTGCTTTCGATAATCCTATTCTGCTGCATAGCCTGTCATTGTTGCTACCACTGTTGATACTTTACCTGCAATCCTAAATGCTTAGTATAGGATGCTAGTATACCATCAGTGGCCCTACACCCTTGTCCGTCTGCCCTGCTATTCTATCGGGCCGTGATCGCTTGGGGGTGATCACGGGTATATACTATATACATACTTTACATACACATGATGATGATTCGGAGATGGGGGCTGAAGGGGCAGGTGGTTCCACACAGGTAGTGGTGGGCCTGGGTTCCCGACAGTCCCCTGATGGTTACTTTGTGGCGGAGCGACAGGGCAGGTTGCGACCACCTAGGAGACAGGTGGGCCTGGCCCTGGTCGTTGTCCGCGGTTATTTCATAATAACACGTTTAACGGGATCTTGGTATTTGATCTGAGTCTGGCCATTTGGTCTATACGCACTAACCAGCTACGTGGGAATAGTTATGGGTACTCGACGGCGTGGTATCAGCCGAAGCCTTCTTGACGTCAGCGGTTTAGCGGCGCGCGCCGGATTGGACTGGAAGCCTACTCTGGTATTAGGAGAGGCTAGGTCTGCTTACCGGCCGCCCTCGCAACGTGCAGGTGTGCATTGGGCGATGGGCCCAGACCCCTGTGTGCTTAGGACTTAGACCGACGTGCTGACCTCTCTGCTGTGCTTAGGTAGGGCTGCGACGTGTTGATCTTCCGAGGCCGGGCATGACCCTGGAAAGTGTGTCCGGCCAAATGGGATCAAGCGTGCTGGGTTATGTGGTGCACCCCTGCAGGGAAGTTAATCTATTCGAATAGCCGTGTCCCTCGGTAAAAGGACGACCCGGAGTTGTACTCTGACCTCATGACAACTAGAACTAGATACTTAATAAAACACACCCAGACAAGTTCCAGATATAACTCGGTGGTTGCTCTCTCACAGGGCGATGTGCGGGAGGATCGCCGGGTAGGATTTATGCTATACGATGTTACTTGGTGAACTCTTCTGCTACTCAAGACGGAGGCTGCCAGAAGCTTTGATAGTTGTTACTATTCCATCTACTCCCTTCTACTGCTGCAAGATGGAGGCTGCGAGATACGAGGATACTTGTTACTTCCATCTATTCTCTTCTTCTGCTGCAAGATGGAGGTTACGAGAAGCGTAGTCTTCGATTGGATTAGTTATCCCCCTCTTATTCGGCTTTCTGCAGTTCAGTCCACATATATTACCCCCTTACACCTATATCATTGCATATGTAGTGTAGATCCTTGCTTGCGAGTACTTTGGATGAGTACTCACGGTTGCTTTTCTCCCCCTTTCCCCCTCTTGTTCCTTCTTCTCGGATGATGCAACCAGATTGATGGAGTCCAGGAGCCAGAGGATCCCGATGACGTTACTACATGGAGTTCGGCTTCGAGGAGTAGTTAGGAGGTCCCAGGCAGGAGGCCTTGCCTTTTCGATCGTTGCTACTTTTGTGTTAGCCATCTTATGGCAACTTGTTTAACTTATGTCTGTACTCAGATATTGTTGCTTCCGCTGACTCTTGTGTTTTCGAGCTTATGTATTCGAGCCCTCGAGGCCCCTGGCTTGTAATATAAAGCTTGTATTATTTTAATTTGTGTCTAGAGTTGTGTTGTGATATCTTCCAGTGAGTCCTTGATCTTGGTCGTACACATTTGCGTGCATGATTAGTGTACGGTCAAATCGGGGGCGTCACATGCGGGAACCTCAGCTTCTACGGCGAGGACCTCTGGTCCTGCCGGAGCTGATGATCCCCCGGCAAGCTCGCCGGGGCGAGGCTTGTCGGGAACACTTGCTTCAACTGTACAGATCCGAGGATCTGCAGGAGCAAACTGTTCCTCAGCGTTCTGATTGTTGATCTTGGGGACCTTGGCGGCGGCCTCGGGGAGGTCCGCCGGCAAGTAGTCGCCGGAGACCAACTTTCTCTTCTTGGACTGTCCCATTGATGGTGTAACGGATGGTTGAGTCAGCTTGAGCAAGAAGGTCCCTGGTTCCACAGGTAACTTCATCGCAGCACACTTTGAAAGGCCATCTGCAATTTCATTTTGAGCTCTGGGGATGTGCTCCATCTGCAAACCTTCAAAGTGCTCCTCAAGCTTTCTCACTTCATCGACATATGCTTCCATCAAAGGGCTCTGATAGCTCTTGTTAACTTGCCGGACCACCAACTGGGAGTCTCCACGTACAATCAGCTTCCTGATCCCAAGTTCAGCCGCAATCCTGAGGCCGGCGAGCAAACCTTCATACTCAGCAGTGTTGTTTGTCGCTTGCTCCCTTGGGAAGTGCATCTGGATAACATACTTGAGGTGCTCTCCGGTGGGCGCGATAAGTACTACGCCAGCACCGGCGCCTTGCAGCGAGAAGGCACCATCAAAATACATTACCCATTCACTTGTTGCTCCTTGTACGGGTGCACTTGTTTCTTGAACTTCTTCATCTGGCGTTGGGGTCCACTCAGCTATGAATTCTGCCAAAGCTCGGCTCTGAATAGTTGAAGTACTTTCAAACTTCAGTCCAAAGCTTGACAGCTCCAGTGCCCACTCAACGATCCTGCCTGTTGCTTCTGGGTTGTGCAATATCCTCTTTAGCGGAAAGCGAGTGACCACTGTTATCTCATGTGCCTGGAAGTAATGGCGCAGCTTTCTCGAGGCCATGAGGAGACCGAAAAGCAACTTTTGCACACCAGAGTACCTTGATCTAGCCCCCTGGAGAAGGGAACTTACAAAATACACTGGGCGCTGCACCATCTTCTTCCGCACCTCTTCTTGTTCTTGCGCAGAGTCGTCCTTGTCGGGGCCAGAGCTTGTCGGAGCTGCCCCCTGCTTGTCGCTGGATTCACTTGCCGGTGGTGTGACCTCCTCGTCGGACTCCCTCTCCGCTACTAACGCAGCACTAACCACCTGGTTGGTTGCCGCTAGGTACAGCAGCAACTTTTCCTGTGGTCTAGGTGCGACAAGTACCGGAGGGGAGGACAGGTACCGTTTCAAATCTTGCAGCGCTGCCTCCGCTTCGGGAGTCCACTTCATGGGACCTGCCTTCTTCAAGATTTTGAAGAAAGGTAGGGCACGTTCTGCAGACTTCGAAACGAACCTACTGAGGGCAGCCACACAACCTGCAAGTCTTCTGACATCCTTGACTCGCTTCGGGGCTTCCATTTGCTCGATGGCTTTGATCTTGTCGGGGTTGGCTTCAATCCCCCTCTGTGACACAAAGAACCCGAGAAGCTTGCCGGAGGGGACTCCAAAGACGCACTTCTCGGGGTTCAACTTGAGCTGTATTCTGCGCAGATTCTGAAATGTTTCTTCCAAATCTTGAATCAATGTATCCTTGCTCTTGCTCTTCACCACAATATCATCCATGTATGCCTCCACATTTCTGTGGATCTGTGGCTCGAAAGCAGTATACACTACCCTTGCAAAGGTTGAGCCTGCATTCTTCAATCCGAAAGGCATGCGGATAAAGCAATAAGTGCCACATGGAGTGATAAATGCAGTCTTCTCTTCATCCTCTTTGGCCATAAAGATCTGGTGGTAGCCTGAATATGCATCAAGAAAGCAGAGCAGCTCACATCCGGCAGTGGAGTCAACAATCTGGTCAATGCGTGGCAAAGGGAATGGATCCTTGGGACATGCTTTATTTACATCGGTGAAGTCTATACACAGTCTCCACTTCCCGTTGGCCTTGCGCACGACGACTGGGTTTGCTAACCACGTCGGATGGATCACACCTCTAACTAGACCTGCTGCCTCTAGCTTCTTGATCTCTTCATTGATGAATTCTTGGCGCTCCACGGCTTGTTTCCTTACTTTCTGCTTGATGGGCCGCGCATGAGGGCAAACAGCAAGCTTGTGCTCAATCACCTCCCTGGGAACACCGGGGATGTCAGATGGTTGCCAGGCAAACACATCGACATTCGCCCGCAGGAAGGCAATGAGCGCGCTTTCCTATTTGCTATCAAGAGTGGCACTGATGGTGAAGGTACCACCAGTGCCATCCTCCTTGGCGGACACCTTCTTGGTTGCCGGAGGAGCAGCCATTCCTTTCTTAATCTTGCCGGTGGAGCTCGATGGAACGTCCTCGACGGCAGCGCAGCACTCCGAAGAGGTGCGGTTGCCGGAGTGGGTCCCAAAGCACTTGCCGGACTTGGTCTTCGTCTTCTTCCCCCCGGGAGCTTCAGCGGCAAGAGTATCCTTGTCGGCCGCAGCTGCTGCTTCCCGGTAGATCTTGTCGGCGCAGACAAGCGCATCCTTCTTGTCGCCATGGACTGTGATGACGCTTATCGGCCCCGGCATCTTCAGTACGTTGTAGGCATAATGGGAAGCTGCCATGAACTTGGCGAGGGCGGGACGGCCGAGTATTCCATTGTACGGCAACGGAATATCAGCGACGTCGAAAGTGATGCGTTCGGTTCTGAAGTTGAGCTCCCCGCCAAAGGTCACCGGCAGAGTTATTTTCCCCTTGGGCTTGCTCCTTCCCGGGTTGATTCCTTGGAATGAACCGGTCTCTTCGAGCTCGCCATCTGGAATTTGAAGTTTCTTGATCACAGCAGAGGAGATCAAGTTCAGCCCGGCCCCGCCGTCAACCAACATTTTGGTGACCTTGAGGTTGCGGATGGTGGGTGAGACCAGCATCGGCAAGCACCCGACCGCAGTGGTGCGGTCAGGGTGGTCCTCAAGATCGAAAATGATGGGCGTGCTGGACCATTTGAGGAGCCTGCGCGACTCCACGGGCGGCTCTGCTGCATTCACCTCACGCACCCACTGTTTGAGTTGGCGGTGGGAAGTGTGCAGAGAGGCGCCACCGTCGACGCACAGGACCTCCGTGGCCTTCTGGAACTCCTGCTCGCTGTTCTCCTCGTCCTCCATGTCTTCATCGTCGTCTTCGTCCTTGTCGCGGCCCCGGGGAGGTCGATCACCTTGCCGCTGCTTGGCCTTGCCGCGGCGTCCTCCCCGGCCATTGAACGGCCGCTTCTTGCTTGTCTCTTCCCCGCCTCCTTGGGCCTTCTCCTTGTCGCGCCTCTCGTACTCAAGCTTTTGCTGCTCGACGAGGTACTCGACGCGTTTGCAATTGGAGAGATCGTGGCCCTTGGTGCGGTGTATCTTGCAATATTGCTTGTCGGAGCCGTCCTGCTTGTCGGCCGCCGCCGCGGGGGCAGGCTCCTTGCCGGAGCCGCCAGCCTGCGTTTGCTTGGCGGGAGCCTCCTTGCCGGACTTCTCGACGGCAAGCACCTCCTTCTTGTTCTTCTTTCTGTTGTTCCGCCGCCGGCTCTTCTTTGCCGGGGCGGCGTCGTCGCTGTCGCTTCCTCCTGCGCCCGTATCCTCCCCGGGGAGTTTCCTCCCCTCTTCTGCGCGTGCGCACTTGTCAGCCAAAGCATAGAGCTCGCTGACATCCCGAATCTTGGTCATCGCCATTTCCTCACGCATGCGGCGGTTACGCACGTTCTGGTGGAACGCGCTGATAACCGCGGCAGGGTGGACATCAGGGATGTTGTGCTGCACACGGCTGAAGCGTTGGATGTACTTGCGCAGGGACTCTCCTTCCTTCTGGGCTAGGATGTGGAGATCGCTCTCCTGGCCGTGGGGTTTGTGGCCGCCGGTGAAGGCGCCAACAAACTGGTGGCAAAGGTCGGCCCAAGAAGAAATGGAACCTTCCGGCAAGTGCATAAGCCACGAACGTACGTTCGGCTTAAGCACGAGCGGGAAGTAGTTAGCCAAAATCTTGTCATCGCGCCCCCCGGCAGCTTGCACGGCGATGGTGTAGACGCTTAGGAATTCCGAGGGGTGCGTCTTGCCGTCGTACTTCTCCGGTACGTCGGGCTTGAAGTTCTTCATGCTGGGCCACTGGACGCGGCGCAGCTCGCGGGTGAACGCAGGGCAGCCTGCCGCGTACGGCAAGTCGCCTGGCTCACCGGGCGCGTGTGCGTCGACAGCGTCTCCAGCTCTCTTGTCGGATTGTCGCCGAGCTTCTCGGCGGCGCTCGATTGTGGTCCGAGCGTCTTCTTCTCGCCGCTCGTCAAGGACTTGACGCTGGTCCCGACGAGCCCGCGGATCCGACGAGGCCGTGGAGCCGTCGTCGGCATTGTTCCGGCGGGGCGGCGTCTTCTGCTTCCGCGGCGGGGAGTACACGCTTGTCGCACCCCCGGCGGTCTTGTCGCCGTCGGCCTTCGTCTTCTCAGCTTGCCGCGGCCGCGAGGTCGACGGCTGCTGTGGAGAATCATTGTTGGCGAAGGCGATCAGGCTCTGGATGGTGGCCCTCCAGTCTTCGGCCTTGTCCGCCGCTGGAGGGAAGTCGAGGAGCAGTTGCGCCCTTGCGAGCGCTTCCGCTGGAGTGGAGGGGAGCGGGGGCGAGCGGTGCGAAGAGCGGGATATGCTCGGACTTCTAACATTGTTAGAAGGAGCAGGGTCCCGCGCCGGCGCCTTCGCTTTGCTTGTGCCCGGACGGAGGTCCGGGGCGTCCCGCGAGCCTCCAGTTTGTCCTTGCCCCAGCAAGCGAATACCACCTCCCGTGGTATGGCGCTGCTGGGTCGTCGTGTGCTGAGATGGACGCGGCGCGTCCACGGAGACCGAGGTTCGGTCGTCCGCTCTGTCCTTGGATTTGGTGGCGCCGCGAGTGTCCTCGCCGGCGACCACCCTCCCGACGACATCTCCCCCGCCCACCGTTGGCTCCGGTGGCGGCGGGTGAGACGTAGACGGGCCTGCAACCTCCGAAGGCTTCTTCTTCGGGGCCATAATGCTGTTGCTGATGGAGTTGCTATGAAAACGGAGAGGTTGTTGATGAATGCGCCCGCGCGAATGCCGGATCAGGTCCGCACAACCTCGACGCCCCCTACCTGGCGCGCCAAAGATGTCGGGGGAAACTGTCCGCCACGAGCACCTATGGGACCGGAGCCCCTTGTCTGTGCGGTACGAGGGCGGAGGGAGCACAGAGAGCAGATCGTAGCACACACGCGGGCAGTTTTACCCAGGTTCGGGCCGCGGTAGACGCGTAAAACCCTACTCCTGCTTTGGTTTGTATTGAGCTCGGGAGCTTGAAGATCTACAGTGCTAGCTACACCGAGCGTGAGAGTTGCAAAGGCTTCGAACCCCCTCTACGTTGTGCATGGGCCTCCTTTTATAGCCCAAGGGGTCACCGACAGGTGTCAACCGTAGAGGAGGGGTAAAAGCGTAAAAGAGGTGGTAGTTGTAACAGTGCGGGAACAGTGGAGCTACAGTACAGAACAGTGGTCTATACCTACTTTGACAGTGGGGGACAAGGGCATTTAATGCCCGTCGCCGTCGACCCCAAAAGTTCCCGCCTTAGCGTCTCCGTTTGCCACGGCGATGGATCCACCACCGTGGAGTGCCACCGTGTCCCCCAGGCTGCACAGCCATCCGCCACGCGTCCCTGGATAGGTCCCAGGGCGACGCATGGGCCGATGAGCTGGAGCGCGGGCACACAGCGCAGCCTTCCCGGCAAGCACCTTGCCGGGGCCTTGATCTTGCCGGGCCCGGGAGCTTGCCGCTCCCCGGGCCCTTGCCGGGATGTATATAGCGCCGAGGCGTTGTCTTCTAGTCTTCCTGGCAAGCTCCTCTTGCCAGGGCCTTGTGCTAGTGAAGTAGTCTTGGGCCTGGTACGGCCTTCCCGGCAAGCTCCTCTTGCCGGGGTCTCGATCTTCTGTCTTGTATACTTTGCTTTTGAATGGTTTGATAAGGAGCAGGAAGGTCTCCAACGAGCGCGTGGTAAACCCTGCCGCGGGAAGCTGCATTTGCTCGTGCACAAGTTGGGGTACTGAGGTACCCCCACCTTAGTACACCGACAGAGTACCACAGACATGCTTTGAGATAGCATTGGCATGGTCTTGAAGCAAAGATCGGACTTGGATACACAAAGGATTCCTCAGGAACAACTTATAGAATAAGTCTTATAATTTCCTCCTGGAAGAATGGTTATCCTTGCAAAAGAGAATATAATAATAGGTCCTCCAGCAGGGGTGCTAGGCATGACATCTTATTACCGAGTCATCAAAGGACCAATATTATAAGTACTGGAAAGTTGTCCCAACCATCATATCTGACCGAGATTCAGATCTGATTGGTGTCATTTTACCTCAGACTCGAGATGTTCGACAAGAAACGGTGCAACATTAATCAACGAAATGACATTGCAAGATTCTCTAGAATGAACTATGGGAGCGGGTTCCCGAAACAATAGTTCATCATTAAACCAAAGAGAGGATGAGGAGGTGGCTGATGGGCTCAGCGACAATTCATCGAGAATTCCAAACAGAGGGATTTCCACAATAAGGTGAACAAGAAGATGACACTTGTCAATTCAAATCATATAATGTTGTATGCCGAGGAAAAACATACACCATTAATCATTAGGTGAAAGGTGTGCCCGAAATATGACCTTAGGCAACAAGATCAATGTTAGAGTGACGATTCAATAACCAACAGTCTAAGAACGAACTGTCAATCGTTAACTTCAAAGCAATAGGGTTGCTAGAAGTGCAGAACTCAAGCAGCATCTTTAGCATATTGGTATCCCGGTTGAAAACAACACGGGGACCAAGGAAGAATGGTGATGATGAGAAGTACCTTCATACCAAGAATTTCTAAGAGGTGGGGTAATCACCACAACATTCTTGACATAAAAGACAGTAATACTTCAAGGCAGAACACAACACTAGCTGGAGGGCAAGTTGTAATCATAATGTGGACAAGTTCGCGATGAAAGGAAGTCAAGGGTGTTGTCGATGATAATAAAAATCATCGAGGGCAAGGATGGTATTTCTTATCATGACGCCGTTGACATCTTGGAAGAAGTCAAAGTGTTGAAGGTGATCCGACACATTTACCGGGAGGTTTCAAGAGGATGCAATCAAACAACAACGGCAACAAGCAAGAGAATGACGAAGTGGCAAGTTATAGGATCAATATAAAAGATGCAAGATCGGAACCAACGTTGCCTTTCGAGACAAGCAACATGATGTTGAAAGCTCAACGTAAGTCGTGCTCTCACACTGAAGAATTCGTGCACCAAAGAAGGACGAGGTAGCACAGTCAAAGATAGCTAGACAAGGGATGTACCCGATAGTCAAGGAGTAAACCAGATTGAGTTTAAAAATTTCCCAGTAACATCTACTAGGGGTGTTGAATTTTTAGAGCAGATTTAATTTACTAAACGGTGTCCTCGGTTGACGGCAACCTAGAACCCGTAGAGTGATTACGACAAGCAAAGGTATTACTTCATCAAAAGTTTAAAAGGTGTGGTGCAAAGGCATGATATCCTCGAGATATCAGAGGGTAAAACTCGAAGGTAGAACACGATAGAAGTTGAACTAGGTCATCGACCTATGACAGTAGATGATTTAACCTTGTCAAAAATTGGCGAGGCGTGGAATGGATTTATTCCAGATATACTGAATAAGGACAGCATGTCGAAACCATAACTGCAAGGGATCAAATTTATTGACACCGAAAGAATTATTTAGATGAAAAATCATTTTGCAAGAAGCTCCCGAGACGGTCTACATTGTTTCCATGGGCATGAACAAAAGCTCAAGGTCGACTCCCATTTCTCCAATGCATACGTTTCATTTACCTCTTGCTTTGATAAAACTGTAATGTTTGAATTTTATCCGGTAGAACACCGGAAGGGTATGACTTGTGAAAACTTTTGGGTTCTCACGGATTAGGGGAAGGCATAGGTTCAACCCATCGGGCATCTTAGTAACATATACCACGAGTTTCAAAAGTAAATACTCGAGCTCAAAAGCAGAGCATGGTTGACCAAGCAGGGGATACAATTTACCAAAGGCATCATGTATCAGGGGAAGAACTCGCAAAGGTGATTGAATATCAAGGGCACTATCGGATAATATTTCAACAAAGGATCGAGCGATCCACAACAGAGTTGATGTGAGTATCGGTACTCACTCAGAGGAAGAAGAATGCAGAGGCATCAGATTCAAGAATCACCTGATTAGTATGAAGCTTAAATAGAAGAAATTATGGTTTCCAAAACGAAGGATCAGAAGCAGACGCTCTGATCCAGGATGGATAAGTTGAAAACACTTAGTTGGACAATCAATAAAGGTTTGAATTGCCGAGAACCAACTCATGTCTGGAATGACGTCTGAGTCGGAAAGATAATTCTATAAAGGATAACCCGATGATTGCGTGCATACGCACACATTGAATCAATAGGCCCAAAATGGCCAAGATAATGGATGTTAACGAAGACTACTAGTCATATGGAATTAACCATAATGCAAGCAGGCAATAACTTTAAGGGTAACAGGCTGCAGAGGATTTTCAAAAGATCGAAAAGTATTCCGAAGAATTTTGTGAGACACATGAGCAATTGAGAAGAACGGGTCCTCGATAAATGTGAGGAAATAACCGTAAGGGTTTTCATGCGAAATAAAACTGCAAGACAGTAAACTCAAAGGATTCTCGAAACAACGGAGAATATTTCGAGGCATATTGTAACAACAAGAGCGACGAGGAACGATCATGAGAATGACAAGTGCATGCAGATATCCATAGTGATATATCGGTGGCAGTGAATTGCAAAGGCGATGAGCACAAGGGTCTCGGGAAAATGTGGAGGGATATTCCCAGAATCTTCTGGCGAAGCAGGTGATCTTCCAGAATGAGAGCTCTCCGGGAGTAATAGTTACGAGATCCTAGAGTCATAATTAGTAAAATCATTTTACCCGAATAGAAGAGAGACCAGATTCCCAGAGTAAAGACGAGGAATAAAAGATCCTAACACCACCCATTGGTGTTGTGGGCCCGTAAGCCACACAACAAGTTAGTAGATTTGTTTTTCCAAGACTAGACTCAACTTCGGCCAAGGAGTTGGAAAGGGGGATTCCTACAGGCAGTCGGCTCTGATACCAACTTGTGACGCCCCCGATTTGTCCGTACACTAATCATGCACGCAAATGTGTACGGCCAAGATCAAGGACTCACTGGAAGATATCACAACACAACTCTAGACACAAATTAAAATAATACAAGCTTTATATTACAAGCCAGGGTCCTCGAGGGCTCGAATACAAAAGCTCGAAAACACAAGAGTCAGCGGAAGCAATAATATCTGAGTACAGACATAAGTTAAACAAGTTTGCCTTAAGAAGGTTAGCACAAAAGTAACAACGATCGAAAAGGCAAGGCCTCCTGCCTGGGACCTCCTAACTACTCCTCGAAGCCGAACTCCATGTAGAAACAACCTCGGGATCATCTGGCTCCTGGACTCCACCACCTGGTTGCATCATCCGAGAAGAAAGGAAGAAAGGGGGAAAAGGGGGAGCAAAGCAACCGTGAGTACTCATCCAAAGTACTCGCAAGCAAGGATCTATACTACATATGCAATGGTATCTGTGTAAAAGGGTAATATATGTGGGTTAAACTGTAGAATGCCGGAATAAGAGGGGGATAGCTAATCCAAACGAAGACTACGCTTCTCGCAACGTCCATCTTGCAGCAGAAGAAGAGAGTAGATGGAAGTAACAAGTATCCTCGCTTCTGGTAGCCTCCGGCTTGAAGCAGTAGAAGGGAATAGATGGTAAGTTCACCAAGTAACATCGTATAGCATAAACCTACCCGGTGATCCTCCCCTCGTCACCCTGTGAGAGAGCAATCACCGAGTTATATCTGGCACTTGTAAGGGTGTGTTTTATTAAGTATCCGGTTCTAGTTGTCATGAGGTCAGAGTACAACTCCGGGTCGTCCTTTTACCGAGGGACACGGCTATTCGAATAGATTAACTTCCCTGCAGGGGTGCACCACATAACCCAGCACGCTTGATCCCATTTGGCCGGACACACTTTCCAGGGTCATGCCCGGCCTTGGAAGATCAACACGTCACAGCCCTACCTAAGCACAGCAGAGAGGTCAGCACGCCGGTCTAAGTCCTAGGCGCGCAGGGGTCCGGGCCCATCGCCCAACGCACACCTGCACGTTGCGTACGCGGCCGGTGAGCAGACCTAGCAACCTCCATTACTAAGGAAGTTGCGTTACGCGGTCCAACCCGGCGCGCGCCGCTAAGTCGCTGACGTCAAGAAGGCTTCGGCTGATACCACGACGTCGAGTACCCATAACTATTCCCACGTAGCTGGTTAGTGCGTATAGACCAAATGGCCAGACTCAGATCAAATATCCAAACTCGTTAAGCGTGTTATTATGAAAATCACCGCGGACAACGACCAGGGCCAGGCCACCTCTCGACTGGGTGTCTCAACCTGCCCCTGTCGCTCCGCCACAAAGATCCACTCGGGGGGCCGTCAGG
This sequence comes from Secale cereale, assembly GCA_902687465.1. NCBI lineage: Eukaryota > Viridiplantae > Streptophyta > Magnoliopsida > Poales > Poaceae > Secale > Secale cereale. The sequence continues at coordinate 58,054,678 of LR738710.1, read as the reverse complement.
AACTCAGGCCCATCACTACCTGGATGGAGCCACCTGTCCTTTCAGCCCCCACATCGAATCACTTGCGGGTACTCAAGGAGCCGACCCGACTTTAGTTACATCATGTGTCATGTAAAGTATGTATATATATACCCGTGATCACCACCCTAGTGACCACGGCCCGATAGTATAGCATGGCAGACGGACAAGAAAGTAGGGCCACTGATGGAGTACTAGCATCCTATACTAAGCATTAGGATGGCAGGTAAGGTATCAACAGTTGTAGCAACAATGATAGGCTATACAGGAGAATAGGAGTAACCGAACAGTAACATGCTACACTACTCTAATGCAAGCAGTAGACAGAAGAATAGGCGATATCTGGTGATCAAGGGGGGGCTTACCTGGAAGCTCTGCAAACGAGAGGAATCTTCGGAATCGTAGCCGTAGTCGAACACCGAAGCATCAACGGTCTCAGGGTCTATCACAGTATCGGAGTCTACCGAAAATAAGCAACGAAGGGGGAAACAAATAAATAATAGAGCAATCAATAGCATCACAAAGCATAACATGGAAATACGCGGTGCTACGTGTGACCTAACGTAGTGCTCGGTGATACAGGCGAAGAGGAATATCATCCGGGAAAGTATTCCCGGTGCTCCGCATTTTCGGGCGGATGAAACAGAGGGGAAAAGTTGCATGTTCGCTATGCTAGGGACGTGTGGTTGACGAACGGACTGTGTATTCGGATTCGTCTCGTTTTTCTGAACAACTTTCATGTACAAAATATTTTCATCCGAGTTACGGTTTATTTTCTATGATTTTCTAAAGTTTTAATGGTTTTCTAAATTTTCTGAATTCTTTTAATTCGAAAGTAAAACAGCAAAAACTTTTATTACCTAGTGTTATCTAGCTACAGTGTATGACAGTGGGGCATGTGGAGGTTGGCTTGACCCAGTCAAAGATTGACTGGTCAATATGTGAATAGGTAAGCGGGTCCCGGCTGTCATTGACTTTAGTTTAATAATTGGTTAACTAACCGAGGTAGTCCCACACATCGTATGCTATGTAGTACTAATTAATCAACAAATTAATCCTAATCTAAACTAGCACTAATTGAGCAAGGGCCGGCCTCCTCACATCTAGTGGCTATGCCACGGCTGTGTTGCCATGGCCAGTACGCATGGGCGTAGCGCCACGGCGGCCATGGCCATCAGCAGCAGCAACAACGCATCAGCAAGGCAACACCTAGCATGAGCAGTAGTAGTATTTAGCAGCGGAGCAGCTGCGGCAGCAAGTAGTAGCACTAACGCAGCAGCGGCAGTAGCGGGCAGCAACTTGCAACAGCAGAGCAGCGCTAGGCAGCGGCGACCGCGACAGTGGGCCGGCGCGCGGGCGAGGAGTGGGCGTGCACGCTGCAGGGCGACACAAGGGCGTGGCGGAGCACTGGCGGGCACGCTCGAAGACGCGGTCAACGGCGCGGGAGCACCAGGGTGCGCGGACGCGGGCGTGAGCGACGGCTATGGCAGTCTCGGCGAGCGTGACTATAACGGCGACGAATCGAGGGGCTAAAGGGGGGTCCGAAGGAGGGGCTCACCACGGGGCTGGAGGAGCTGACGGAAAGGCCCGGGGTGGCCGGAGCAGTGTGGATCGACGAGAAGATGGCGACGATGTACGCGTTGAAGACGAGGTCGATGGCGAGAGCACGGGCCGTCCTAGCTCGAACCGTTGCTCGGGGAAGACGATGTCGAGGGTGGAGGTCCTCCTGGACAACTCCACAAGCGCTGGGGAAGTCGTAGGCCGCGGCATCGGCAACAATGGTGCGGTCACCGTGCGAGCTCTTGCGCTCGATTCTGAGGCGAGGAGGAGGTGGCTCGATGGGGAAAGAGAGGGGATCGAACGAGGGCGATCTAGGGTTTCGGGGAGGCAACCTTATAGGCCGAGGGGGGGGCTCGTGGCGGCCATCCATGGCCATGCCGCCGTGGATGCGTGCCACGCCCACGTTGTCTCCTGTACAGAGAAAGGGGACGAGGTGGGGGTGGGCTGGGCCGTGCACTCGGCTAGATGGGCTAAGGTGCATAGTGCCTCTAGAGCCCACTAACATCTTAGTGGTTCGGCCTTTTCCTTTTATACTTTTCTGCTTCGTATTTTCTTTATTGTTTTGCATTTTCTTTTCTCATCAAAAGAATTTTCTTACACATTAAATTTGACACAAAAGTAATAGATATTATTTCGAGAGAGCAAAAAAAAGTTTGAAAGACTTTTAAATTAGTTTGGATTTATTATTATTTAAAGATCATTTAAATAATTGTTTTATCGTCGTTTTAATTATTTGAGGACATTACAATACTTTACAAAGATCTGGTTTCTTCACCAATATTAACTTTGAATTATTTGCCACCTTTTGAACATTTTAGTTTTGACATTCGAAAATTTTAATTGTTTGACTCATTCTGAATTTGAATTTCGAACCGGTTTCAAACTATCACGAGATTATCAACAGTAATTTGCGGTGACGTGTCGTCATTAGTAGAGGGTTACTGTAGCTTAACTATCCGGGCGTCACATAAATGTTAGAGGTTGCAGCAAATGGAATATTGCACTACGGTCTATCAGCCAAGTTTAGAGGCAACCATATGGGGCCAGTGCTATGATGTGTCGCGTCAACTCGTACAACGAGGAGAAGCTTGATTTTAATACTACACGCCTTCTCTCTCGCCCATGCGCGCGGTGGCTCGCAGACGAGGATAGGCTTTTGCTTATAGTACTACAACAAGCTATCCCTCCCGCTCACGGTGGACGGACATGCAGCAGTGGATTTGATATTGTAGAAGCAGTAGTAGTAACATCAGTGTTCGTCTTCTCGAAGAGGCGAAGTGCCAAGTGCAACCCGAACGTGGCAGTTGCGAACCTTGGAGCACGCATATAGCCAGGCTCTTGCATGAGACAAAATTGCTATGTGAGCCCACTATTGTAGTACTCCCTCCGTCCGGAAATACTTGTGATCAAAATGAATAAAAGGGGGTGTATCTAGATGTATATTAGTTCTAGATACATCTGTTTTATCCATTTTGATGACAAGTATTTTCGGATGGAGGGAATACTTGCTAGTATAGCCCTGTAAACTAGAAAGGAGTATTTGCCTTTCTACAGATTTCAACAAGTGACTCGACTACACTGAGATAGAGTACATATGGAGCAAAATGAGTGAATCTACACCGTAAACAAATATGTAGCTCTCTCGTTTTCCTCTCGGCCTTGGTCGCGGTGCACAATATTGAGTATACTAGTACTATCATCTTCAAATTTACCAAGTCACCATAGGCACCTCGTCGTCGACAGGAACGTCTCCTGACACGCGATAGACGCGAGCGGCAGTCGCCTCCATAGGTGCTTGAATGCCAAGGAGGGAGAGGGTAGTGGTTCCCGAGACGTTGAACGATCAATGATGCATCCTCAAACTACTCTACATGCAGAGGCAATTAATTGGAGAAGCATAATAGAGCCAGCATGATGTGAATGCAACAGAGTTTGGATTCTCATATAAAGGCGCCCCACCACTCCAATCCATCTACTCCTTAGTCTCTGCGCAACACTTCTCACTCCAATGCAAGACCAAGTGACCACTAGCCAAAAGCACCTATGGAGGCGATGGACGCGAGCGGCAGCCGGCTGTGTCAAATCATCCAAGGCGCCGGCCTGCGGCCCCGCACCGCGCAGTGTTTCCAGACGGTGCTGGCGACCGCCGGTGTCGTAGCCCTCGCCGATGCCGGCTTCGCCTCTCGCATGGACGACATGATGGTCAACTCCATCTGCAAGTTCGCCGCCATCAAGAAGCGCGTGGACGACCTTCTCGTACTTGTGATAGCCTGATTTTTGCCCTCTTTTATTTGCCTGAGTTTAATTTGTATTGAGTTGAAACCTGGATTGTTTTTGAATCTTTACATATGGACTTAAACACTTGGGTACCCTTGGCTTTCACCCAAGTACCTCATTTCCATCACTAAACATCATTTCCTCTCTGATTCATCCTAAAATAATAATTGGAATATTTTTCCTTAATGAAAAATATTCATTTTTCCCACTCAAAAACCCTAGGTAGCTCATTGTGCTCCAAAGCAACCTCAACTTTTCTTGCCCACAAAAATTTGAGAAAATTCACAGATATTCTTTGAACCCTAGGACACCTTTCTGAGCAAAAATATTGCACTACTTTTTGGAATATTTTTGCTACAGAAAATATTTTCTGTTCTGGACAGAAATGGTAGTTTGTACATAAACTACCATTTTACTTGCTCCATTGTAGCTGAATTTTCTTGTGCATCTTCACCTTAGTAACTTATGGCTAGCCTCCAAAGTTCAGCTCCCAACACCTAGCCACTTGACCTCAGTAAACACTCAAAGTTACTGTCCAGAACTTTACCAGGCTTGTGAAATCTCTTCTACTATGTCTGGGTCCAAACCAAATCATGGTAACATTCAAAACTACCATGAACAACATGCCAGACATGATCTTTGGACACAAGTCGGCCTGGGGGCAGAGTTCACGCGGTGATCAAGCGTGTGCACCATGCCAGCCTGCTAGTCGATGCGCTCTGAGTGCCCCTGAGCGCTTTGTTTCGCGCGTGCTCGCTTCCCCGCCTGCCAGAGCTTGCCAAACCTCACCACCATCCTCGTCTCGACTCCTTCAGCTCCTCCTGGCACTCGCCGACGCCGGAGCTTGCCGCAGTGAGCACGGGCGCGGTCCGGCCAAAGTAATAATGCGATGCGCACTGTGCTCGTCGCCTTCCCCTTGATCCTGTGCTCGTCTCCGTTCGCCCACAGTGCTCGCATGAGCTACGTCGCCTTCTCCCCCTCTTACTGACGCCGTTCGTTGCCGGGCGCAGTGTCCAGGTGTTGCCGGCGGAGCCTGATCCCCCCCTCTCGGCTCGCCTATAAATGGAGCCCCTCCCAGCCATCTCGAGCACCACACTCCACTCCCACACACCCCGCAACTGCGTAGGAAACCGTAGCCCGCCCGGGCAAGCCGCGGGCCGCCGTCCCCGAGCTTGAGCTCGCAGGCGATCCCCTCGGGTCGTCGGGGTAGCTCTAGCCCCTCTCAGGCCGAGGCAACCCTTCCAGAGCCTCCGCCACTCTCTGGTGGTGCTGTTGCACCTAGTTGGAACCTCTGGAGTCGCCGCTGCTCGTCGTCGTCTTCGTCTCGTGCGACCATCCCGCTCTGCCTCCGCTTGCGAGGTCGATTCCGACGCTGTCCGACCACCCCTAGCTACACTACGGGTACGGGCAGGTGCGCCTCCATCCCCTCTCTAGATCCATCCCTCTCGTTTTGGCCCAGGAGCCCTCGTCGCCGGCGTGCGCTCCGACGAAGCCGCGACCGCCTCTGTTTCTCTCTCCCTCTCCCCCTCACCTACCTAGCGGGACCCGCTAGTCAGCCACTTAGTACGCGCGCGAAGCGGTACGAGTGGTGGCGCCCCGAGGCTTTACGCCTTCGACGTCACCCCCTCCCCAGTTTGTTTATTTAAATTCAAATTTATATATATTCCAGAGAACTTCAAACATCAATAACTTCTTAACCGTAAGTCCAAATGAATTGATTCTTTTTGCATTGTGATCTTTGTTAAGAAATCTTGCAGCACACCAAAGATGAGATTTTTCTGTGTTGTGTAGATTTTCTGGTGAATTTCAGAAGTGTTCTTGATGTTTTCTTTTCGTGCTTTTAAATCTTTTCAGAAGAGGAAGCTTGTCTTGAGTGAACCTCATTTGCACTAAGGCAAGCCACACCAAAATTTTCATGGTGCCATTTCAATATTTGTGATTTTCCAACTTGAATGAATGATTTAATCCATGCATATAAATCACTTTTATTAGTTTATTATTCTGTTGGTTGCTTGTTTTAGTTGTCATATTTAGTTTGCAGGAAGTTGGAAGTTGATTAAGTTATTAATGTAACTAGAAGAAAGTTTGGGTTATGAAGAACTAATATGGTTATGGATATAAATAATTATTTGGAGTTATTTTCCTGCATAAGAAATATGATTAAATTTAGCTAGAAAAAAATTCTGTTTTAATTGAGATTAAATCCTAACCAGAGGAGTATTAGAAGTTGTTGATGCTTATGCTTAGTGTGGTAGAGCTGACCCAGTTATTTATGATGATGTATGTTTTGTGTTGCATTTGCACGGCATTTTATGACATCGGTTATTTTTAAGTTGAACCTGCTAGTAACTCAACTTGAATATATCGTTGACCGGGTCATGGTGCCACTGAATCGAGTTTTTCCCAGTGCAACCACATTTGCCTTTATGGGAAGGCCTTTATTTGGCCGTTGTCATGCCTCTAGTCGGTACCTCCAACTAGGGAAGGTTATGGGCGTGCGGTACCCTGGCCCGGTAAGCAGACATAACCTTGTGTGCCCGTTGTTGAGATTATGGTACTGAGTCCCCGTTTGGGACAGTTTATGTTTGGCCACGATGGTGCTCGTTGTGCCTTTGGTAGGCACGGGGCCACCCAGGAATATTCCGATGGGAAACGAGTCGGAGCGGCCGAGAGGGTGTCATGGCAATGGAGGGGTTTCGTCGGAACGCCGTTGGTCCACCCGAATGGGAGAGCGAGGCCATGGGTTCCGTGGTGTGGGTACAGTGCACTACCTCTGCAGAGTGTAATTAATCTATCGATAGCCGAGTCCAAGGTCACGGACATGCTCGAAAGTAGGTCACACCATGGGTCAACATTTAATAAAAGTTTGCTCACTAAGTCATGAACTTTGCACTATCAGAGATGGTGGAATGGCTACCGAGATGTTTGAGACCAAGTGTTGGTCAAGGTGGTGATCGCCGGAAAGATCATGAGATAATCCGTATTGAGGTAGACAAGTTGGTATGTTAAGAAAGATCACCGTTGGTAATTCATTCCGAGGGACTGTTTTCGCAAAGGCATGAGCACAACATGTTGGTTATATTCATACATATGTATGTTGTTGCATTTTTATTAATTGAAATAATTATCATGATATTGTTTGTAATTATGTTTATGTTCGCTATAAGCAAGCAAGTACATTCAATGTACTGACCTGCCGTGTCATGCCAGATTTCAGGAAAGTCTCGCTGGAAAGGAGTGCCGTCCGAGTCTAGATCGTGCCCACATCGGTGTCCCTGTGCTATGGAGTTTCGCTACGAAGTCGTTCCGCTGCCGCGTAGATGTTATGACTGAGGCCATATATGTTCACTAAATAATGTACATATTGTTCAGCCACACCGTGTGTGCCGCTTGGCCTCGCAACCTATTGTAATGTAAACTTTGATCCGCTAGTATCAATAAAGCGGTTGTTTTCTATACCAAGATGTTGTGTGCTTGCAGAAGACATGGTCTCTAGGCTGGCAATGCAGGGTAAACCTGTCGCTCTGAGCCGGGGTGCCACAACGCTTGGTATCAGAGCCGCGCTGACTGTAGGCCATGCTAGACTATGACGTGTTAACTAAACGCTAGATACAACTTTAAGTTGAGTGCCGGTAGCATGTGGAGCTGGTTGTTGCTTTGCATATACTTGCTTTATTTTTATGCGAACATACTAATGTTGTGAGTGTAAATGGCTCCGGTGCCGTATCTGTGCCAGTTGCAGCTGATGCCGTACACGTCACCGCACCTCCTTCGTAACGTATGGCGTCGGCTGTACCCTCTCGGAGATGACCCAGTCTATCGTGTGTACCGGGAGTGTCTAGCAGGCTCAGTGTATGAGTATCAGCCAGTGGTTACTCTGCGCACCAGTTCTGACTCCAGCACTTACACTCGTACCTCTCGGAGCAGTTACGCTTCTACCGTTTCCAGGCTATCCAATTTGCTGCATTCGAGATCCTCGTCGAGCTCCGATACAGCGAGGTCCGAATGCAGAATCACCCAGGTTTCCAATACCATCCTTCTCTGCACGACAAAGGTCGTGTTCGTTTCCCTACTATTGATCTGGAGTCTGATAGTGTTGCTAGCCACCTTTCCCATTATATTACTGCTAGCTATCTCCTGATCCACGAGCTGGCTCGAGAGTTGACTAACACTCGTATTGCTTTAGCCACTACTAGGTCTATCACTACTCCCGCATCCATGGGATTTACCCCTTACATTCTAGCCAGTTCTGGTTCCCCTATTTCACTGGTTACTCCTCCGAGTAGCTCGGGCGCCTCAACCATAAATCCTCTCAGTTCTCCTGCTGAGTGGGTTTCTCTTCTCACTACTCCTGTAGCTCCTATGATTCACCCTACTCCTGCCCCGAAGGGAGAGCCCACAAGGCAGCGCCGTCGTGTTACCTTTAACCCGGAGGTTTCAGTTAACCTCGTCAGTTCAGGATCCGAGTCCGCTTCTGGAGAGGACCCCGCAGCACTAGCAGAGCAGTAGAGCTTCGGAGTATTCGCAGTTGTCAGGATGATGTATGGATGTAGTCGTACGAGTCATGATGTTTCGTAGTGGAACCAGGTGTGTTAATTACCTTTCATGTATGAGTCTATGTATAATTATGCTAGAACTGTATTTCTTCTATCCGCTGTCTTTTCATTGTAATTTTGTTTTCTCTCGGGATTTGTTGCTGGCATTTCCCCAATGTACTTTTGGATGTTTCTCATCTCGGTTGTGTTGTCTTCGGAAAAATACGTAATAGGATGACACGTGGAGGCAACAGTAGCAGCGCTCACGAGGATTTTCCTGTTCGTCGTTCCGCCCGGCAGGCAGGACACTCTCCCGAGTCGTACATACCACCACCGCCTCCACCGCCAAATCCGCCTACCACCTAGCAAATTATGTGTATGTTTGAGGAAAGGAGAAGTAATGATCTGGTTGAGATATTAAGAAGTGTTCAAGCTATGGTTGGACATAATGGAAATCAGAACGGTCATCACTCCAAGCTTTCAGATTTTCAGAGAAACCAGCCTCCCAGTTTCAGCCAGGTCATCGACCCCTTGGATGCCGACGATTGGCTGCGGACCATTAAAAGGAAGCTTGAGATTGCCCATACTGCAGAAGAGGATAAAGTTCCATATGTAACTCATTATCTTGAAGGTGCTACTGCCATATGGTGGGAAAATGCAAAAGCCATGTGGCATGTTGATGAAGAACTCACCTGGTCAAAATTCAAGGATCAGTTCCGAAAATATTATATCCCTACTAGAATTATGAAGACCAAGCAGCGTGAATTTCTTGCACTCACCCAAGGAAATCTGTCTGTGGGTGAATATTTGCAAAAATTCAATCATCTGGCCCATTACTCCCTTTACGACGTGGCCACTGAAGAAAGGAAGATTGACAGATTTCTTGGGGCATTAAATTCGCAACTCCGGTGCACCCTCAGCATGCTCAATTTTCCACACTTCCAAACCTTGGTGAACAATGCTTTCATTGCGGAAAGGGAGCATAAGCTCGTTCTAGACAACATGCCTGCTAATAACGAGCACAAGCGCAAGTTTGAACCAAGGAAGGAAGGGCAACCAGAGCAAAAGGCTCGAACCTGGCAACAGACTTAGGTAGAATACAAGCCCAATTGGCAACAGAATATTAACAAGACCACTGCCCAAGTCAAGCATGTCGTGACCAACCCAGTGCACGAGGAGCGTCAGCGCAACAATTCTTGTTTCAATTGTGGGAAAAATGGACATTATGCCAGACAGTGCCCCAAGAACTTCATGGGGTCATACCCGAACCAGCAAAACATCACCGGGCATGTTCATCACCTCTCCGCGGATGAAGCCCACGAAAACATCGAAGTAGTCATTGGTATGTTTTCTATTAATAGCATACCTACCATAATTTTATTTGACTCTGGGGCTTCCCACTCTTTTATTTCTCGGAGTTTTGTTGCCCAAAAGAAATTCCTTGTTCGCTTTTGGGCAAGAATATGCTGGTACAAACCCCGGGATCCTTAATCAAGAGTAATCTGGTCTACCGTGATTTGGAAATCAATATCAAGGGAATCAGTTTTCCAACTTCCTTGATACTCATCGAGTCGGTATAGATGGATGTTATTTTGGGTATGAATTGGTTGACCCAATATCAAGTATGCATAAATTGCGCAACCCGAGAAGTCACACTGACCAGTCAGAAGGGGCAGGCTACCAAATTATATTCTCGCAGAAGCATACCCAAGAAAGGAATAATCTTCACTAATGTGGATGAGTTGGAATTGATTCCCGTGGTCAGTGAATTTCCCGATGTATTTCCAGAAGAACTGCCAGGCATGCCACCAGATCGAGAGCTTGAGTTTGCGATAGATCTTGTACCCGGAACCGCACCGTTATACAAGAAGTATTACCGGATGCCCTCATCAGAATTAGTGGAACTAAAGAAAAAGCTCGATGAAATGCTCCAGAAAGGATATATCCGTCCTAGCTCTTCACCATGGGGATCACCTGCTATCTTCGTAAGCAAGAAAGATGGCAGCCTCCGCATGTGTGCGGATTACCGTCAGCTGAATGATGTCACCATCAAAAATAAATATCCACTGCCAAGAATTGATGACTTGTTTGATCAGCTCACTGGGGCCAAGGTATTCTCCAAGATTTATTTACGGACAGGATACCATCAGCTCAAGATTAAAAAGGAAGATATTCCTAAGACCGCATTCACCACTCGATACGGTCTTTATGAATATACAGTTATGTCCTTTGGTCTCACCAATGCCCCTGCTTTCTTCATGCACATGATGAACAAAGTATTCATGGACTTCCTCGATAAGTTCGTGGTATTTTTTATCGATGACATACTTATATACTCAAAAAGCGAAGGGGATCACAGAGAACACCTCCGAGCAGTGCTACAACGACTCCGCGACCATTAGCTATACGCCAAATTCAGTAAATGTGAGTTTTTGCTCAAGCAAGTTGGATTTCTTGGGCATGCGCTATCCACCGAGGGTATAGCCATGGACCCAAGCAAAGTAAAGGATGTGCTCGATTGGTTGCCACCAACAACAGTATCACAGATACAGAGTTTTCTTGGACTGGCCGGATATTACCGTCGTTTCATTGAAGGGTTCTCCAAGATTGCTAAACCCATGACAGAGCTGCTCAAAAAGGATAAGAAGTTTGAATGGACTGAAGACTGTGAGAAAAGTTTCAGTGAGCTAAAAATACGGCTGACGGCCGCACCCGTATTAACTCTTCCAGACATCTACCGTAGTTTTGATGTATACTGTGATGCCTCCAGACAAGGACTTGGCTGCATACTTATGCAAGATGACAAGGTAGTAGCATATGCATCACGACAGCTGCGACTACACGAGGGAAATTACCCTACTCATGATCTGAAATTGGCCGCGGTGGTTCATGCTCTAAAAATATGGAGGCACTACCTCATCGGGAAGAGGTGCCAAATTTTTACCGATCACAAAAGTCTCATGTATATATTTACTCAGCCAGATTTATATCTCCGTCGGCGAAGATGGCTTGAGTTGGTTAAGGATTATGATCTTGGAATAAATTACCACCTGGGTAAAGCCAACGTGGTTGCCGATGCACTCAGTCAAAAGCCGGTCAGCCTAAATGTCATATTGAAATCCTCGCCCCCTAAACTTCAAGAGGAGATTGCTCAACTCAATCTGATCATAGTTGATGCTGGTCTCGCTAATATTTTGGAAGTTACCCCCACACTTGAGGAAGAGATCCGCAAGGCCCAGCCAGACGACCCTGTCCTGCAACGGCATGCCAAGAATATGGTAGCAGGACGTACCTCTGATTTCTCAAAGGATCACTTTGGTACTCTCCCATTCCGTGGAAGGATTTGTTTACCCAATAAATCGGAATTAAAAGAGAAAATCCTGTCAGAAGCACACAAATCCTCATGCTCTATTCACCCTGGAGGTAGAAAAATGTATGAAGACCTTCGGCAAATATTCTGGTGGGATGGAATGAAGAAAGACATTGCCTATTTTGTGGCCTGTTGCGACATATGCAACAAGGTGAAGGCATAACATCAGAAGCCAGCCGGACTTCACCAACCGCTGCCAGTTTCGCAATGGAAATGGGATGACGTCTGCATGGATTTCATCACTGGACTGCCCAAGACTCAGCGAGGCAATGATGCAATATGGGTCATCGTGGACACTTTAACCAGGGTAGCTCACTTTATCCCGGTCAGGACCACATATCGAGTAGACCAACTTGCATAGTTGTATGTATCCAGAATAGTCAGTCTGCATGGAGTACTTCGAACCATCACTTCCGACCGAGGTTCACTCTTTACCTCTGCTTTTTGGTCACGTCTCCATCAAGCCTTGGGGACAGCGCTGAAATACAGTACCTCTTATCATACTCAGACTGAAGGACAGACAGAGCGGGTAAACCAAATACTCGAAGATATGCTGCGAGCCTGCATCTTGGCCCAAGGATCTAAATGGGAAGACTGTCTGCCGTATGCTGAGTTCTCCTACAACAACAGTTTCCAAACCAGTCTTAAGATGTCACCATACGAGGCTTTGTATGGCCGTAAGTGCCGCACCCCTTTAAATTGGTCTCAGACTGGAGATAGCCGTATTTTCGGAACGGATCTCATATTGGAAGCTGAGAAACAAGTTAAGGAGAGCAGAGGCACCTCCAACTAGGGAAGGTTATGGGTGTGCGGTACCCTAGCCCGGTAAGCAGACCTAACCTTGTGTGCCCGTTGTTGAGATTATGGTACCGAGTTCTCGTTTGGGACATTTTATGTTTGGCCACAACGATGGTCGTTGTGCCTTTGGTAGGCACGGGGCCACCCAGGACTATTCCGATGGGAAACGAGTCGGAGCGGCTGAGAGGGTGTCATGGCAATGGAGGGGTTTCGTCGGAACGCCGTTGGTCCACCCGAATGGGACAGTGAGGCCATGGGTTCCGTGGTGTGGGTATAGTGTACTACCTCTGCAGAGTGTAATTAATCTATCGATAGCGAGTCCACGGTCACGGACACGCTCGAAAGTAGGTCATACCATGGGTCAACTTTTAATAAAATTTTGCTCACTAAGTCATGAACTTTGAACTATCAGAGATGGTGGAAAGGCCACCGAGATGTTTGAGACCAAGTGTTGGTCAGGGTGGTGATCGCCGGAAAGATCACGAGATAATCCGTATTGAGGTAGACAAGTTGGTATGTTAAGAAAGATCACCGTTGGTAAGTCAGTCCATGTTGGTTAAATTCATACATATGTATGTTGTTGCATTTTTATTAATTGAAATAGTTATCATGATATTGTGTGTCATTGTGTTTATGTTCACTGTAAGCTTGCAAGTACATTCAATGTAGTGACCTGGTGTGTCATGCCAGATTTCAGGAAAGTCTCACTTGAAAGGAGTGCCGTCCGAGTCTAGATCGTGTCCACTTCGGTGTCCCTGTGCTATGGAGTTTCGCTATGAAGTCGTTCCGCTGCCGCGTAGATGTTATGACCGAGGCTATTTATGTCCACTAAATAATGTACATATTGTTCAGCCGCACTGTGTGTGCCGCTTGGCCTTGCTACCTGTTGTAATGTAAACTTTGATCCGCTATTATCAATAAAGCGGTTGTTTTCTGTACCAAAATGTTGAGTGTTACAGAAGACATGGTCTCTGGGCTGGCAATGCAAGGTAAACCGGTCGCTCTGAGCCGGGGTGCCACAGTACTGCTCTAGCCCGCGCGCCCAGGCTCCTCATTGCCTGCCACCCTCATCGGCATCTATGCTGATGGACTCTTTCAAGCCCAGGTGGCCCTACAGTTGCCGGAGGTCGCGATGAAGAATGTGCACCTCGAGGACGCGCTCGTCGCCCAGCGCCTCGCCATGCAAGAAACCGTCGACCTACACATCCACGTCTACGAGGAAATCGTCTACATAGGCCACTACAAGGCCAGCGAGGACAGAAATACGTTGGCCTTCTTCCAGCGGCTGGAATCTTTGGACGCCATTGTTCAGAAGCACGTTGACCTGGCCACGAAAGCTGCTACTACTTAGCCGCCGTTCCGTGGGCCGGCGCCCTGAGTCGAGGAGGTGGACGTTGTTGATGAATGCATCTCTTCTTCTTGCCTCCTATAACCAGCACTGCATCGCCTTGTGGACTTAATGTTTTATTAGTATAGGAGTATATGGCATTTTTATTACAGTAGTAACATTTTCACTGTGAGGTGGGGCCACAGTTGAGCAAACCGACCATCGACAAATCCCCACCACGCCCACCAGGCATCGACTGAGTTTAGAATTAGAAGAGCGAAACAAGGGAGAAGAGCTAGCTGTAGCACAGACGATGTTGTTAGATGGGAGTCGTGTTGATAGAATAGGAGTACTGAACACTCGTACCTCCTTTTTTTAGGGAAAAAGCAGTCGTGTGTCTAGTACTACCACTAGTTGGGTGCGTGCGACCTATACCTGTCATCACTTTAGGTCTCCTTTCGAACCGCAGCTACGCTTCACCGTACGTATTTTTTCACGCATTTATCCTCCTATATGTACTCCTAGGCTATTTCCATGTGCTCCCTTTCGCCGACATGTGGGTCATAGAGCATCTGGGTCGTAGTGCATGCACGACTCGGATCATATGCCAGGGTACTTTACATTTCAGACCTCATGAATTACATGCAAACCCCTCGCGGAAGAATAAATAAATAAATGAATTACTACATGAAACCAGATTATTTTCGTAGAAACCAGAGCACGTTCATTAAATTTTGGACATAACACGTTTATAAAAAACTACCGGACCTAAACCAATCTAAGGGCCTCTTTGATTCGCAGGATACTGAAAACACAGAAATGGGGAAAGTATGATGGCGATGAACCGAGACGAGAAGAACTCAACTAACTCAGTTAGAGGTTAGAGTTAGATTCTAACCCTGAACTAACTCTAAACCAAAGAGGTGTATGGATGGAAGGGTTAGATTGACAATAAATGTTCTTTCTCAATCACTGCGCAACACTGCTCACTCCAATCCAAGACCAAGTGACCAGAAGCCAGAAGCACCTATGGAGGCGATTGTCGCGAGCAGCAGTCGGCTGTGCCAAATCATCCAAGGCGCCGGCCTGCGACCGTGCACCGTGCATCATTTCCAGATGGTGCTAGCGACCGCCGGCGTCGTAGCCCTCGCCGATGCCAGCTTCGCCTCTCGCACGGACGACATGATGGTCAACTCCATCCGCAAGTTTGCCACCATCAAGAAGCGTGTAGAGAAAGCTCCTACTAGTCCTGCCAGCCACGGTCATGCGCGAGGGAGGGACGCAGCTTCATTGACTTACTGCTCCTGCCTTTTCGGCTATGATAGGTGGGCCCAACGGGTGGTTGGCCCACCTGTCATGCAGCCAAAGGTAGGTGTAGTTAAGGCACCGGAGCTCAGTCTGCGAGGGAGAGGGCGTTGTAGTAATCAAATTTCTCGGTGTTGTACGAGTTGACGTGACAGTTCAAAGCACTGCACTCGATATAAGTCTTTTTACACCATTCAAATGGACTACTACATACGGATGTATGTAGACATATTTTGCTTCGTATGTAGTCACTTGTTGCAATCTCTAAAAAGACTTATATTTGCAAACAGAGGCAGTACAATGCATGCATGCATGCCGTTGCTACCTCTTGAGCTTGCGTTGTATTCCCTCGAAGAGGAAAGGGAGATGCAACACAGTAGCGTAAGGCAACGGAGATAGAAATTGGCTAATTGACGGGAGATCAAATCTTGTCTTGACTTGGCGCAAGTCTCCCCGGCAACGGCGTCAGAAATTCTTCTTGCTACTTCTCGAGCATGCGTTGTATTCCCTCGAAGAGGAAAGGGTGATGCAGCACAGTAGTGTAAGTATTTCCCTCAGTTTTTGAGAACCAAGGTATCAATCCAGTAGGAGATCACGCGCGAGTCCCTCCCACCTGCACAAACAAATAAGAACTTCGCAGCCAATGCGATAAGGGGTTGTCAATCCCTTTACGGTCACTTACGAGAGTGACATCTGATAGATATGATAATTATATTTTTGGTATTTTTAGTTTAATAAAACAGCAAATAAAAGTGGTAAAAGTAAAGTAGATGTAGATTGATATGTTGAGAATAGACCCGGGGGCCATAGTTTTCTCTAGTGGCTTCTCTGATCATAGCGATATTCTACGGCGGGTAAACAAATTACTGTCGAGCAATTGATAGAAAAGAAATTAATTATGAGACTATCTAGGCATGATCATTGTATATAGGCATCACATTTGAGACAAGTAGACCGAAACGATTATGCATCTACTACTATTACTCCACACATCGACCACTATCCAGCATGCATCTAGTGTATTGAGTTCATACGAACAGAGTAACGCCTTGAGCAAGATGACATGATGTAGAGGGATAAACTCAAGCAATATGATGAAAACCCCATCTTTTTATCCTCAATGGCAACAATACAATACATGCCTTGCTGCCCCTACTGTCACTAGGAAAGGACACCACAATATTGAATCCAAAGCCAAGCACTTCTCCCATTGCAAGAACTATAGATCTAGTAGGCCAAACCAAACCAATAATGTGAAGAGACTTGCAAGGATATTATGAGCACAAATAAAAAGTTCAGAGAAGAACCAAATATCTTTCATAGATAACCTTGATCATAAACTCACAATTCATCGGATCTCGACAAACACACCGCAAAAAGAGATTACATCGAATAGATCTCCTCGAAGACCGAGGAGAACTTTGTATTGAGATCCAGAGAGAGAGAGAAGAAGCCATCTAGATACTAGCTATGGACCCGAAGGTCTGTGGTAAACTACTCAGAACTCATGGTGAGGGCGATGATGATGATGATGATGAAGGCCTCCGTGATGGATCCCCCTCCCGGAACAGGCTCCAAGATGGGATCTCCACGGGAACAGAAGCTACGGCGGTGGAATTAGGGTTTTCTCTCTGCGTATTGAGTTTCTGGGGTATGTAGGTATATATAGGAAAAAGGAGGGCACCGGGGGCCACACGGGCCAGCCTCGAGGGCGGGCCTCTGTCCCCTGACTTGGTCCTGACGTTTCCCGAGCGTGATTTCCTCCAAAAATATCTCTTGCAAAGGTTTCATTCTGTTTGGACTCCGTTTGATATTCTTTTTCTGCAAAACCCTGAAATAGGCAAAAACCAGCAATCTAGACTGGGCCTTTGGGTTAGTAGGTTAGTCCAAAAAATGATATAAAAGTGAATGATAAAGCCCATTAAACATCCCAGACTTCATAAATAATAGCATGGAACAATCAAAAATTATAGATACGTTGGAGACGTATCAAGCATCCCCAAGCTTAATTCCTGCTCGTCCTCGAGTAGGTAAATGATAAAGAAAGAATTTTTGATGTGGAATGCTAACCAATATAGTTTTTCAATGTAATTCTCTTAATTGAGGCATGAATGTTCAGATCTGAAAGATTTAAGACAAAAGTCTATATTGACATAAGAAATAACAATACTTCAAGCAATACTAACAAAGCAATCATGTCTTCTCAAAATACTATGGCTAAAGAAAGTTATCCCTACAAAATCATATAGTGTTGGCTATGCTCCCTTATTATCACACAAAAATATTCATATCATGCACAACCCCGATTTCAGCCAAACATTTGTTTTCATACTCTATCTTTTCAAACCTTTCAACTTTCACGCAATACATGAGCATGAGCCATGGATATAGCACTATGGGTGGAATAGAGGTGGTTGTGGAGAAGACAAAAAGGAGGGAGATAGTCTCACATCGACTAGGCGTATCAACGGGCTATGGAGATGCCCATCAATAGATATCAATGTGAGTGAGTAGGGATTGCCATGCAACGGATGCACTAGAGCTAAATATGAATGAAAGCTCAACAAAAGAAACTAGTGGGTGTGCATCCAACTTGCTTGCTCACGAAGACCTAGGACATTTGAGGAAGCCCATCGTTGGAATATACAAGCCAAGTTCTATAATGAAAATTCCCACTAGTATATGATAGTGACTAACCATGAGATTCTATACAATGAAGAACATGGTGCTACTTTGAAGCACAAGTGTGGAAAAAGATGTAGCAATTGTCCCTTTTTCTTTTTTCTTTTTTTGGGCCTTTTTTTTCTTTGGCCTTTCTTCCTTTTTTTCTTTTTTTTGTGGAGGGGCTTTATAGATTCAGCCTTTCCTCCCATGGGACAATGCTCTAATAATGATGATCATCACACTTTCATTACAACACGATATTACAACTCGATACTACAACAACAAAGTATGACTCTATATGAATGCCTCCGGCGGTGTACCAGTATGTGCAATGAAACAAGAGTGACATGTATGAAAAGTTTATGCATTGTGGCATTGCCACAAATAAGATGTCAACTACATGATCATGCATGGCAATATGACAATATGATGCGTGTCATATAAACGGAACGGTGGAAAGTTGCATGGCAATATATCTCGGAATGGCTATGGAAATGCCATGATAGGTAGGTCTGGTGGTTGTTTTGAGGAACAATATGGTGGCTGTTTTGAGGAAGGATATATAGTGGGTTTATGGCACCGGCAAAAGTTGCGCGGTACAAAAGAGGCTAGCAATGGTGGAAGGGTGAGAGTGTGTATAATCCATGGACTCAACATTAGTCATAAGAACTCATATACTTATTGCAAAAATTTACGAGTCATCAAAACAAAGCAATCAACGCATGCTCCTGGGGGGGAGGTTGGTAGGAGTTAACCATCGCGCGCCCCCGACCTCCACACAAAGGTTGGCACTCTACAAATACCTCATGCTTTAACTTAGTCACACAGCGGTTCACCATACGTGCATGCTACGGGAATCACTAACCTTAACACAAGTATTTCTCAATTTCATAATAACTCCACTAGCATGACTCTAATATCACTATTCTCATGTCTCAAAACAATTGTCAAGCCTCCAACATCTCTTTCTATTCAATGCACTTGGTGTGATTTTTTTTACTACATTGACATTGGATGTTTCTCATGTGAAGACTAGTTTCTTTAGCCTAAACACTTTACCATGCTGTTTTAATAGACTCACAAATAGATATAAGTGAAGCATGAGAGTTCAACAATTTCTACCAAATATTACCACCACCATGCTCTAAAAGATATAAGTGAAGCGCTAGAGCAAAAACTATTCCACTCAAAAGATATAAGTGAAGCACATAGAGTGTTCTAACAATTTATAGGCCATATTTAACTCTCTCAAATAGGTGTGTCCAGCAAGGATGAGTGTGGAAGACTAACAAGCAAAGACTCAAATTATACAAGACGCTCCAAGAAAAACACATAACATGTTGCGAATGAAAATATAGCTCCAAGTTTGGTTACCGATGGATGAAGACGAAAGAGGGGATGCCTTCCCGGGGCATCCCCAAGCTTAGGCTTTTGATTATCTTGAATTTACTTGGGGTGCCATGGGCATCCCCAACCTTAGGCCTTTGCTACTCCTTGTTCCATAGTCCATCAAAGCAATACTCAAAACCTAAAAACTTCACAACACAAAACTTAGACAAAAATTCTCGTGAGCTCCGTTAGTAAGAGAAAGCAAACCACTACTTAAAGGTACAGCAATGAATTCATTCTTTGTGTATATTTATGTTAAACCTACTGTACTCCATGTTCTCTATGGTTCATATCCTTCAATATTACTCATAGATGCATCGGAATAAGCAAACAACACACGAAAAACAGAATCTGTCAAAAACAGAACAGTCTGTAGTAATCTGCAGGGTTCGCCTACTTCTGGAACTCCAAAAAATTAAAACTAAATTGATAAATTTGCGCACTTTGTCTACGAATCAGCAGCAAAAAAAAACAACTAAAAATCACGCACCAGTAAAATACTACGACTACTTTAGCAAGCCCTAACGATTCTGTTTTTCACAGCAAGATCATATAAACTTCACACAAGCCTTACCAAAGGTTCTACTTGGCACAAACACTAAACAAAACAAGAAAACACATCTAATCAGAGGCTAGATGCAATATTTATTCCCTAACAGCAACAAAAGCAAAAAACATAAAATTGGGTTGCCTCCCAACAAGCGCTATCGTTTTACGCCCCTAGCTAGGCACGATACAAGATAGATCTAGGTATTGCCATCTTTGGAAGGCAATCCATAAGTGGCTCTCATGATAGATTCACATGGTAATTTGATTTTATTTCTAGGAAAGTGTTTCATGCCTTTCCTTAACGGAAATTGGAATCTAATATTTCCTTCCTTCATATCAATAATTGCACCAATCGTTCTAAGGAAAGGTCTACCAAGAATAATAGGACGTGAAGGATTGCAATCTATATCAAGAACAATGAAATCTACGGGCACATAATTCCTATTGGCAACAATAAGAATATAATTAATTCTTCCCATAGTTTTCTTAATAGTGGAATCCGCAAGATGCAAATTTAAAGAACAATCATCAAGCTCATGGAACCCTAGCAAATCACACAAAGTTTTTGGGATAGTGGAGACACTTGCACCCAAATCACACAAAGCATAGCATTCATGATCTTTTATTTTTATTTTTATAGTAGGTTCCCATTCATCATAAAGCTTTCTAGGTATAGAAACTTCCAACTCAAGTTTTTCTTCATAAGATTGCATCAAAGCATCAACTATGTGTTTACTGAAAGCTTTATTTTGACTATAAGCATGCGGAGAATTTAGCACGGATTGCAAGAAGGAAATACCATCAATCAAAGAGCAATTATAATAATCGAATCCCTTGAAATCCAAAGTAGTGGGTTCATCACTATGCAAAGTTTTAATCTCTTCGTTCCCACTTTTAGCAATTTTAGCATCAAGATCTAAAAACTCCGAATCATTGGGACACCTTAAAGCAGAATCATCTCCAATCCTATTCTCATCAAGATTAATACTAGAAAACAAGGATCTAATAGGAGACACATCAATAACTTTCTTTGCATTCATCAATGGGAATTCTCATGGCTTTGAGAGACTCATTGATATCATGCTTAGGTGGGATAGCTCTAAGTTTCAAAGAATCAACATCAAGAGTAATTCTATCCACACTTCTAGCCAATT
Source organism: Secale cereale (assembly GCA_902687465.1). Lineage (NCBI taxonomy): Eukaryota > Viridiplantae > Streptophyta > Magnoliopsida > Poales > Poaceae > Secale > Secale cereale. The sequence goes on along the minus strand of LR738710.1, from coordinate 58,033,732 downwards.
AATCAACCTTAATCAATTTCTCTTCAAGCATAGCATTGAAATTCTTTTGCGAGATCATAAACTCCTTAACACTAGTTTCAAATTCAGAAGGCATCTTTCCATAAGAGTTGTTGTAGGAATTACCATAATTATTAGAGGAATTACTAGGAAAAGGCCTAGGATTAAAATTAGCTCTATAAGCATTGTTACCAAAATTATTCCTACCAACAAAATTCACATCCAAAGATTCATTGTTATTCTCAATCAAAGTGGACAAAGGCATATCATTAGGATCAGAAGAAGCACTCTTAGGAGCAAACAATTTCATAAGTTCATCAATCTTTCCACTCAAAACACTAATTTCTTCGATAGCATGCACTTTTTTACTAGTAGATCTTTTAGTGTGCCATTGAGAAAAATTAACCATAATATTATCTAGGAGTTTGGCAGCTTCTCCTAAGGTGGTTTGCATGAAAGTGTCTCCGGCGGCCGAATCTAAAAGATTTCTAGAAGCAAAATTCAGGCCAGCATAAAAGTTCTGAATAATCATCCATAGATTCAAACCATGTGTGGGGAAATTACATATCATCAATTTCATTCTCTCCCAAGCTTGTGCAACATGCTCATGATCTAGTTGCTTAAAATTCATAATATCGTTTCTAAGAGAGATGATCTTAGCAGGAGGGAAATACTTAGAGATAAAAGCATCTTTGCACTTATTCCACGAATCAATACTATTTCTAGGCAAAGAGGAGAACCAAGTTTTAGGACGATCTCTAAGTGAAAATGGAAATAACTTCAATTTAACAATATTGTTATCCGTATCCATTTTCTTTTGCATATCACACACATCAACAAAGTTGTTTAGATGGGTAGCGGCATCTTCACTAGGAAGGCCGGTGTCGGTGTACTAAGATAGGGGTACATTAGTACCCCAACTTGTGCACGGGCAGTAGCAGCTTCCCGCGGCAGGGTTTACCACGTGCTCGCCGGAAACCTTTTCGGTCCCTATGAAGCCATTCAAAAACAAAGTATACAAGACAGAAGATCAAGACCCCGGCAAGTGGAGCTTGCCGGGAAGGCCGTACCAGGCTCAAGATTATCACATTAACACAAGACCCTGGCAGGAGGAGCTTGCTAGGAAGACCAGAAAACAGCATCTCAGAAGACATGTCGTGGCGCATCACGCGCCCCGGCGGGACCCGGGGAGCGACAAGCTTCCGGGCCCGGCAAGATCAAGACCCCGGCAAGGTGCTTGCCGGGTGAAGCCTGCGCTGTGTGCCCGCGCTCCAGCTCATCGGCCCACGCGTCGCCCTGGGGCCCTTCCAGGGACGAGTGGCGGATGGCTGTGCAGCCTGGGGGACACGGTGGCAAGCCACGGTGACGAGGCTACCGCCGTGGCGAACGGAGAAGCATGGACGGGCGCTTTTGGGGTCGACGGTGACGGGCATTTAATGCCCTTGTCCCCCACTATCAAGGTTAGGTGAAGACCACTGTTCATGCACTGTTCCCGCACTGTTACAACTACCACCAAAATTACGTTTTTACCCTCCTCAACGTTGACACCTGTCGGTGACCCCTTGAGCTATAAAAGGAGGCCCATGCACAACGTAGAGGGGGTTCGGAACCTAGATAGCTCTCTTGCTCGGTGTAGCTAGCCCTTCAAGCTCCCGAGCTCAAGAACGCAATACAATCCAAGCAGGAGTAGGGTTTTACGCGTCCGCGCGGCCCGAACCTGGGTAAACTGCTCGCGTGTGCTCCTCGATCTGCTCTTCGTGCTCCCTCCGCTCCCTTACCGCAACGTAGAAGGGGCTCCGGTCCGATAGGTGCTCGTGGGAGGACAATTTCCCCCGACATCTTTGGCGCGCCAGGTAGGGGGCGTCGAGGTTGTGCGAACCTGATCCGGCGCTCACGGGAGCGCATTCTTCATCAACCTCTCCAGCTTCATCAACTTCACCAGCTGCAGCAGCATGGCCCCGAAGAAGAAGGCTTCGGAGGTCGCAGGCCCGTCGGCGTCGATCCCACCACCACCAGAACCAACGGTTGGTGGAGGAGATGCTGGCGGAAGGGTGGTCGCCGGCGAGGAAACTCACGGCGCCACCAAGTCCAAGGACAAGATGGACGACCGGGCAAATTCCAAAGCCTCGGTGTCCGTGGATGCACCGCGTCTCTCTCAGCAGACGCCAGGCCAGCAGCGCCGTGGTATAGGAGGTACCATTCGCTTGCTGGGGCAAGGACAAACCGGAGGATCGCGGGACGCTCAAGGCCACCGTCCTGGAACGAGCAAGGTGCGGTCGCCGGGGCGAGAGACTGCTCCTTCTAACCCTGTTAGAAGTCCGAGCATATCTCGCTCCTCGCACCGCTCGCCGCCGCTCCCCTGCTCTCCAGCAGAAGCTCTAGCAAGAGCACAACTACTCCTCGATTTCCTTCCAGCGGCAGACAAGGCCGAGGATTGGAGGGCGACGATCCAAAGCCTCATCGCCTTCACCAACAACGACACGCCGCAGCAGCCGGCAACATCGCGGCCACGGCAAGTCGACCAGACGAAGGCCGACGGCGACAAGACCGCCGGGGGCGCAACCACCGTGCACTCCCCGCCGCGGAAGCAGAAGACGCCACCCCGCCGGATTAACGTCGACGACGACTCCACGGCGTCGTCGGATCCGCAGGCTCGTCGGGACCAGCGCCAAGTCCTCGACGATCGGCGACAAGAAGATGCTCGGACGCGCATCCAGCGCCGACGAGAAGCCCGGCGACAATCGGACCAGCGCGCTGGGACCGCTGTCGACACGTACGCGCCCGGTGAGCCAGGCGACTTGCCGTACGTGGCAGGTTGCCCTGCGTTCACCCGTGAGCTGCGGCGCGTCCAGTGGCCCAGCATGAAAAACTTCAAGCCTGACGTACCCGAGAAGTACGACGGCAAAACGCACCCCTCGGAGTTCCTCGGCATCTACACCATCACGGTGCAGGCTGCCGGGGGATGCGACGAGAAGATATTGGCTAACTACTTCCCGCTTGTGCTTAAGCCAAACGTCCGCTCTTGGCTTATGCACTTGCCGGAGGGCTCCATTTCTTCGTGGGCAGATCTGTGCCACCAGTTTGTTGGCGCCTTCACGGGCGGCCACAAACCCCACGGCCAGGAGAGTGATCTCCACATCTTGGCCCAGAAGGAAGGAGAATCCCTGCGCAAGTACATCCAGAGATTCAGCCGCGTGCAACACAACATTCCCGACGTCCACCCCGCCGCGGTTATCAGCGCGTTCCACCAGAACGTGCGTAACCGCCGCATGAGGGAAGAGATGGCCATGACCAAGATTCGGGATGTCAGCGAGCTCTACGCTCTGGCCGACAAGTGCGCGCGTGCCGAAGAGGGGAGGAGACTCCCCGGAGAGGATACTGGCGCAGGAGGAAGCGACAGTGAGGACGCCGCCCCGACAAAGAAGAGCCAGCGGCGGAACAACAGAAGAAAGAAGAGCAAGGAGGTGCTAGTCGTCGAGCAGTCCGGCAAGGAGGCTCCCGCCAAGAAGGCACAGGCTGGCGGCTCTGGCAAGGAGCCTGCACCTGTGGCGGCAGCCGACAAGCAGGACGGCTCCGACAAGCAATACTGCAAGATCCACCGCACCAAGGGCCACGATCTGCAGAATTGCAAGCGAGTCGAGTACCTCGTAGAACAGCAGAAGGCTGAATATGAGCGTCGCGACAAGGAGAAGGCCCAAGGTGGCGGAGGAGAGCCAAGCAAGAAGCGGCCATTCAATGGCCGGGGAGGACGTCGCGGCAAGGCCAAGCAGCGACAAGGTGATCGACCTCCCCGGGGCCGCGACAAGGATGAGGAAGAAGACGACGACGATGACATGGAGGAAGGAGATAACAGCGAGCAGGAGTTCCAGAAGGCCACAGAAGTTCTGTGTGTCGACGGAGGCGCCTCTCTGCACACTTCCCACCGCCAACTCAAGCAGTGGGTGCGGGAAGTAAACGCAGCTGAGCCGCCCGTCGAGTCACGCAGGCTGCTGAAGTGGTCCAGCACGCCCATCATTTTTGATCTTGAGGATCACCCTGACCGCACAACGGCGGTCGGGTGCTTGCCGATGTTGGTCTCACCCACCATCCGCAACCTCAAGGTCACCAATATGTTGGTTGACGGCGGGGTCGGCCTGAACTTGATCTCCTCGGCTGTGATCAAGAAACTCCAGATCCCAGACGGCGAGCTCGAAGAAACCGGGTCGTTCCAAGGAATAAACCCGGGGAGGAGCAAGCCGAAGGGGAAGATTACTCTGCCAGTGACCTTTGGCGGGGAGATCAACTTCAGGACGGAGAGGATAACCTTCGACGTGGCCGATATCCCATTGCCATACAATGGGATACTTGGACGTCCTGCCCTCGCCAAGTTCATGGCAGCTTCCCACTATGCCTACAACATACTCAAGATGCCGGGGCCGATAAGCGTCATCTCTGTCCCTGGCGGCAAGAAAGACGCGCTTATCTGCGCCGACAAGATATACCGGGATGCAGCAGCCGCAGCAGAAAGCAACACACTTGCCGCTGAAGCTCCCGGGGGGAAGACCAAGACCAAGTCCGGCAAGAACTCTGGGGCCCACTCCGGCAAACGCACCTCTTCGGAGTGCTGCGCTGCCGTCGAGGACGTTCCATCGAGCTCCACTGGCAATTGCAAGAAGGGGATGGTCGCTCCACCGGCAACCAAGAAGGTGTCCGCCAAGGAGGACGGCACTGGTGGTACCTTCACCATCAGTGCTACACTCGACAACAAATAGGAAAGCCCGCTCGTTGCCTTCCTGCGGGCGAATGTTGATGTGTTTGCGTGGCAACCATCTGACATCCCCGGCATTCCCAGGAAGGTAATTGAGCACAATCTTGCTGTTTGTCCTCATGCGCGGCCCGTCAAGCAGAAGGTCAGGAAGCAAGCCGTGGAGCGCCAAGAATTCATCGCCGAAGAGATAAAGAAGCTAGAAGCAGCAGGCCTGGTTAGAGGCGTGATCCATCCCATGTGGTTGGCCAATCCAGTTGTCGTACGCAAGGCCAACGGGAAGTGGAGACTTTGTATAGACTTCACTGATGTGAATAAAGCATGTCCCAAGGATCCATTTCCCTTGCCGCGTATTGACCAGATTGTTGACTCCACCACTGGATGTGAGCTGCTTTCCTTCCTTGATGCATACTCAGGTTACCACCAGATATTCATGGCCAAGGAAGATGAAGAGAAGACTGCATTCATTACTCCATGCGGCACATATTGCTTCATACGCATGCCCTTTGGATTGAAGAATGCAGGATCAACATTTGCAAGGGTGGTGCACACTGCTTTTGAGCCACAGATCCACAGAAATGTAGAAGCTTACATGGATGACATAGTGGTCAAGAGCAAGAGCAAAGATACCCTGATCCAAGACTTGGAAGAAACATTTGCAAATCTGCGCAAGATCCAGCTCAAGTTGAATCCCGAGAAGTGCGTCTTCGGAGTCCCCTCCGGCAAGCTTCTCGGGTTCTTTGTGTCCCAAAGGGGGATTGAAGCCAATCCCGACAAGATAAAAGCCATCGAGCAGATCGAAGCCCCGAAGCGCGTCAAGGACGTAAGGAGACTTGCTGGTTGTGTGGCTGCCCTCAGCAGGTTCATTTCAAAGTCTGCAGAACGCGCCCTGCCTTTCTTCAAGATCTTGAAAAAGGCAGGTCCTATGAAATGGACTCCGGAAGTGGAGGCAGCGCTGCAAGATTTGAAAGGATACCTGTCCTCTACTCCAATACTTGTCGCACCTAAACCACAAGAGAAGTTGCTGCTGTACTTAGCGGCAACCAATCAAGTAGTTAGTGCTGCGTTGGTAGCGGAAAGGGAGGCAGAGGAAGAGCCCACACCTCCGGCAAGCGAACCCAGCGACAAGCAGGGGGCTCCACCGGCAAGCTCTGGCCCCGACAAGGACAACTCTGCGCAGGAGCAAGGAGAAGTGCGAAGGAAGATGGTGCAGCGCCCGGTGTATTTTGTAAGTTCCCTCTTGCAGGGGGCTAGATCAAGATACTCTGGGGTGCAGAAGTTGCTTTTCGGCCTCCTCATGGCCTCGAGAAAGCTGCGCAATTACTTCCAAGCACATGAGATAACAGTGGTCACTCGCTTTCCGTTGAAGAGGATATTGCAGAATCCAGAGGCAACAGGCAGGATCGTCGAGTGGGCACTGGAGCTGTCAAGCTTTGGTCTCAAGTTTGAGAGTACTTCAACTATACAGAGCAGAGCTTTGGCAGAATTCATAGCTAAATGGACCCCAACGCCAGATGAAGAAGTCCCAGAGACAAGCGTCCCCGTCCAAGAAACAAGCAGCGAATGGGTAATGTATTTTGATGGTGCTTTCTCGCTGCATGGCGCCGGTGCTGGCGTGGTACTCATAGCGCCCACTGGAGAGCACCTCAAGTACGTTGTCCAGATGCACTTTCCCAAGGAACAAGCAACAAACAATACTGCTGAGTATGAAGGCTTGCTTGTCGGCCTCGGGATTGCGGCCGAGCTTGGGATCAAGAAGTTGATTGTGCGGGGAGATTCTCATTTGGTGGTCCGACAAGTGAACAAGAGTTACTAGAGCCCTTTGATGGAAGCCTATGTTGATGAAGTGAGGAAGCTTGTAGAGCACTTTGAAGGTCTGCAAATGGAGCACGTCCCGAGAGCTCAGAATGATATTGCAGATGGCCTCTCAAAGTGTGCTGCAATGAAGTTACCTGTGGAACCAGGAACCTTCCTGCTCAAGTTAACTCAACCATCCGTTACACCATCAGTTGGGCAAAGTAAGAAGAGAAAGTTGGTCTCCGGCGACTACTTGCCGGCGGATCTTCCTGAAGCCGCCGCCAAGGTCCCCAAGATCAACGACCAAAACGCTGAGGAACAGTTTGCTCCTGCAGATCCAAGGGTCTGTACAGTTGAAGCAAGCGTTCCCGACAAGCCTTGCCCCGGCAGGCTTGCCGGGGGACCATCAGCTCCGGCAGAACCGGAGGTTCTTGCCATAGAAGCTGGGGTTCCCGCAGCAGCCCTCATGCCTTTGGTCCTTGCCGTTGAGCCTCGGGCTCCGGCATGGGCGCAGCAGATCGTCCGTTTTCTGCAAACTGGAGAACTTCCCGACGACCCAGAAGAGATAGAGAAAATAACCAGGCAGTCAAGTATGTACCAGTTCGTTGACAATGAACTGTACAGAAGAAGACTCAATGGTGTCAGGTTGAAGTGCATTTCCAGAGAAGATGGACAGAAGTTGTTGGCAGAAATACATGGAGGCATATGTGGCCACCACATTGGCGCAAGGGCACTTGCCGGGAAGGCGTTCCGGCAAGGGTTCTTCTGGCAAGAAGCCCTCCAAGATGCAACTGCACAAGTAACCAAGTGTGAAGCGTGCCAGTTCCATGCCAAGCAAATTCATCAGCCAGCTCAAGCTCTCCAGACGATTCCTTTGTCCTGGCCCTTCTCGGTCTGGGGGCTCGATATCCTCGGCCCCTTTCCCCGCGCTGTCAGGGGCTTTGAATACTTGTACGTAGCAATCGACAAGTTTACAAAGTGGCCAGAAGTGGAACCAGTGAGAAAGGTGACAGCACAGTCAGCAGTCAGGTTCTTCAGGTCAATTGTTTGCCGTTTCGGAATCCCTAACAGGATCATCACCGACAATGGCACACAGTTCACAAGTCGCACCTTCATGCAGTACGTCCAAGACCTTGGCGCCAAGGTCTGTTTCGCTTCTGTTGCTCACCCGAGGAGCAATGGTCAAGCGGAGAGGGCCAATGCTGAAGTGCTGCGCGGACTCAAGACAAGAACCTTCGACAGGCTGTGCAAGTGCGGAAGAAACTGGATAGAGGAGTTACCGGCGGCTCTTTGGTCAATCAGGACGACACCAAGTCGAGCCACCGGACAGACACCCTTTGCTCTTGTCTACGGAGCAGAGGCAGTTCTCCCCACGAAACTCGTATACGGATCTCCTTGAGTGCTCGCTTATGATGAGCTCGAGCAAGAGCAACTGCGACAAGATGATGCACTGCTCCTCGAGGAGGAACGTATCCAGGCTGCTGTACGAGCTGCTCGATACCAGCAAGCCTTGCGCCGCTATCATAGCCGCAAGGTTAAGGCCAGGAGTCTCGAGGAAGGCGACCTTGTTCTTCGGCGTGTTCAGTCCGCCAAGAATTCCAACAAGTTGACGCCAAAGTGGGAAGGCCCTTATCGGGTGAGACAAGTCACAAGGCCCGGCGCTGTCCGCCTTGAGACCGAAGAAGGCTTACCGGTGAGCAACTCCTGGAACATAGAGCATCTTCGTAAGTTTCACCCATAAGGCGCGGTTGGCGTGATCCGTTCCGGCAACCACCTTTTGTACGAGTCTTGCCGCTGTTGCATGTAAACCTTTGTACAAAGCCGGGCGCGGATCCCGTGCATCAGTAAAGCTTTTGTGTTTCGCACTATTCGCCATTTCCATGCTTTTTTCTTATTTGCATGCATTGTTTGGCATCTTGTGCAACACGCATACCCGGTAAACATTAGCAGGCCAAGAGGCCCTATACTTGTTTTCCCTCCTCTTTTTCCTTCCCTCTTAAGCAGAAGGAATGTTCCTCGCGCACAAGTTTGCCGGGGGGGAAGGAGGTGGAGGATGAACCAAGTGCTGTTCAAGAAAGAGGAGCCTTGCCGGGAACAAACAATCCAGGAAAGCTAAGCTAAGTTACCAGAATTTGAGCAGTTCAAATTTTTAAATTTTAGTTGTCTTCCTTGAACAACCACACTTTGTATGGAAAACCTGTGTCGGAGGAACCTACCCGTGGCTAGCCGCACCCTTACTTTGTTTTCGAGCACGCTCAACGACTTAAGAGAGCTGCGACAAGTGTCACGCCCTTACTTCGTTTCCGAGTTCGCTCAGCAAGCCAAGTGTGTTGCGACTAGCTGCAGCGAGGTTGCTTGCCGACAAGGTTTTTGCCAGCAGGCTGCTCAGAGTCCAGCACTCAGCGCTCGCGACAAGGGCCCCTTTGCCGGCAAGTTCCCTAAAAGCGTAGGGTAAAAAGTATACAAAGTAAAGGACCAAAGCAAGGGAGATAACACTGCATTGGCTGATCAAAATAAGACTGTATATTACAAGGATAACTTGCCGCAATAACTAATCGGTTCATGTCCATAACATAATTTGCAGCGGCAAAGGAAACGGAAAGGAAGAAATCTAATCTACGCGGTCGCCTTCACGCCTAGTGACTTTGTTCACCTTGGCGACGATGTGGGCGACCTGCGCCTTCAACGCCTCCTGGTCAGCGTCGTCCGGCAAGGAGCGGAGTACGTTGACAAGGTTGATGCCGGGGTTGCGGTAGACGATCTTCGTCAAGACGCGCTCCAGAGTGCCCGCGCAGAGCCGACGCGACTCATCGGCCAACTGCGCGGGGAGCTTCTCCCGCAGCCGTGCAAGCGCCGGCGCGATTCCCCTGAAGAAGAGACTTAACTTGGCGCTGTGGGGGAGGGCCTCGTCGGGGGAATACACGAGGTGCTCCGCCCTCAGCGCCATCATCTCCTTGTCAATGTTGGCAGCGGAGGTGACCAGATCGTCAGTCCACTGCTCCACTGCCCGACTGAACTGGTTCGCCGAGACGGCGGCGCTCTCCACCAAGCCTCGTTCCTTGCGGAGCTCGTCCTTCAGCTTCGTCTCGCGATCCCGGGCAGCGTCGAGCGAATCAGTCAGAGTAGAGACCTTCAATTCCAAGTCAGCAATAGAATCTTTGGCGGCAGTGAGCTCGTCGCCTTTCTTGGAGAGGCGTACCTGCAGGTCAGAATTGGTGTGGGCATCTTTCTCCCGCTCCACATTGAGCGCGGTGATTCTGTCCGCACTCGCCTTCAGGTACCGCTCCAGCTACTCCACCTTGGCCTCAAGATCCTTCTTGGCGGTCTCCGCGGTGGCTGCTGCGGCCTTCGCCTCCTTCAGGGCTCCGCCAATGGCCTGCTCCCGGGCGGTGAGGTCGTCCTCGTGGGCGTCGAGGTCGACCTTCCGCTGGTTGAGCACACCTTCTCGCCGGGACAGCTCTTCACCAACCAATCGCTGCTGCTCCTCGGCCTCAGCCTTCTCAAGGAGGAACGCTTGCTGCTCCTTGGCAAGCCCTTCGCGCTCCTCCGCCAAGTTGCGGAGGGCCGCCTGGTTGGCGGCGCGGAGCTCCGCAGCGCGCTTCTCCAAATCGGCTCCAGCCTTGGCGGTGAGAGCTTCTCGGGACTCCAATTTCGCCTGCCTGGCCCGGTACAGGGCCAGGAGCTGGCAAAGAAGCTTCTCCTCTTCGGGCTCGTCACTCCCGCCAAGCGCTTCAACGACCTTCAACCCCGCGGAGGCGAGGACCTCTCCGTCGTAGGTCTCTCCCTCCGCGGGGGCTCGCGACGAGGATGCCCACGGGACTTGTATAAAGATCCCGTTGGGAGCCTCAAGATAGATGCCCGACCGCTCCGTGGAGGCGGAGGGGTCGGTGGCCGGCGCAGCGCTTGACGCTCCTGCTGCCTCCGGGCCAGCAGTGTGGTCGCCGGTCCCTTCTCCGGCCGCGGTGTCTGCGGTCGGGGCGGTCTCCTCAGCGGCGGGCTCGTCGGCCCCGGCTATGCCCTCAGTGGCAGTGGCGTTGCCGCCGTCGCCGTGCACCTCCTCCTCAACGGTGGCCTCCGTCTCCATCCGCTCCGGTGCAGGAGGATCTAGCAGAAGAAAAAGAAAAGAAAAGATCAAGCAAATATCCAAAAAGACAAGTTCAAGAAGGAAAAGCTACAAGGACTTACCTTCGCGGACTTCCTTCGACGACAGGCTCCCTCGCCGGGGAATCCACCCTTGGCGGCGGAGTGGTGGCCCCTGCTGGCGGAGGGCCGCCCACGCCCTCCCTTGGCGGGGTGCTCACCCTTGTCGGGCTGCTCACCCTTGGCAGGGTGCCCGCCCTTGGCGGGCTGCCCGTCCTTGGCGGAGCGTTCTCCCTCGCCGGGGAGCTCGCCCTTGGCGGGGATGGTGGGGCAAGTAGTTCGTCGGGGGCAGTCTCTGGGCGCTCCTGCGGCTGCGGCTCCACTTCTGCACAAGACAAACAAGGCAACAAGATATTAGTACAAGCAAAAACCTCAAGCGCGCCCGACAAACAGGAAACTCAAGACCAGACTTACGCTGGGGGCTGCTCCTCGGAGCAGAGGGTTGATCCGGCAAGTTCGCCACTGGCGCGTCCCCAGTCGCCGCGACGGGCGAGTCGTCTTCAACCTCAACCACAGGGATCTTGGCCCTCTTCGCCGTCCGCTGGGTCAGGGTCCTGAAAGCAAAGCAAAAACAAGATCAGAATCAACAAGGAAAATCAAGACAGGATCAAAGAAATTACAAGCTGCAAGTACTTACTCCTCTTCCTCGTCGTCGGAGCTGAGGGCGGAGAAGTCGAACTCCACCTGAGACGCTCCCGCGCGAGGAGCGGGAGGAGAAGGCTCCCTCGGGCGCTTGGCGGTCTCCGGGGCTGAGGGCTGCGAAGACCCAGCCTCCGTTGTCGCCGAGGGCCGAGGAGCAGAAGTAGCAGCCATTCCACTCCGGGAGGATCCTCCTCCGCTTGGCGCTGGCGCGCGGGGCGCCTCCTTCGCGACTTGGCTCGCCTTGGTAGCGCGCGTCGCCCGGCGCGCAGGCTGCTGTCGAGGCGCCTGTGGCCTCGTCCCCGTGGCCACCTTGCGGAGGCGTTTCCTTGGTTGCTGCGTGGGACTTGCCGGAGGCGGGGAGTTCTCTGAGGACGAGGAGGCATCATCATCAAGCCCCAGAGATCCACCGGTGTCTTCATCAGCCTCGACGTCCTCCTCCTCCTCCCTGGCAGGCCCATTTGACCCAGCACCTTGCCCGGCGGCCCCGCTCCCTCCAGCGACCTCGCTCCCTCCGGCGGCCTCGCTCACCCCGGCAACCCCGGGTATCCCGGAAAGCCTCAAGGAAGGAACCCCGGCAAACTCGTCGGGCGGAAGCTTGAGCAGCCTGAGGATTTCCGCCTCCTCTGCTTGGCACGACGCGTCCGCTGCCTCTGCATCGTCCACAGAATATCCAAAATCACCCGCCACCGCAGCTGCGGCGGCCTCCTCCATCCTAGAAGAGATGTAGGCTATATCCCGAGCCGTAGTGGCCCGGGTAAGGCCCCTGTTCTCCTCGGCGTTCTTGGGCGTCTCGACCAAGTTGTCGAAGAAGCTCAGCACTACATCCGGCGGAGGCTCTATCCAGGTGGGGTCGACGCCGTGAGAGTCGCACGAAGGCATCATCGCGCGCAAGGAATCCCGGGCAGTGCTGTTGCACAGCGGCACCACTCCCCGGGGAGGTCTAAACCACTCCGGGTGGGCCGGGTCATGCTTGAAGAGCTCCCGGACCATCCCCTTCAGCTCCAAAGCAGTGAAATTGAAGTTTAATCCAGGGCGCAGCCTCATGATATCCGTCGCGTTGCCAAATTCCCATGCTAGCCTTTTCCTTTCTTGTAAAGGGGCAATGCGGCGGCGGAGGAAATCTACCCCAACCTCTTCGATGGTTAGTTTGGCTACCCGGAGACGAATAATCCTAATGAGGGCAATGCTGAGCTTGTTGTCCTCCGAGGCCAATTCGCTCCAGTCTCTGCCGCGCACTATGGCAGTTGTGCGCGGCGCGGTGAAGGGCTCCGGCTTATCCTCCACTATCCAGCACCAATCTGCACGCCACTCCTCCCACTTGCCGCGGAGCTCTCCCTTCAGGTATGAATCCTTCTTGTTCAGCCGGAAGATCCAGGAGATGCCGCCGGAGAGGGGAGCGCCCGATTCTACTCTAGGCATGAAAAAGTGGCGGAAAAGGGCGACATTGGGATGAATCCCAACATAGTTTTCGCACAGATGTGCGAAAACGGCCATTGTAAGGATGGCGTTGGGAGTAAAGTCTAGGAGGTGGAGGTTGTATGTGTTCATGATATCGCAAAAGAACTCCGAGTACGGAGGGCACAATCCACAATGGAAAAAAGCAGCGAAGAAGAAGTACCCGCCGGGGAACAGATCTTTGGCGACGGCGGGGAAGGCTCTGGTGCGGGGGTGGGCTTTGGTCTCCCCGACCAGAACAGATAGTACTTGTTCCGCAGCTCCTTCGCGCCAAGCCTCGGCGCAAAGACCACGCTCTTCTTCCGCAGGGCGGCCAGCTTCGCCGCCTGCTCGGACTTCTCCTTCTTGGCCTTGTCCTTCTTGGCCTTGTCGCTCTTCGGAGCCATGGCGGGGGCGGCGAGGGAAGAAGCGAGGAGCTCGACGGCGCCGCGGATGCGGAAGACGGCGGAGGAGGGGCGGAGGCAAGAAGCAGCGGAGCTTTCTGGAGGAGAGAAGCGCAATGAAGACGAAGGAGAGGAACTGCCCCTGCTTCCTCTGCTTTTAAGGGGGGAGTGGGGGACGTTCCGCATTTTCCCATTAAAGAACGAGGCCACGATCTCTCCCACGACGCCGCAATCGACGCGTGCCGTTAGGGAGGGATGCGGCGGAAGCAGAAGGAGATTCGGCGTGCCATGGGCCGCGCGTGCCCGTGCACTGTCTTGGGCCTGGCCCAACAGCGCTCGGCACCGTGTGTGGCCCAGGCCCGGGGGCTCCTGTCGGTGTACTAAGATAGGGGTACCTTAGTACCCCAACTTGTGCACGGGCAGTAGCAGCTTCCCGCGGCAGGGTTTACCACGTGCTCGCCGGAAACCTTTTCGGTCCCTATGAAGCCATTCAAAAACAAAGTATACAAGACAGAAGATCAAGACCCCGGCAAGTGGAGCTTGCCGGGAAGGCCGTACCAGGCTCAAGATTATCACATTAACACAAGACCCTGGCGAGAGGAGCTTGCCAGGAAGACCAGAAAACAGCATCTCAGAAGACATGTCGTGGCGCATCACGCGCCCCGGCGGGACCCGGGGAGCGACAAGCTTCCGGGCCCGGCAAGATCAAGACCCCGGCAAGGTGCTTGCCGGGGGAAGCCTGCGCTGTGTGCCCGCGCTCCAGCTCATCGGCCCACCCGTCGCCCTGGGGCCCTTCCAGGGACGCGTGGCGGATGGCTGTGCAGCCTGGGGGACACGGTGGCAAGCCACGGTGACGAGGCTACCGCCGTGGCGAACGGAGAAGCATGGACGGGCGCTTTTGGGGTCGACGGTGATGGGCATTTAATGCCCTTGTCCCCCACTGTCAAGGTTAGGTGAAGACCACTGTTCATGCACTGTTCCCGCACTGTTACAACTACCACCAAAATTACGTTTTTACCCTCCTCTATGTTGACACCTGTCGGTGACCCCTTGAGCTATAAAAGGAGGCCCATGCACAACGTAGAGGGGGTTCGGAACCTAGATAGCTCTCTTGCTCGGTGTAGCTAGCCCTTCAAGCTCCCGAGCTCAAGAATGCAATATAATCCAAGCAGGAGTAGGGTTTTACGCGTCCGCGCGGCCCGAACCTGGGTAAACTGCCCGCGTGTGCTCCTCGATCTGCTCTTCGTGCTCCCTCCGCTCCCTTACCGCAACGTAGAAGGGGCTCCGGTCCCATAGGTGCTCGTGGGAGGACAGTTTCCCCCGACAGCCGGAGAATTGATCTTTCATGACAAGATTCAACAAAGCAGCATTGATCTCACAAGATTCAGCATCGGTAATACGAGCAATCAGAGTGCTAATAAAATCATTGTTGTTGGTATTGGAAAAGTCACACAATTTGGTATTGTTCAGAGCCATAGTTACAAGCAAGCAATCCAACACACACAAGCGAACAAGAAACAAGCGAACAAAAAACACACGACGGAAGAAGGGCAAATAAAACGGCAAGGCTGAAGTGGGGGAGAGGAAGACGAGAGGAAAATAAATGTAATGCGAAGGATAAGGGTTCTTGATAGGTACTTGGTATATGACTTTTGCATAAGCCTCCCCGACAACGGCGCCACAAATTCTTCTGGCTACCTCTTGAGCTTGCGTTGTATTCCCTCGAAGAGGAAAGGGAGATGCAGCACAGTAGCGTAAGTATTTCCCTCAGTTTTTGAGAACCAAGGTATCAATCCAGTAGGTGACCACGCGCGAGTCCCTCGCACCTGCACAAACAAATAAGAACTTCGCAGCCAACGCGATAAGGGGTTGTCAATCCCTTTACGGTCACTTACGAGATTGAGATCTGATAGAGATGATAATTATTTTTGGTATTTTTAGTTTAATAAAACAGCAAATAAAAGCGGTAAAAGTAAAGTAGATGTAGATTGATATGTTGAGAATAGACCCAGGGGCCATAGTTTTCTCTAGTGGCTTCTCTGATGATAGCGATATTCTATGGCAGGTAAACAAATTACTGTCGAGCAATTGATAGAAAAGCGATTAATTATGAGACTATCTAGGCATGATCATTGTATATAGGCATCACGTCCGAGACAAGTAGACCGAAATGATTCTACATCTGCTACTATTACTCCACACATCGACCGCTATCCAGCATGCATCTAGTGTATTGAGTTCATACGAATAGAGTAACGCCTTAAGCAAGATGACATGATGTAGAGGGATAAACTCAAGCAATATGATGAAAACCCCATCTTTTTATCCTCGATGGCAACAATACAATATGTGCCTTGCTGCCCCTACTATCACTGGGAAAGGACACCGCAAGATTGAACCCAAAGCCAAGCACTTCTCCCATTGCAAGAACTATAGATCTAGTAGGCCAAACCAAACCAATAATTCAAAGAGACTTGCAAGGATATTATGAGCACACATAAAAAGTTCAGAGAAGAACCAAATATCTTTCATAGATAACCTTGATCATAAACTCACAATTTATCGGATCTCGACAAATACACCGCAAAAAGAGATTACATCGAATAGATCTCCTCGAAGACCGAGGAGAACTTTGTATTGAGATCTAGAGAGAGAGAAGATGCCATCTAGATACTAGCTATGGACCCGAAGGTCTGTGGTAAACTACTCACAACTCATGGTGAGGGCGATGATGATGATGATGAAGGCCTCCATGATGGATCCCCTCCCGGAACAGGCTCCAAGATGGGATCTCCACGGGAACAGAAGCTACGGCGGTGGAATTAGGGTCTTCTCTCTGCGTATGGAGTTTCTAGGGTATGTAGGTATATATAGGAAGAAGGAGGGCACCGAGGGCCACACGGGCCAGCCTCGAGGCAGGGGGGCGCGCCCTGGGAAGGGGGGCGCGCCCCCCACCCTCCAGGGCAGGCCCTATGTCCCCTGACTTGGTCCTGACGTTTCCCGAGCGTGATTTCCTCCAAAAATATCTCTCGCGAAGGTTTCATTCTGTTTGGACTCCATTTGATATTCTTTTTCTGCAAAACCCTGAAATAGGCAAAAAACAGCAATCTGGACTGGGCCTTTGGGTTAGTATGTTAGTCCCAAAAATGATATAAAAGTGAATGATAAAGCCCATTAAACATCCAAGACTTCATAAATAATAGCATGGAATAATAAAAAATTATAGATACGTTGGAGACGTATCAGCTGTGACTTCCCTTTTGATACTTACATGTGTTGATTTGATGAACCTTGCCAAATTTTGACTATAAATTTAACTAACCAAATTTTCATGCATGTCACAAAAAATTACGGGGCTGTTTGGATTATGACTATGTTTGTCTTATCTTGCCACATTATTTTTCCCACGCTTGCCACACTTGCCTAACTTGAGTTGCTCAAATTGTTAGACACACTTTGGCTTGCTGTAGCGACCACGATCCGAATGGACCGAAGTCTCTGTGTTTCAGTGTCATCCCTGGATCGGTAATGCTGACACGCACAATACTTGAAGGATTTATAACAGAGTGGCAATCACACACTTATTACATCGAATGTCTCCAAAGAGAACTTATTACAAAAGACTATGGCTTAAGGCCATCTAACAATATAACAGCGGATGGCTTGGAAGATAAGTGAGTCCATCAACTCCAACGGCATAGCTGAGTGCATGACAAACGACTTAGAACGTCTTACTCCTCGTCTGAAAAGTCTGTAACGTAACATGTTGCAGCCCGAAACGGGTCAGCACATGGAATATGCTGGCAAGATAACACAGTAGAATGCAAGTAACAGGATAAAGGCTAACACTATATGCATATTTGGCTGGTGGAGGCTCTAAGGTTAAAGTTTTTGCATAGATCCAATTTTTCCATACAACAAAGGAATAAATTTTATTTTAACTATCATGGTAGTTGAAACATCATTGAGAAGGTACCTCCAACTCAATCCCAATTAAACTAATCATTAACCCAACAAATTAATTTTAGAGTGATGAGATCAACCAATAATTCAAGTACCAGATACTCAAGATTGTCCATAACCGGGGACACGGCTAATCATGATCAGTTTGTACACTCTGCAGAGGTTTGTGCAGTTTTCCCCACAAGACTCGATCTCCTCCGTTGGATTTCTCGCACTACATGGTGTTTGAGAAACGGATGACCGATACACAGTCTTTCAGAAGCATTTACTCTTTACCCCGGGTGGACCCGTACACCTACTTTCCCCTACATCTGCTAGTCCACCACTAAAAGAGCTCACACAACTTACTCATACTATGCCAGAGCCCATAATGGCATTGTGGCTGCACACGGAAGTTTCTAGCATGAATAGTTTTATGATCCCTTTGAGCCTGGGTGGCATTCCATAGGACACTCACACACAACCCCGGGATTTCCTAGGACAACACTGGATTCTCCAGGTGCCCTGCAACCAATCCACCCATATGTGTATTCAAGTAGCCACCTTAAGTTGAACCATTAATTAACAACTCACATCTGTCATGGATTTCACTCAAACCCAAACCACGTCTACGAGCATAGCATGATAACCTAAGCATAGCGTAGAAGTAACTCCCCAGGGGTTTGAATAAGTAATGCAGGTAATAGGTTCTACCTCAATCTACCTCCCAGTCCCACAAGTTTAAGAGATCCTACTCATGCAATGTCTGAGGGTTTGATCTAATGCATAAAAACTGGGTAATGAAGGGGTATGATCAAAGTGTTACTTGCCTTGCTGACGATTCGCAAAACCTAGAGACTCGTAGTAGCATGCTTCACACTCCGGGTATTCTATCGCAAGCAAAAAATAGAATACACAAGCAATCAAGCAAAGATGCACAAACAAAACTCCAAACAATAAGATCCAACCAGAAAGTTCAACTTTAGAACTCCGGTTTGCAAAAAGAATCAAATCAAACGGGGCAACGAAACTCAAACTGCGAAAGAAACAAGATCCATTTACTAGATTGATCTAGGGTCAAATTTTACAGTAACAAAACCTTGTTCAAGTTGGTTAAACGGAAAGAGGGCGTCGAGACTAAGATCTATGATTTTGAATCACCTGATTCCGACTCTCAAGCGAAAAGAGAAACAAAAAACAAGATCAGAGCAGAAATCGCGATTGAAATAATCGCGGATAAAATACTCCGAAAAAGAAAACTGACGAGCAGGCCAATGAACGAACGTTCACTGTCTGCGGGTAACGGGCGAACAACGTTCGTTAAAACGAACGTACGGACGAACGTCCGCAAACTAACTCAACCGAAAGAAAAACCGAACTGATCTATTTAGAAAAATAGATCTAGGGTTTTCTTAAAATAAAACCGAACGGTTCTTTTAAAAAAAACGACAGCGGCGGCGGTAACTACCTCGGCGGCGGGCTCCGGCGACTCCGGCGGCGGCGGTGGCGTTGCGCGGCGGCGGCGGCGGCAGCAGGCATCGGCGGCGCGAGGCGGCGGCGGCGGCGGCACGACGGCGGCGTTCGCGGGGCTAGGGTTTGGGGGTGCAGCAGGGTGGGCTGCGGGGTCTCGGGCTTCGGCTTTTAAAGGCCGGCCGGGCTGAGTCCTAGGCGGACACGACACGGTTAGGTCGGATCACTTTTTTTTAAACGAGTCCTGACGCACGAAAACTAAAGAAAGAAATACTAAACAGACTCCAAAAATTCCGAAATAAGTTTTCACCGTCCTCTAATAATATTTAGGACAAAGTGAACATTTTTCCCGGACCTAACTGCAATTTTGAAAAAAGCGTATTTTTCCTATGCAAATAAAATCGCAAAGAAATCCGAGAAAAATACCGAAAAGTGATTTTAACATTTTTCCTCCAATATTTCTGTTATTTTGGAGAAGTCATATTATCTCCGCTCATATATTTTATTTAGAAATATTTTTAAGGAGAGAAAAATAATTAAAACCAACACTATCCTCGTACTGGTATTTGATTAAACTCAAATACAAAAACGGTAGAATTCCCAACTCTCTCCGTAGATCCTTGAGTTGCTTAGAATTTCAAGGATCGCCACACACAAAATGCAAAGAAATATGCAATGCAGCATGATCTATGTATAACATTCCAATTTGAAAATTTGGGATGTTACACTTGCCTAAGGGAATCTTGCCACACTTTTTGTGTCTATGACATGTGGGGTTCACTGCTAATAATAAAATTGTCTTAGGTGTGGATAATAAAAAAGACTTATATTTAGGAACGGATGGAGTAGAAAATATAAATAATAATGCATGTTGGGGCAACCCCGTTTCCGATAATTTTAGCCGTGGCTTGTTCACAATTTTTATGAGGGGGTGGTTGTTCATTTAATGGATGGACTTGTACCAGACTTGAACGATACAAAGTGCAACCTGGCACACCGTAACACCACTTGGAACAAGCAGGTAGCTATCTCAAAAAACAATCAACAACTAAAAAAACGGCAAACTGGCACGTAGTACACAATTTTAAACGATTGTTTTGATGGAGTGAAAAAGGAAAACTACCCCACTACGTATATATAGGCCGGAGCCTCCGCGCTTGCTTGCTACGGTTGCTCTATTCACACACTCTCATCCTCTCCAGATCTAAACAAGATAGGGGTGGTAACACTGTCTTTCTTCCTTCAAAAAACACCGTCTTTCTATCCTCACCGCTGGTTACAGATCCGGATGTATCCCCCTCCGCCAGTGAAGGGGAGGAGGGGCAGCGTTTAGGCCGTCGTCGACAGCGAGGGAGGAGACCCACTGCCGGCCGCACCGTTATCTCTGGCCGAGCGCCGGCGCGGGAGGTCCTCCGATCCCTTCGTCGTTGCCCTAGTGTGGGAGGATCGGGCCTCCCACCGCCCACCTATCCACATCCCGACGACCTTCAGGTATATCTTCCTTTGAAACCGCCTTACCTCTACTTCCCCAGCTTGCTACATTGCTGCATGTGCGTCATTTTCTACCTCTCAGCCCCTCCCGATCGGATGGTCCAACGTTAGCTATTTTTTTCTTCTATTGTTAGAGGTAAAGCTACTTCATGGAGTCGAATCTTGTACTTGGTTCAAACAAGAAATAAAGTGGGGTGGGGGAATTTAGTATGTAGTACATCGGACTTGGTACAAACAGGAAGGAAAGGGGGTGAAAGTAGTACAGACTAGTCATCCAACCGGTCTCTTGGTCGAAAAGGGAAATATAGGGGTAACGCTAAAAACAGTGGTATGACCAGGACTAGATTTGCTATCCACACATAGGAGCAGGTGGCTAGAGTGAACAAAAATGGGACCAACCCAGATATGTTTCTTGGCTGTTTGTTTCTCGGGGCAACAAACTATGAATCACCACTTTATGCCCCTGTTTAGGTACATGGTGCTTGATACGTCTCCAACGTATCTATACTTTTTGATTGTTCCATGCTATTATATTAACCTTCTAGGATGTTTTATGGGCTTTTATATACACTTTTATATGATTTTTGGAACTAACCTATTAACCCAGAGCCCAGTGCCAGTTTCTGTTTTTCTCCTGTTTTAGGGTTTCGTAGAAAAGGAATATCAAACGGAGCCCAATTGACCTGAAACTCAATGGAGGACGTTTTTGGACCTAAAGAAGCCCAGGAAGTGCTAGAGGGGGATGATAAGGTCCACAGGCTGCCCACGAGGGTGGGGGCGCCTCCCCCCCCCCTACTGGGCGCGCCCCCTGCCTCGTGGACAGCCCGTAGACCCCCTTTGCTTGGCCCCGACTACAACACCTCCTATATATACTGAAACCTCCGAAAAGTAACCTAGATCGGGAGTTCCGCCGCCAAAAGCCTCTGTTGCCACCAAAAACAAATCTAGACCTGTTCTGGCACCCTGGCGGAGGGGGGGAATCCCTCTCCGGTGGCCATCTTCATCATCCCGGTGGTCTCCATGACGAGGGGGGAGTAGTTCACCCTCGGGGCTGAGGGTATGTACGAATAGCTATGTGTTTGATCTCTCTCTCTCTCGTGTTCTTGAGATGGCATGATCTTTATGTATCGCGAGCTTTGCTATTATAGTTGGATCTTATGATGTTTCTCCCCCTCTACTCTCTTGTAATGGATTGAGTTTTCCCTTTGAAGTTATCTTATCGGATTGAGTCTTTAAGGATTTGATAACACTTGATGTATGTCTTGCGTGGGATACCTGTCGTGACAATGGGGTATTCTTTTTGATTCACTTGATGTACGTTTTGGTGCTCAACTTGCGGGTTCCGTGATCTTGGGAATCTATGCATAGGAGTTGCCACACGTTTTTGTCTTGACTCTTCGGTAGAAACTTTGGGGCAATCTTTGAAGTTCTTTGTGTTGGTTGAATAGATGAATCTGAGATTGTGTGGTGCATATCGTATAATCATACCCACGGATACTTGAGGTGACAACGGAGTATCTAGGTGACATTAGGGTTTTGGTTGATTTGTGTCTTAAGGTGTTATTCTAGTACGAACTCTGTGATAGATTGAACGGAAAGAATAGCTTCGTGTTATTTTACTACGGACTCTTGAATAGATCGATCAGAAAGAATAACTTTGAGGTGGTTTCGTACACTACAATAATCTCTTCCTTTGTTCTCCGCTATTAGTGACATTGGAGTGACTCTTTGTTGCATGTTGAGGGATAGTTATGTGATCCAGTTATCTTATTATTGTTGAGGGAACTTGCACTGGTGAAAGTATGAACCCTAGGCCTTGTTTCCTATCATTGCAACACCGTTTATGCTCACTTTTATCACTTGCTGCCTTGCTGTTTTTATATTTTCAGTTTACAAAAACCTATATCTACCATCCATATTGCACTTGTATCACCATCTCTTCGCGGAACTAGTGCACCTATACAATTTACCATTGTATTGGGTGTGTTGGGGACACAAGAGACTCTTTGTTATTTGGTTGCAGGGTTGTTTGAGAGAGAGACCATCTTAATCCTACACCTCCCACGGATTGATAAACCTTAGGTCATCCACTTGAGGGAAATTTGCTACTGTCCTACAAACCTCTGCACTTGGAGGCCCAACAACGTCTACAAGAAGAAGGTTGTGTAGTAGACATCAAGCTCTTTTCTGGCGCCGTTGCCGGGGAGGTTAGTGCTTGAAGGTATATCTTTAGATCTTGCAATCGAATCTTTTAGTTTTTGTTTTATCACTAGTTTGGTCTATAAAAGAAAACTACAAAAAACTGGAATTAAGGTTACCTCATATGCTTCATCTTTTTAATATCTTTCGTGAAAATGATGGGAAGGAAAATTGTGCTCAAGTACTAGAAGAATAATTACATAGAATGCTTGGCATAAAATATGTGAATAATGAGCATG
The DNA here is from genome assembly GCA_902687465.1 of Secale cereale. Taxonomy (NCBI): domain Eukaryota; kingdom Viridiplantae; phylum Streptophyta; class Magnoliopsida; order Poales; family Poaceae; genus Secale; species Secale cereale. The sequence goes on along the minus strand of LR738710.1, from coordinate 58,011,233 downwards.
ATTGCAATGTTGTTATTATGAATTCTTTGAATACCCATGATGCTAATAATATTCAAAGCCGCAAGCTTGGGGATGCTATGTTTGATGAAGATCATATGTTTAGTCCCCCAAGTTTTGATGAGCAAATTTATTATGATGAAAGCATGCCTCCTATTTATGATGAGTATTGTGATGAAATGTATGCTATAAAAAATAAATATAACCATGAAACTTGTCATCATGATTTTAATTTTCAATTGGATTATGCTTCACATGATAGTTATTTTGTTGAGTTTGCTCCCACTACTATGAATGAGAAGAATTTTGCTCATGTGCAGAGTAGTAAAATTTCCATGTAAGTAGATCATGAAAAGAATACTTTATGTGATAGTTATATTGTTGAATTCATTCATGATGCCTCTGAAAAATATTATGAGATAGGATCATATGCTTGTAGGAATTGCAATAGTATCAAGTTTCCTCTCTATGTGCTTAAATTTTTGAAGCTATGCTTGTTTTGCTTTCCTATGCTATTTGATTATTGTTCCCATAAGTTGTTTGCTCACAAAATCCCTCTGCATAGGAAGTGGGTTAGAATTTAATGTGTTAGTCATATTCTTCATGATGCTCCCTTTATGTTTCAATTCTTATCTTTTATGCGAGCATCATTGAAATCTTTGTGCCTAGCTAGGGGCGTTAAACGATAGCGCTTGTTGGGAGGCAACCCAATTTTATTTTCTTTTCTTTTGCTTCTGTTTAGGAATAAATAATGCATCTAGCTTCTGTTTAGATGTGGTTTTACGTTTTAATTAGTGTTTGTGTCAAGTAGAACCTTTGGGAAGACTTGTGTGAAGTTTATGCGATCATGCTGTAAAAAAAGAAACTTTAGCGCTCACGAGATTAGCTACCATTTTTTACTGGAAAGTGCTTTTTAGTTGAGTCTTTTTGCAGATGATTAATAGACAAATTCCCCAGGTCTACCAATTTATTTGAGATTTTTTTGAGTTACAGAAGTAATCGAAAGTTACGAATTGCTACAGACTGTTCTGTTTTTGACAGATTCTGTTTTCTATGTGTTGTTTGCTTATTTTGATTAATCTATGAGTAGTATTGAGGAGTATGAATCATAGATAAGTTGGAATACAGTAGGTTTAACACCAATATAAATAAAGAATGTGTTCATTCCAGTACCTTTGAGTGGTGGTTTGTTTTCTTATACTAACGGAGCTCACGAGATTTTTGGCTAAGTTTTGTGTTGTGAAGTTTTCAAGTTTTGAGTATGGCTTTGATGGACTATGGAACAAAGAGTGGCAAAAGCCTAAGCTTGGGGATGCCCAAGGCACCCCAAGGTATAATTCAAGGACAACCAAAAGCCTAAGCTTGGGGATGCCCCGGGAAGGCATCCCCTCTTTCGTCTTCATCTATCGGTAACTATACTCGGGACTATATTTTTATTCACCACCTGATATGTGTTTTGCTTGGAGCGTCTATTTATTTTATTTTGTTTTACTTGATGTTTGAATATTATCCCAAGATCTGAAATTATTAAATGTTAGAGAGTCTTCACATAGTTACATAATTATTCAACTACTCATTGATCTTCACTTATATTCTATCGGAGTGGTTTTTAGTTTGCTCTAGTGCTTCACTTATATCTTTTTAGAGCACGGCGGTGGTTTTATTTTGAAGAAATTGTTGATCTCTCATGCTTCACTTATATCCTTTTGAGAGTCTTATTAGAACAACAAGGTAATGTGCTTTGGTTATGAAACTAGTCCTAATACGATAGGCATCCTAGATGGGTATAGTAAAAACTCTCATATAAAGTGCATTGAATATGATGAGAAGTTTGATACTTGATGATTGTTTTGAGATATGACGATGGTGATATTAGAGTCTTGCTAGTGGAGTAATTATGAATTTGAGAAATACTTGTGTTAAAGTGTGTGATTCCCGTAGCATGCACGTACGGTGAACCGCTATGTGACGAAGTTAGAGCATGAGGTATTTATTGAGTGTCATCCTTTGTGTGGAGGTCGGGGGCGCGCGATGGTTAACTCCTACCAACCTCCCCCCTAGGAGCATGCGTTGATTGCTTTGTTTTGATGACTCGTAAATTTTTGCAATAAGTATATGAGTTCTTTATGACTAATGTTGAGTCCATGGATTATACGCACTCTCACCCCTCCACCATTGCTAGCCTCTCTTGTACCGCGCCACTCTAGCCGGTACCATACACCCACCATATACCTTCCTCAAAACAGCCACCATACCTACCTATCATAGCATTTCCATAGCCATTCCAAGATATATTGCCATGCAACTTTCCACCGTTCCGTTTGCTATGACACGCTTCATCATTGTCATATTGCCATGCATGATCATGTAGTTGATATCGTATTCGTGGCTAGGCCACCATGCATAATTTTTCATACATGTCACTCTTGATTCATTGCACTTCCCGGTACACCGCCCGAGGCATTCATATAGAGTCATACCTTGTTCTAGTATCGAGTTGCAAATCAATAGAAGTGTGATGATCATCATTATTAGAGCACTGTCCCAAAAAAAGGAAAGGCCAAAAAAGGCCCAAAAAAGAAAAAAGAAAAGAAAAAATAAAAAAAAAGTAAAATAAAAGGGACAATGCTACTATCTTTTTCCACACTTGTGCTTCAAAGTAGCACCATGATCTTCATGATAGAGAGTATCTTGTTTAGTCACTTTCATATACTAGTGGGAATTTTCATTATATAACTTGGCTTGTATATTCCAACGATGGGCTTCCTCAAATGCCCTAGGTCTTCATGAGCAAGCAAGTTGGATGCACACCCACTTAGTTTCTTTTGTTGAGCTTTCATACACTTATAGCTCTAGTGCATCCGTTGCATGGCAATCCCTACTCACTCACATTGATATCTATTGATGGACATCTCCATACCCCATTGACACGCCTAGTCGATGTGAGACTATCTTCCTCCTTTTTGTCTTCTCCACAACAACCACTCTATTCCACCCATAGTGCTATATCTATGGCTCACGTTCATGTATTGCGTGAAAGATGAATGGTTTGAAATAATAGAGTATGAAAACAAGTGCTTGGCTGAAACCGGGGTTGTGCATGATATGAATATTTTGTGTGATGAAGAGGGAGCATAGCCAGACTATATGATTTTGTAGGGATAACTTTATTTAGCCATGTTATTTTGAGAAGACATGATTGCTTTGATAGTATGCTTGAAGTATTATTATCTCTTATGTCAATATAGACTTTTGTCTTGAATCTTTCAGATCTGAACATTCATGCCACAATAAAGAAAATACATTGAAAAATAAGTTGGTTGGCATTCCACATCAAAAATTCTGTTTTTATCATTTACCTACTCGAGGACGAGCAAGAATTAAGCTTGGGGATGCTGATACGTCTCCAACGTATCTATAATTTTTGATTGTTCCATGCTATTATATTATCCTTCTAGGATGTTTTATGGGCTTTTATATACACTTTTATATGATTTTTGGTACTAACTTAAACCGGAGCCCAGTGCCAGTTTCTGTTTTTATCCTGTTTTAGGGTTTCGTAGAAAAGGAATATCAAACGGAGCCCAATTGACCTGAAACTCAACGAAGGACGTTTTTGGACCTAAAGAAGCCCAGGAAGTGCCGGAGGGGGACGAGAAGTCCATGGGATGCCCACGAGGGTGGGGGCGCCCCCCCTACTGGGCGCACCCTCCTCCCTCGTGGAAAGCCCGTAGACCCCCTTTGCTTGGCCCCGACTCCAACACCTCCTATATATACTGAAACCTCCAGAAAGTAACCTAGATCGGGAGTTCCGCCGCCGAAAGCCTTTGTTGCCACCAAAAACCAATCTAGACCCGTTCTAGCACCCTGCCGGAGGGGGGAATCCCTCTCCGATGGCCATCTTCATCATCCTGGTGCTCTCCATGACGAGGGGGAGTAGTTCACCCTCGGGGCTGAGGGTACGTACGAATAGCTATGTGTTTGATCTCTCTCTCGCGCGTTCTTCAGATGGCACGATCTTGATGTATCGCGAGCTTTACTATTATAGTTGGATTTGATGATGTTTCTCCCCCTCTACTCTCTTGTAATGGATTGAGTTTTCCCTTTGAAGTTATCTTATCGGATTGAGTCTTTAAGGATTTGAGAACACTTGATGTATGTCTTGCGTGGGATACCTGTGGTGACAATGGGGTATTCTATTGATTCACTTGATGTATGTTTTGGTGCGGGACCGTGACCTTGGGAATCTATGCATAGGGGTTGGCACACGTTTTCGTCTTGACTCTCCGGTAGAAACTTTGGGTCACTCTTTGAAGTTCTTTGTGTTGGTTGAATAGATGAATCTAAGATTGTGTGATGCATATCGTATAATCATACCCACGGATACTTGAGGTGACAATGGAGTGTCTAGGTGACATTAGGGTTTTGGTTGATTTGTGTCTTAAGGTGTTATTCTAGTACGAACTCTATGATAGATTGAACGGAAAGAATAGCTTCGTGTTATTTTACTACGGACTCTTGAATAGATCGACCAGAAAGAATAACTTTGAGGTGGGTTTGTACCCTACAATAATCTCTTCCTTTGTTCTCCGCTATTAGTGACTTTGGAGTTACTCTTTGTTGCATGTTGAGGGATAGTTATGTGATCCAGTTATGTTATTATTATTGAGAGAACTTGCACTAGTGAAAGTATGAATTCTAGGCCTTGTTTCCTATCATTGCAACACCGTTTATGCTCACTTTTATCACTTGCTACCTTGCTGTTTTTATATTTCAGTTTACAAAAACCTATATCTACCATCCATATTGCACTTGTATCACCATCTCTTCGCCAAACTAGTGCACCTATACAATTTACCATTGTATTGGGTGTGTTGGGGACACAAGAGACTCTTTCTTATTTGATTGCAGGGTTGTTTGAGAGAGACCATCTTAATCCTACGCCTCCCACGGATTGATAAACCTTTGGTCATGCACTTGAGAGAAATTTGCTACTGTCCTACAAACCTCTGCACTTGGAGGCCTAACAACGTCTACAAGAAGAAGGTTGTGTAGTAGACATCAGTGCTGGACTGCTGGTGCACCCACTGTCTCATGCCCTTATACCAAATATTTAGTTGTTCTTAATCTAATGCCCCTGGTAAAAAAGAAGCCATGCCACTGTTTTAAGCCATGACAAGTTTAGCCAAATGTTTTTGCCTGTAATTGTTTGAGACTCTGATTGTTTCCTCTGTAGCCAGAGGCCTAAGTCGAGGCCATTCAACGGCTCCGGCAACGACTACCTTACATGTGAGACGATCCTCCAAGGAGCCCTTCCACTTATGTTGTCTCACTTAATTAATTAGGAGTACTTAAGTACCACTAATTTATTGCTGCCTAATTTTCCTGTCGGAGTTAAACAAATCTTTAGTAGCACGCTATGCTAAATCATGTACGTGTGTATGTTTGTCTATGGAGGTGAATTATGTGGTGGAGCAGGGAGGGAATATTATTAGTGTCATGACATAATAGTGCTACTGTTAGAGTAATATGCTAATGTCTTTCTATCATTTCTCACTAAGCTAATGAAGGTTTCACCTTGTTCCTACTTGTGCAAACAGGGATCAAGTTGTGCCAATCATACATTTTAGTGGAACTACACAAGACAATACAATGAACTGTATCCCATCATGTGCTTTAATTCTGCTGGAAGTTCTTGATAATCTTTCGATATAATCTCAGCACTCATAAACAAGAGTGATTTCAACCATACATTTGAAGTGCACAAAAATGTGTACTATTGTGTGATTCCAGTGAGTGCTTTATCATCTCTTATGGGACTACATGAATAAGCTTTTTTCCTCAGGTTGGTACAGGCCTAACGCCTTCATCCATATTAACTTGCTATCATCTCTATTTCTATCGTGCTACTGTCATGAGAAACTCCTTTATCTTTGCACATTAAAGTTTTTCAACCTATGATACATGGCAATTCTTTGAGTGTTGAGCTAATTGGCACTGATTAAATAAACTAATACCTCTCTTTAAGCAAGACTACTATGTTGCTAACTTTACCCATTAAGATAATGAGGGTGCTTCTATTTGTTAGTGTAAGTTTCATCAACTAGTCCCACTATTACAGTAATCTCACTCTCTCAATATATGTGCCAACAGGGATGCTCGATTTTGGTGGAACTGCACAAAAAATTTGGGTGCTTCATTGCCTCGGCAGCTTCCGTCCTTTCCTATCAGTCGCTAATCTAGGCCTGCTTTCTTCCTTTGCTGTCAGTCGCTTCTCTTATCTCAGCTTCTAGTCAAAGGAAAAAGTAATTGATATGCTACCTCACACAGGTTGGTACTGGTCTTTATCCTGATTATTGTGCTTGTCATGTATTGGTAATTTGGTATTGTGCTACTGTTTGCTGATTTTATAAAGGAGTAACTTGGAACCTGAACTCACTGGCAAATCATTGCATTGGGTGATTTCAGTAGAACTGCACAAAAAGATTAGATGGACATATATTTATGCTGCTGCTATGTACTCCAAAGTTCACTCAGACAAGCATCGATGTTGATAAGAACTGGCTATATTCATTCGAGTATCAACCGGCGTCAACCAGTTGTCAAACTCCAAGTATTAGGAGAGTGAACGCTAAAAATATTGCTTGGCGCATAGCCCAGAAAAACACAGTCCAGTCTTTGGTCCCAACTTGTTCCTTTTGGTTATCGGCAGATATGGTAGCAGACTGTATGGCATGGAGTCTAAAGATTCTAGACAAGTTGGTTGACGCATATATTCATCTGGCACCTAATCAGTCTACACGCCAGGGATGCTCCATTTCAGTTGAACTACACACAAAAAATTGGGTGGTTCATTTTCTCAACCGCCTCCTTTCTCGTCTGTAATGTAGAATTTTGGCGAGGTACAGGACCAAGATGAGCCAGTAAACTAGTTTGATGAAAGTAGTGGCCAAGTTGCTCAAACCTCCCTCGGCACAAGGACACTATTTGAGGATAAACCTACAAGCAAAGTTCAGATTGTCTGTGCTGCCTCTTATGTACTCGAAAGTTTAATCGTACAAGCATTAATTTTAGCAAGAAGTACCTCCGACTGAACACCATTTACCAGTCTGCAATGTAGAATTTTGGCGAGCTACATGACCAAGATGAGCCAGTAAACTAGTTGGATGAAAGTAGTGGCCAAGTTGCTCAAACCTCCCTCGGCATGAGGCCACTATTGGAGGATAAACCTACAAGAAAAGTTCAGACTGTCTGTGCTGCCTCTTATGTACTCGAAAGGTTACTCGTACAAGCATTAATTTTAGCAAGAAGTTCCTCCGACTGAACACCATTTACCAGTCTGTACCCTAGGTAATTAAAGTTCGTCCATGGATCATATTGGCTGTGATCTCAATCATTTGGATGCATAAACATACTGAACATGTGTATATCTAAATCTTTTTGTGAATTATCTATGAATATTGTTGTGTGATCTATCAATCATTTGGATCCATAGACATGTTGAACTTGTGTATATATGAATCTTTTGAGTTGTTGATAGTGAATGTTGGCTCTGAATATGAACGTGTCATGTGAACTTGAGTTTGATACTAATGTTTACCTTTTGTGTTGTGCTTGTGTCTGAACTTGTTAGTATGCCTACCGTGGGGTATGTGATGTGTGGGTGTCAACGGCTCTAGCGACCATGATCCGAATGGACCAAAGTCTCTGTGTTTCTGTGCCATCCCTGGATCAGTAATGAAGACACACACAGTACTTGAGGATTTATAACAGAGTGGCAATCACACACTTATTACATCGAATGTCTCAAAAGAGAACTTATTACAACATATCATGGCATAAGGCCATCTAACACGATAACAGCGGAAGGCTTGGAATATAAGTGAGTCCATCAACTCCAACGGCATAGCTGAGTGCATGACAAACGACCTAGTGCATCTTACTCTGACAAAGGACCTAGTGCATCTTACTCTTCTTCTGAAAAGTCTACAACGTAACATGTTGCAGCCCGAAACGGGTCAGCACATGGAATATGCTGGCAAGATAACACAGTAGAGCAAATAACAGAATAAAGACCAACACTACATGCATATATGGCTGGTGGAGGCTCTAAGGTTAAGGTTTTTGCATAAAGCCAATTTTTCCCTACAACAAAGGAATAACTTTTATTTTAACTATCATGGTAGTTGAAACATCATTGAGATGGTTCCTCCAACTCAATCCCAATTAAAGTAGTCATTAACAACCCAGCAAATTAGTTTTAGAGTGATGAGATCGGCCAATAATTCAAGTACCAGATACTCAAGCTGTTCATAACCGGGGACACGGCTAATCATGATTAGTTTGTACACTCTGCAGAGGTTTGCGCACTTTTCCCCACAAGACTCGATCTCCTTCGTTGGATTTCTCGCACTGCATGGTGTTTGAGAAACGGATGACCGAGACACAGTCTTTCAGAAGCATTTACTCTTTACCCCGGGTGGACCCGTACACCTACTTTCCCCTACATCTGCCAGCCCACCACTCAAAAAGCTCACACAACATACTCAACTATGCCAAAGCCCATAATGGCATTGTGGCTGCACATAGAAGTTTCTAGCATGAATAGTTTTATGGTCCCTTTGAGCCTAGGTGGCATTCCATAGGATAATCACACGGTTCCTCCGGGATTTCCTAGGACAACACTGGATTCTCCAGGTGCCCTACAACCAATCCACCCAGATGTGTATTAAAGTAGCCACCTTAAGTTGAACCTTAATTAATAATCTCACATCTGTCATGGATACTCTCAAACCCAAACCATGTCTACGAGCATAGCATGGCAACCTAAGCATAACGTAGAATTAACTCCCAAGGGTTTGAAAATAATGCAGGTAATAGGTTCTACCTCAATGTACTTCCCTGACCCACAAGTTAAGAGATCCTACTCATGCAATGTGTGAGGGTTTGATCTAATGCATAAAAACTAGGTATTAAAGGGTATGATCAAAGTGTTACTTGCCTTGCTGATGATTCGCAAAACCTAGGGACTCGTAGTAGCATGCTTCGCACTCCGGGAATTCTATCACAAGCAAACAATAGCATACATAAGCAACCAAGCAAAGATGCACAGATAAAACTCCAAATAAGAAGATCTAACAAGAAAGTTCAACTGAAGAACTCCGGTTGGCAAAAAGAATCAAATCAAACGGAGCAACGAAACTCAAACTACGAAAGAAACAAGATCCGATTACTAGATTGAACTAAAGTCCAATTTTACAGCATCAAAACCTTGTTCAAGTTGATTAAACGGAAAGAGGGCTTCGAGACGAAGATCTAGGCGCTTGAATCGCCTGATTCTGACTTATGAGCGAAAACTAAAACTAAAAAGAAGATCAGGGCAGAAATCGCGATCGAAAATAATCGCGGAAAAGCCCTGAAAAAGAAAAACTGACGAACAGGCTAACGAACGAACGTTCGCTGTCTGCAACTAAAAGACGAAAAGCGTTCGCTAAAACGAACGGACGGACGAACGTCCGCTATTTAACTAAACCAACGGAAAAACCGAACCGATTTAATTAAAAAAAACCAATCTAGGGTTTTTTTCAAAAAATGAACAATATTTGTAAAAAAAATCCGACGGTTACATAACGGGTCGGTTAGCGGGCGGCGTAGCGGGTTACGGGTGGTGGGGCGGGTGGCTACGGCACGGAGGCGGCGGCGGCAGTAGCAGGTGGTCGCAGCAGTGGGCGGCGGCGAGCAGCTGCGGCGGCGGTGGGGCGCGGCGCGGGCGGCGGGGTGTGGGGCGACGGGGAGGGGGGGTGGCGGCAACTTTTAAAGGGGGCCGGGGGGGCTGACATGGCTGAGGGGCCAAGTGGCGTCGGCGGCGTCCCGGACTCCGGGGGGAGTCCGGCTTGGTCATGCGCGGGAAGGCAGCGGCGCGACGGGCCGGCTGGGCCTTCGGCCCAGTGCGGTCCGAAACGTTTTTTTTAAACGGTCCTAACGCAGAAAAACAGCAAAATAAAATACTAAACGGAGACGAAAAATTCGGAAATAAATTTTCACCGTCCTCTAATAATATTTAGAACAAAGTGAACATTTTTCCCGGACCTAAATGCAATTTCGGAAAACGCGCATTTTTCCTATGCAAATAAAATTGCATATAAATCCGAATAAAATACCAAAAGTGATTTTAATATTTTTCCTCCAATATTTCTTTTATTTTGGAGAAGTCATATTATCTTCGCTCATATATTTTATTATGAAATATTTTTCGGAGAGAAAAATAATAAAACCAAAGTGATGCTTGTACCAGTATTTTGAGAAAACTCAGATTACAAAAACAGTAAAATCCCCAACTCTCTCCGTGGGTCCTTGAGTTGCTTAGAATTTCAAGGATTGCAACGCACGAATTCAATAAAATAATGACATGCAATATGATCTATGTATAACACTCCAAATTGAAAATTTGGGATGTTACAACGGCACACCTTCTTCCCGAGAAGAATTGCACCTGCTTTGTTAGGGTAGCAACGACGCATCAGCTATTTTTAATATTTTTACTCTGTCTTGCCCCCTCCCCTGCTCAACCCCTGCCGTAATGTTTTCGGCCTCAAAACAAACATAGTACTGCGTTGTTTTTGGGGCTTGATGAAAAATCGAGTGCTGGTTTCTGTAGGTTGGCCCGTCCAGCAAATGGGCGGCTGGTCCACCACGGACTGGGAGGCTAAAAATACAAGTTGTATGGTGCAGAGGCAAGTAAAAAAACGCCATCGAGAGCCATCCACTGAAGAAAAAAAATTCGCTCCTGATGTGCTTCTTCAGTCGTGCTGCCGGCCCCCTCTATAATCCAGTTTGCTCAGGGATCTGTATCATTATTTTCCAGAGGGCGAACAAGTATCAGCTAGGCCTAGGTTTTGTATTTTAACATGCGTGGCCCACTACATACGGTGACAGTGGTTTCAACTTATTTTTTGAGGTCCATACCGGCCTATGGGATTTTTCTTAAAGATCGACAGCCCAATGTATTTTTTAACCACTTTATACATATTTATATTATTACTATTATCGTATATTTTATAGAGACTTATATGTACAGTATAAAAACATCCCACGTGTTATTAACTTATAAAAGTAAATGTTTAACAGAAGTTGGCAAGGAAAATCCTGGTTGTTATTGACACACCGGCAAGGAAAATCCTGGTGATTGCGTACAAAAGCTTGCGAAGATTTTAAGGACCAATGTAATAATAACGCGCTCATTTTTATTTTGTGGGATAACTCGCTAATTTGTTAATTATGTATATAAAAAATGTGCCTCTCTGGTTTATTTTTGATATTAATTGCTCCTTCTAACATAACATTATATATATAACGAGCCCAGCTAATTCGTGTATTTGAGGGAAATGCAAATGGACTGGGATTTCTTAGATAATATAAATGGGCCGCATTGACACGAAATTATTTGTTCACCCAGCCCAGCAAATGGACTGTACATTCTAGAAAACATGGGTTAAATATATGCCACATTTTTGCAGGCTGACATCTCGGCCAATAGGTCGAAGCCTACGTAGGTCGTTGTCAACTTGGTCGGCATGCACCTTCAATCTCTCGTCTTCTTCCTCCAGCGTCGTCGGGACCGCCTGGTCCGGCCTCCGGCGGCTAGTGGCTCTGCTTAGCACACATCGCTGCGAAGCGCTACCCCACCGTCGGCCAGGCTATCCCTCCACCCCTCCACACCTCCAATTATTCTCCACCGACTGCAGCCCCATACCGCACCAGAACCAGTTATAACCCTTCTCCTCCACTCAATCTGCGACTCCACTGCCGCATCTTCCCATCTCCAAGTCGTTCCCGTCCGGGGCCTCGCCGTCGTCCACCCCCTCGCTGCGCTCGGTGCGGCATGGTCAACAAACGAGATTCATCGAAAGAGGACTGTACGTGGAGAGCCTGATGGCTGGGACCCACGAAGTCCATGGTCGCACGCAAGGAAAGTTCCTCCTTATTAAGCTGAAAAAATGTTTCCTCCACCTGACAGCTGGGACCCACCGGCTGTATCTTCGCACGAAAGGAAGTGCCTCCTTATTATGAGAAAAAAAATTATTCCTCCCGTTGATAGCTGAGACCCATCAGGTTTGGTGGCTGACTTGTGGGCCTACTAAGCGGACGTGTACGCAGGGATTTGTCATCTTAATCAACAAATGATTCTAGTAGCTGGACCGTTGGATGTTAATCCAACAGCCGTGCTCCTTCTTCAACCTTTGTTCTTGCTCCCGTCTCCCATGGGCGGCACCGTGGCTATGCTGCCGCGCACCCAAACCAGTCAAGTTTCCCACTCCTCTCCATCTGTGACTCCACTGCCCCGTCTTCCCCATCTCCGGGTCGTTCCAGTCTGGGGCCTCATCGTTGTCCACCAGCCTTTGGTGCACTCGGCACGGTGTGATCAACGTGGTCAACAACCAAGAGTCGTCGGAAGATGACTGTACGTGAGAGGCTGACAGTGGGGACGCACCATGCCCATAGACGCATGCATGTAATGGAATGCGGCGTGGTCAACGTGGTCAAGGAACGACTTCTATCGGAAGTGTACTATACGTGGAGAGGCTGACAGTTAGGTCCATAGCCATAGCAAGGAAGTGCCTCCTTATTACGCGGAAAATAATGATTCCTCCACCTAAAAGTTGGGACCCACCGGACGGGCCACCGTATTTTGCGAAAAAAGTTTCCCCCTTGACTGTTGGGACCCACCGGACGGGTCACCGTATTTCATGAAAAAAATGTCCCCCCCGCTGTCAGCTCGGACCCACCGGAAGTGCCTCCTTATTACACAGAAAAAAATGAATACCCCCCTGCTAGCTAGGACCCACCTTGGTGGGAGGCTGACTTGTGGGCCTACTAAGTTGACGGGGACGGAGGGCTTTGTCAACTTAGTCCATATGAACGATTCTAGCTCCAGTGACGTACGATGTCCATCCAACGGCCGTAGTGCTTCTTCAACCTCTGGTCTTCTTGCTCCAGCCGCCCAAACCAGCGCCGGTCGTGCCGCGTGCTCCTGCCTCCCATGGCCGACTGTGATGCCATGGCGGCCTCACCGCCCCCTACTACTCCCACCACTGGCCAGGCCATCCTTCTACAAACCCACACCCCCTGTTATTCTGCGGCGACGGCAGCCTCACACCGCAACCGAACCAGTGAACCCTCGTACTCCTCTCTGCGCGGGCTTCCACTACCGCGTCTTCCCCGGCTCCGCGTCATCCCCTTCCTAGGCCTCGTTGTCGTCCACCGCCCTGGTGCTCTCGGTGCGGCGTGGTCAACATGGTCAAGGAACGACTTCCATCGGAAGAGTACTGTACGTGGAGAGGCTGACAGCTAGGTCCACAGCCGCAGCAAGGAAGTGCCTCCTTATTACGCGCAAAATAATTATTCCTCCACCTGACAGCGGGGACCCACCGGACGGGCCACCGTATGTCGCGAATAAACGTTTCCCCCTAACTGCTGGGACCCACCAGCTACATCTTCGCACGCAAGGAAGTGCGTCCGGGCAAAAAAAAACAATTCGCCCCCTTGACCGCTGGGACCCACCAGCTACATCTTCGCACGCAAGGAAGTGCCTGACAGTCGGGACCCACCTGGTCGAAGCGTACGTAGCGTTGTCATTCTGGTCGCGAATGTGTACGCACATAATGGTCGATGTAGAGGCGCGCACGTGTCGTAGTAGGGGCGCGCACGTAGCATGTACACGTACGTACATCGGCCAGGGTGCAAGAAATAAATACGGCCACGTACGTACATACGAGCGGGGTCTCGAACGCCTACTCATGCGTACGTACGGCCAGGGCTCATGTAGATAGCTGGGTCGGAACAGAGAAACAGCGTCATCGTCGTGTTCATGGGGAGCCAACCAGCTGGGTCGGAACGGAATGCATCGTCATGTTCATCGGGAGGGCTGGGACGGAACAGCCGATGGAAACGAGGCATGGTGTACCACAGAACGGAGGAAACGGCCTTGTGTTCGACCGGCCACGGTCGAAATGGGATCCTGTTCATCGGGAGGGGTCTGGCGTACCACAAAACGGAGGAAACGGACCTCCTACGGTCGAAAGGGGGGTCATGTTGATCGGGAGGGGTGTGGCGTACTGCAAAACGGAGGAAACAGACTTGTGTTGGAGCGCTACGGTCAAAACGGGGGTCCTGTTCATCGGGAGGGGTGTGACGTACCGCAAAACAGGACTCCACGGGATACTGTTCATCTCCACCGTCGACCCCCTCCAGCCTCCATGGGCTACTGTTCATCCACCGTCAACCTCCTCCAGCCTCCACCTGCAACTGTTCATCCATGGGCTCCTATTCATCCAGCCTCCACCACGCGCTACTCCATCGACTACTGTTCAACCAACCTTCTCCACGGGCTCCTGTTCAACCACCCCTCCACGTGCTACTGTTCATCCAGCCCTCCAACGTCTACTGTTCATCCTGCCCTCCACGGGGTGGTCCTGTTCATCCAACCCTCCACGGGGTCTTGTTCATCTAGCCCAACCGGCTCAATCGATCGGGGTCCTGTTCAACCAGAGGCAACACCACGGGGTCCTGTTCATCCACACCAACCGGGAACTGTTCATCCAAACCCTACCAACAACGCTCACTCTTCATCTAGAGGCAGCATCGATCAGCTTCAGTTAGCAGCAGTAGCGAAGGAATCGCTCTATCGGGTTCAGTTAACAACCATCGATCGATCCCTCGGGTTCAGTAACGCGTACCCTACAGTGCAATCGCTCAGGTTCAGTTGGAGTCCAATGCCTCGCACCCACGCGCGTGCGTGTACGAGAGAAACATGCATCGCTCGGACCCGACCACCCACCGTAACCGGGAACACCCCGATATTTTCCTCGCCCTCGCTTCTACCATGGTTTTTTCCATCATGGACGGCCCAAAGAATGTCATGCAGCTGCGTCTCCAGCCAGCCCAGGACGAAAAGCCCATTTTCTGTCATGATTTTTTGTCATAGAAGTAGGACCCCACCACATCTATGATGATACCGGGTTTTGTCACAATTATCATCATAGAAGTGTCATAAGTATGACAGAAAAATATTCGTTCGGCCCAAAATGTCACGGATGTGTCTTTTTTTGTAGTTCCCAGGACCTATCAAGAAGCAAGAACACTCTTGCTGAAGGAAAACCCCTGGAGGAAGTTACGACTTTGTCAACATCTGATCTTATATGAGTTTACGCAAAACCTGAGAGTTGTGAAGAACGATAGATGTTTCATTTGGCTTATAGAATCCAAGGAATTATCCGAACTTAGTTCGCCGACATGAGAAATTCTGCAATACTTGTGAGCATGACTGAGTGTTAGAATGCGAGATTCACTAAACATATACAAGGTAATGATTTGGGTGCGGAATGGATTGATCACCATACCGACTTACTCTTATTATTAGCCTCTGTTATACGGGATGGTAAATCTGAGTGACTTACCCATAGTAGAGAGACGACGATAAAAAAAACCTTGTTTGAACCTTAGAATGGCATAGCAAATTTTCACCTTGTAGGTCATACGGTGAGAATGAAGCCCAGAACCGTTTTCTTCAGGGACCCAGTCAAATTGTTTGATTACCACCATGAGATACCGATAGCCATTTATTATTGGCGCCAGACCTATCAGCTAAGAAGGACCAGTCTCGGAAGATCCTTATCAAGATGAAAGGACACAAAAATTGAGGAAAAAGGTTATGCCACTACTGGAAGAGCCCGGGGAAGGAATTACCCTGAAGATCTGAGAAGATCGACACTTTCAACAAAAAGGATGGAGTACTTGAGTTTTGATGGAACCGTAACCATGCTTCTAAGGGTGGTAGCACCCCAGACCTTCATGACAATCGATGGATTTTTGAGGAGACTCCGAACCCAACCTATTTCTTGCTAGCCTCTTCAAATCTCGAGGGCGAGATTCATTTTAAGGGTGGTAGGTTTGTAACATCCCAAAATTCTAAATTTTGGAATGTTATATCAAATAAATAGTTTCGTTTGTTTGTTTGATTGTGGTGTGGTTGCTTGTGTGAAATTGAGTGAAATTTGAAACTTTTTGAAAGTTGAATGAGAGGGAATGAAATGACTTTCCCAAACTTTCACCTTGCATTTATGATCTCCATGAATTCAAATATATTTCATTACCAAACCCTAGAGTGAAGATGATATGACTTTCTTCCATTTAATAAAATGAAATGGGTTTTGAAAAGATTTTGAATTCCATGTGAAAATATTTCAAATTTAGAAACTTTATGCAACTCAATGATTTTCATGAGACAAGATAAAACGACTTATTCAAATTATAAGAAATATGAGCTGGAAGTTAAAAAGAAACAACTTGAAAGTCCATTTTGAAGTATTTTTTGAAACTCACTTTCAATTTGGAGTTATTTGGTTTTTATTCAAATATTTTTTCTCCAAAAATAAAATATATGGAAAATAGGGTAAAATGATTCCCTATTGTAGAAAAGTGGAGAAAAATGAGTTTGAAATTGTTGTGGCATTTTAAAATATTTTTATTTAGGTTTTAAATGAACCGGTAGCACTGTTTGGTTTAGTTAATTTTTTCCGAATTTATTTGCCGCTGAAAATATGTTCATGTTTTAGAAAATATTTTTCTAAATTTTTTGATATATAATAGGCCTATGGAAAATTTTCATTTTATTTTTCTTATTCCGTTATTATTTTCTCTTTTTATTTTTAAAAAAGAAAAAAAATTATACATGTGGCCCATAAGTGCTACTTCTCGAGCTTGCGTTGTATTCCCTCGAAGAGGAAAGGGTGATGCAGCATAGTAGCATAAGTATTTCCCTCAATTTTTGAGAACCAAGGTATCAATCCCGTAGGAGACCACGCGCGAGTCCCTCGCACCTACACAAACAAATAAGAACTTCGCAGCCAACACGATAAGGGGTTGTCAATCCCTTTACGGTCACTTACGAAAGTGAGATCTGATAGATAGGATAGGATAGTATTTTTGTATTTTAGGTATAAGAACAGAAAGTAAAGAAAATAAATAAGCAACGGCAAAATAAATTGAAGGAAAGTAATATGATAAAGATAGACCCGGGGGCCATAGGTTTCACTAGTGGCTTCTCTCATGAAAGTAGAATTCTACGGTGGGTGAACAAATTACTGTCGAGCAATTGATAGAAAAGCGCATAGTTATGAGAATATCTAGGAATGATCATCATATATAGGCATCCTTTCCGTAACAAGTAGACCGAAACGATTCTGCATCTACTACTATTACTCCACACATCGACCACTATCTAGCATGCATCTAGAGTATTAAGTTCATCAGAACAGAGTAATGCTTTAAGAAAGATGACATGATGTAGAGGGATAAACTCAAGCAATATGATATAAACCCCATCTTTTTATCCTCAATGGCAACAATACAATATGTGCCTTGCTGCCCCTGCTGTCACTGGGAAAGGACACCGCAAAATTGAACCCAAAGCCAAGCACTTCTCCCATTGCAAGAACTATAGATCTAGTAAGCCAAACCAAACCAATAATTCGAACAGACTTGCAAGTATATTATAATCATACATACAAGATTTCAGAAAAGAATCAAATATTGTTCATAGATAATCTTGATCATAAACCCACAATTTGTCGGATCTCGACAAGCACACCGCAAAAAGATTACATCAAATAGATCTCCTCGAATATCGAGAAGAACTTTGTATTGAGATCCAAAAAGAGAGAAGAAGCCATCTAGCTAATAACTAGGGACCCGAAGGTCTGTGGTAAACTACTCACAACTCAGTGTGAGGCTATGGTGTTCATGTAGAAGCACTCTGTGATAGATCCCCCCTCCGGCGGAGCTCCGGAACAGGCCCCAAGATGGGATCTCACGGGAACAGAAGGTTGCGGCGGTGGAATTAGGGTTTTCTCTGTTGCCTTGATGTTTACAGGGTACATGGATATATATAGGAGGAAGGAGGGCATCAGGGGAGCCAGAGGGGGCCCATGAGGGTGGGGGGCGCGCCTGCCCCCTGGGCACGCCCTGGACCCTCATGGTCGCCTCTCTCGTTCCCTCGCGTGTACTCCAAGTCTTCTGTGAAGATACGGTTCCAAAAATAACTCTCCCGAAGGTTTCATTCCGTTTAGACTCCGTTTGATATCCCTTTTCCGCGAAACACTGAAATAGGCAAAAAAAACAACAATTTGCACTAGGCCTTGGGTTAGTAGGTTAGTCCCAAAAATAATATAGAAGTGTATATAAAGCCCATTAAACATACAAAACAGAATATATAATAGCATGGAACAATAAAAAATTATAGATACATTGGAGACGTATCAAGCATCCCCAAGCTTAATTCCTTCTTGTCCTCGTGTAGGTAAATGATAAAAACAGTATTTTTGATGTGGAATACTAACTAACATAATTCTTAATGTAATTATCTTTGTTGTGGCATGAATGTTCAGATCCGAAAGATTCAAGATAAAAGTCTATATTGAGATAAGAATAATAATACTTCAAGCCTACTAACAAAGCAATCGTGTCTTCTCAAAATAACATGGCCAAAGAAAGTTCATTCCTACAAAATCATATAGTTAGGCTATGCTCCATCTTCGTCACACAAAATACTCCTATCATGCACAACCCTGGTTTCAGCCAAGCATTTGTTTCATACTTTAATTTTTTCAAACTCTTTCAACTTTCACGCAATATATGAGCGTGAGCCATGGACATAGCACAATGTGGAATAGAGTGGTGGTTGTGGAGAACACAAAAAGAGGAAGATGGTCTCACATCAACTAGCCGTATCAACGGGCTATGGAGATGCCCATCAATAGATATCAATGTGAGTGAGTAGGGATTGCCATGCAACGGATGCACTAGAGCTATAAATGTCTGAAAGCTCAACAAAAGAAACTAAGTGGGTGTGCATCCAACTTTCTTGCTCACGAAGACCTAGGGCATTTGAGGAAGCCCATCTTTGGAATATAGAAGCCAAGTTCTATAATGAAAATTCCCACTAGCATATGAAAGTGACTACACAAGAGACTCTCTATCATGACGATCATGGTGCTACTTTGAAGCACAAGAGTGGAAAAAGATAGTAGCATTGTCCCTTTTTTCTTTTCTTTTTTCTTTTTTTTCTTTTTTTGGGCCTTTCTTTTTTTTCTTTGGCCTTTCCTTATTTTTTTTCTTTTTTTTTCTTTTTTTCTTTTGGGACAATGCTCTAACAATGATCATCATCACACTTATATTGATTTACAACTCGATACTAGAACAAAGTATGACTCTATATGAATGCCTCCGGTGGTGTACCGGGATGTGCAATGAATCAAGAGTGACATGTACGAAATTATGCATGGTGGCCTAGCCACAAATACGATGTCAACTACATGATCATGCATGGCAATATGACAATGATGAAGCGTGTCATAGCAAACGGAACTGTCGAAAGTTGCATGGCAATATATCTCGGAATGGTGATGTCTACTATGCAACCTTCTTCTTGTAGACGTTGTTGGGCCTCCAAGTGGAGAGGTTTGAAGGATAGTTGCAAATTCCCCTCAAGTGGATGACCTAAGGTTTATCAATCCGTGGGAGGCGTAGGATGAAGATCATGGTGCTACTTTGAAGCACAAGTGTGGAAAAAGATAGTAGCATTGTCCCTTTTTTCTTTTCTTTTTTTCTTTTTTTTCTTTTCTTTCTTTTCTTTTTTTTGGGCCTTCCTTCTTTCTTTGGCCTTTCTTCTTCTTTTTTTCTTTGGGATAATGCTCTAATAATGATGATCATCACACTTTCATTTACTTACAACTCGATACTAGAACAAATTATGACTCTATATGAATGCCTCCGGCGGTGTACCGGGATGTGCAATGAATCAAGAGTGACATGTATGAAAAATTATGCATGGTGACCTTGCCACAAATACGATGTCAACTACATGATCATTCATGGCAATATGACAATAATGAAACATGTCATAATAAACGGAATGGTGGAAAGAGGCATGGCAATATATCTCGGAATGGCTATGGAAATGCCATAATAGGTAGGTATGGTGGTTGTTTTGAGGAAGGTATATGGTGGGTGTTTGGTACCTGCGAAAGTTGCGCGGTACAAGATAGGCTAGCAATGGTGGAAGGGTGAGAGTGCGTATAATCCATGGACTCAACATGAGTCATAAAGAACTCACATACTTATTGCAAAAATCTACAAGTCATCAAAACAAAGTACTCAACGCATGCTCCTAGGGGAAGGCTTGGTAGGAGTTAACCATCGCGCGATGCCGACCTCCACACAAAGGATGACAATCAATGAAATACCTCATGCTTCAAATTTGTCACACAACGGTTACCATACGTGCATGCTACGGGACTTGCAAACCTCAACACAAGTATTTCTCAAATTCACAACTACTCTACTAGCATGACTCTAATATCACCATCCTCATATCTCAAAACGATCATCAAGTATCAAACTTCTCATAGTATTCAACCCACTTTATATGAAAGTTTTTATTATTATACCCATCTTGGATGCCCATCATATTAGGACTAAATTCATAACCAAAGCAAATTACCATGCTGTTCTAAAAGACTCTCAAAATAATATAAGTGAAGCATGAGAGTTCATCTATTTCTTCAAAATAAAACCACTTTCGTGCTCTAAACAGATATAAGTGAAGCACTAGAGCAAATGACAAACTACTCCGAAAGATATAAGTGAAGATCAATGAGTAGTTGAATAATTATGTAACTATGTGAAGACTCTATAACATTTAATAATTTCAGATCTTGGGATATTATTCAAACAGCAAGCAAAACAAAATAAAATAAATTGACGCTCCAAGCAAAACACATATCATGTGGTGAATAAAAATATAGCCTTAAGTACAGTTACCGATAGACGAAGACGAAAGAGGGGATGCCTTCCCGGGGCATCCCCAAGCTTAGGAACTGGGTTGTCCTTGAATATTACCTTGGGGTGCCTTGGGCATCCCCAAGCTTAGGCTCTTGCAACTCCTCATTCCATAGTCCATCGAATCTTTACCCAAAACTTGAAAACTTCACAACAGAAAACTCAACAGAAAACTTGTAAGCTCCGTTAGTATAAGAAAATAAAACTACCAGTTAGGTACTGTTATGAACTCATTCTAAATTCATATTGGTGTAATATCTAATGTATTCCAACTTCTCTATGGTTCATACCCTCCGATACTACTCATAGATTCATCAAAATAAGCAAACAACACATCGAAAACAGAATCTGTCAAAAACAGAACAGTCTGTAGCTATCTGTAACTTTCGAATACTTCTGCAACTCTAAAAATTCTGAAATAAATTGGTGGACGTGAGGAATTTGTCTATTAATCTTCTGCAAAAAGAATCAACTCAAAAGCACTCTTCTGTAAAAAAAAGGCAGCTAATCTCGTGAGCGCGAAGTTTCTGTTTTTTTACAGCAAGATCGCAAAGACTTTCAGCCAAGTCTTCCCAAAGGTTCTACTTGGCACTTTATTGAAACAAAAGCTATAAAACATGATTACTATAGTATCTTAATCATGTGAACACACAAAAACAGTATGGGTAAATATAGGGTTGTCTCCCAACAAGCGCTTTTCTTTAATGCCTTTTAGCTAGGCATGACGATTTCAATGATGCTCACATAAAAGATAAGAACTGGAACATAAAGAGAGCATCATGAAGAATATGAATAACACATTTAAGTCTAACCCACTTCCTATGCATAGGGATTTTGTGAGTGAACAACTTATGGGAACAATAATCAACTAGCATAGGAAGGCAAAACAAGCATAACTTCAAAACTTTAAGCACATAGAGAGGAAACTTGATATTATTGCAATTCCTACAAGCATATGATCCTTTCTCATAATAATTTTCAGTAGCATCATGAATGAATTCAACAATATAACTATCACATAAAGCACTATTTTCATGATGCACAAGCATATAAGTTTTAGTACTCTCCACATAAGCAAAATTCTTCTCATTCGGAATAGTGGGAGTATCATAAGAAACTCGAATACTATAAATTGTTTCCACATTAAAAGAGTAATGTTCAGAAAAAGGGTAATCATAATCATGACAAGTTTTATAAATATAATCATCACTACTTTTTATAGCATAAGTGTCATCACAATAATCATCATAAGTAGCAACTTTGTTCTCATCATAATCAATTGAAACCTCTTCCAAGATAGTTGAATCATTACTAAATAAAGTCATGACCTCTCCAAATCCATTTTAATCAATATAATCATCATAAATAGGAGGCATGCTATCATCATAATAAATTTACGTATCAAAACTTGGGAGGCTAAAAATATCATCTCCATCAAACGTAGCATCCCCAAGCTTGGGACAAACATTAATTGTAGCAAATAAATTCTCAAACATGTCATTCTCATCATTAGTATTATGGATAGCACCGATAGTATAGCAATTATCATCATCACAATGAGTAATAGGAGCAACATCATTTGGATGGGATACCTTTTTACCTTTGCTTCTCCGTCTTTTCTTTTTCTTCTTCGCATCATGTGTGGCATTAATCCTCTTGTTGGAGCTCCTTATTAATGAGATTGGTTGAATAGAAAGCTCCTCCTCGTTACCTGATTCATCATAAGAAATAATAGGAGGATATTGGGAAATCTCTTCCAATTCATTAGTATCCTCTTCATCTTCTATTTGTTTTCTTGTCTTTGTGTAATTGGGAATATAAGGATTTTCAATGCAATTCACCGCACAATACATATAAATTTCCTGTAGATCAAAATCAAGAACTTTATCAAGGACAAATTCTGGAAGATCTTTAGTTATACGTTTCGTTTCTTCATAACCCAGAAGCAAACTAAGTTCATTATGATGTGCAAGGGAAATTAAGCCATCACAATTTTTGGACATGATTTGATCATGAAACAATTTGCATTGGATATTTAAATGATCACGCTCATTGCAAAGTTCACAAGGATGGCTAAGAAAATTTAAATTTTCAGCACAAACATCTAGCCTTTTTTGCAACCATTTAGTTTCTAAATACTTATGCCTCTTGCAAAATCTATCTTCCCTATTTGGTGTGTACTTGCAAGCTCTATGCACTCCACAAAAATTGACATACTTATATGAGATATTTTCATCATGACTAGTGCAATCATCATTAGCACTATGGATATTCAAGGAGCTCGTAGTAACAACATTGCAATCATGCTCATCATTCAAAGATTTAGTGCCAAACATTTTAATGCAGTCTTCTTCTAGTACTTGGGCACAATTTTCCTTTCCATCATTTTCACGAAAGATATTAAAAAGATGAAGGATATGAGGCAACCTCAATTCCATTTTTTGTAGTTTTCTTTTATAAACTAAACTAGTGATAAAACAAGAAACTAAAAGATTCGATTGCAAGATCTAAAGATATACCTTCAAGCACTCACCTCCCCGGCAACGGCGCCAGAAATGAGCTTCGTTGACGGGATGTGAGTGTCGTTTACCTAGCCTACCCGGCAACGGCGCCAGAAAAGAGCTTGATGTCTACTACGCAACCTTCTTCTTGTAGACGTTGTTGGGCCTCCAAGTGCAGAGGTTTGTAGGACAGTAGCAAATTTCCCTCAAGTGGATGACCTAAGGTTTATCAATCTGTGGGAGGCGTAGGATGAAGATGGTCTCTCCCAAACAACCCTGCAACCAAATAACAAAGAGTCTCTTGTGTCCCCAACACAAGCAATACAATGGTAAATTGTATAGGTGCACTAGTTCGGTGAAGAGATGGTGATACAAGTGCAATATGGATGGTAGATATAGGTTTTTGTAATCCGAAAATATAAAAACAGCAAGGTAACTAATGATAAAAGTGAGCATAAACGGTATTGCAATGCTAGGAAACAAGGCCAAGGGTTCATACTTTCACTAGTGCAAGTTCTCTCAACAATAATAACATAACTGGATCATATAACTATCCCTCAACATGCAACAAAGAGTCACTCCAAAGTCGCTAATAGCAAAGAACAAATGAAGAGATTATGGTAGGGTACGAAACCGCCTCAAAGTTATCCTTTCTGATCGATCTATTCAAGAGTCCGTAGTAAAATAACATAAAGCTATTCTTTCCGTTCAATCTATCATAGAGTTTGTACTAGAATAACACCTTAAGACACAAATCAACCAAAACCCTAATGTCACCTAGATACTCCATTGTCACCTCAAGTATCCGTGGGCATGATTATACGATATGCATCACACAATCTCAGATTCATCTATTCAACCAACACAAAGAACTTCAAAGAGTGCCCCAAAGTTTCTACCGGAGAGTCAAGACGAAAATGTGTGCCAATCCCTATGCATAGATTCCCAAGGTCACGAAACCCGCAAGTTGATCACCAAAACATACATCAAGTGAATCAATAGAATACCCCATTGTCAGCACAGGTACCCCACGCAAGACATACATCAAGTGTTCTCAAATACTTAAAGACTCAATCCGATAAGATAACTTCAAAGGAAAAACTCAATTCATCACAAGAGAGTAGAGGGGGAGAAACATCATAAGATCCAACTATAGTAGCAAAGCTCGCGATACATCAAGATCGTGCCATCTCAAGAACATGAGAGAGAGAGAGATCAAACACATAGCCACTGGTACATACTCTCGGCCCCGAGGGTGAACTACTCCCTCCTCGTCATGGAGAGCGCCGAAATGATGAAGATAACCACCGAAGAGGGATTCCCCCTCCGGTAGGGTGCCGGAATGGGGTCTAGACTGGTTTTCGATGGCAACAGAGGCTTGCGGCGGCGGAACTCCTGATCTAGGTTACTTTCTGAAGGTTTCAGTTTTTATAGGAATTTTTGGCGTAGGTCTCACGTCAGGGGGGTCTCTGGCTATCCACGAGACAGGGGGCGCCACCACTTGGGGTGGGGGCGCCCCCACCCTCGTGGGCAGCCCATGGCTCTCCTGGCCCAACTCTTTAACTTCGGGGGCTTCTTTTGGTCCAGAAAAAAATCATCAAAAATTGGCACGTCAATTGGACTCCGTTTGATATCCCTTTTCTGTAAAACCCAAAAACAAGGAAAAAACATAAACTGGCACTGGGCTCTAGGTTAATAGGTTAGTCCCAAAATCATATAAAAGTGTATATAAAAGCCCATAAAACATCCTAGAAGGATAATATAATAGCATGGAACAATCAAAAATTATAGATACGTTGGAGACGTGTCAAATGGCTATGGAAATGCCATGATAGGTAGGTATGGTGGCTGTTTTGAGAAAGGTATATGGTGGGAGTATGGTACCTGCGAAAGTTGTGCGGTACAAGAGAGGCTAGCAATGCTGGAAGGGTGAGAGTGCATATAATCCATGGACTCGACATTAGTCATAAAGAACTCACATACTTATTGCAAAAATCTACAAGTCATCAAAAAAAAGTACTACACGCATGCTCCTAGGGGAAGGGTTGGTAGGAGTTAACTATCGCGTGATCCCGACCTCCACACAAAGGATGACACTCAATGAAATACTTCATGCTTCAAATTTGTCACACAACTGTGCATGCTACGGGACTTGCAAACCTTAACACAAGTATTTCTCAAATTCACAACTACTCTACTAGCATGAGTCTAATATTACCATCCTCATATCTCAAAACAATCATCAAGTATCAAACTTCTCATAGTATTCAATGCACTTTATATGAAAGTTTTTACTATACCCATCTTGGATGCCTATCATATAAGGACTAGTTTTATAACCAAAGCACATTACCATGCTGTTCTAAAAGACTCTCAAAAGGATATAAGTGAAGCATGAGAGATCAAAAATTTCTACAAAATAAAACCACCACCGTGCTCTAAAAGATATAAGTGAAGCACTAGAACAAAACTATCTAGCTCAAAAGATATAAGTGAAGCACATAGAGTATTCTAATAAATTATAAACCATAGTTATCTCTCTCAAAAGGTGTGTCCAGCAAGGATGATTGTGGCAAACTAACAAGCACAGACTCAAATCATACATGACGCTCCACGCAAAACACATATCATGTGGTGAATAAATTTTTTATCTCAAGTATAGTTACCGATAGATGAAGACGAAAGAGGGGATGCCTTCCCGGGGCATCCCCAAGCTTACGCATTTGGTTGTCCTTGAATTTTACCTTGCGGTGCCTTGGGCATCCCCAAGCTTAGGCTATTGCCACTCTTTGTTCCATAGTCCATCAAAGCCATACTCAAAACTTGAAAACTTCACAACACAAAACTTAGCCAAAAATTTCGTGAGCTCCGTTAGTATAAGAAAACAAACCACCACCCAAAGGTACTGTGATGAACTCATTATTTATTTATATTGGTGTTCAACCTACTGTATTCCAACTTCTCTATGATTCATACCCCCCGATACAACTCATAGATTCATCAAAATAAGCAAACAACACACACAAAACAGAGTCTGTCAAAAACAGAACAGTCTATAGTAATCTGTAACTTTCGAATACTTCAGTAATTCTAAAAAAATTGAAATAAATTTCTAAACGTGAGGAATTTATCTATTAATCATATGCAAAACGTATCAACTAAAAATCACTCTCAAGTAAAACATTACAGCCAATCTCGTGAGCGCTAAAGTTTCTGATTTTTACAGCATGATCACATAAACTTCACACAAGTCTTCCCAAAGGTTATACTTGGCACAAACACTAATTAAAACACGAAACCACATCTAAACAGAAGCTAGATGCAATATTTATTCCTAAACAGAAGCAAAAACAAAGAAAAATAAAATTGGGTTGCCTCCCAACAAGCGCTATCGTTTAACGCCCCTAGCTAGGCACGATACAAGAATAGATCTAGGTATTGCCATCTTTGGTAGGCAATCCATAAGTGGCTCTCATAATAGAGTCATAAGGTAATTTAATTTTCTTTCTAGGAAAGTGTACCATGCCTTTCCTTAACGGAAATTGTAATCGAATATTTCCTTCCTTCATATCAATAATTGCACCAATTGTTCTAAGGAAAGGTCTACCAAGAATAATAGGACATGAAGGATTGCAATCTGTATCAAGAACAATGAAATCTACGGGCACATAATTCCTATTGGAAACAATAAGAACATCATTAATCCTTCCCATAGGTTTCTTAATGGTAGAATCCGCAAGATGCAAATTTAAAGAACAATCATCAAGTTCATGGAAACCTAACATATCACACAAAGCTTTTGGAATTGTAGAAACACTTGCACCGAAATCACACAAAGCAAAGCATTCATGATCTTTAATTTTAATTTTAATAGTAGGTTCCCACTCATCATAAAGCTTTCTAGGGATAGAACCTTCTAATTCAAGCTTTTCTTCATAAGATTGCATCAAAGCATCAACTATGTGTTTGGTAAAAGCCTTATTTTGACTATAAGCATGCGGAGAATTTAGTACGGGTTGCAACAAGGAAATACAATCTATTAAAGAGCAATTATCATAATTGAATCCCTTGAAATCCAAAATAGTGGTTTCATCGTTATGCAAAGATTTGATCTCATTCAATCCCACTTTTAACAATTTTAGCATCAAGATCTAAAAACTCTGAATCATTGGGACGCCTTTTAACTAAAGTAGACTCATCTCCAGTCCCATCTTTATCAAGATTCATACTAGAAAACAAGGATCTAATAGGAGAAACAGCAATAACTTTCAGATCTTCATCTTTATTTTCATGATCTCCGGTTTAGCAGTCATCTTATTAACTAAGGTGGATTGATTGTTCGAAATTTGGGCTATTAAGTTCTCAAGATGAGCAAACTGAGATTTCAAACCATAAAATTCCTTAGACATGTCATCAAGCTCTTTATTCATGTACTCCATAAAACTTTTCTGTTCTTTAAGCTCGTTTCTAAAGAAATCATTTGTTCAAATTGCACAGACATAAAATTTCTAACATTGTTTTCAATATCCTCCAACCTCTTAAGGTGAGGGTCAACACTGATAGGGGAAGCCATAGAGATGGACGGGCAATCTAGCACACAGGAAAAACAAGAGGCAAGCGAACGGTAAACACACGGAAAAAGAAGGGCGAATAAAACGGCAAGGGTGAAGTCACTACTAGAAAAAAGGGTATTAGTGGCGCACCCAATATTGCTATTAGTGGCGCACCATGGGTGGGCCACTAATACCACGCCACTAATAAGGAATACTAGTGGCGCACCAGTGGTGCGCCACTGTTAATCCCAATAACAGTGGCGCACCACTGGTGCGCCACTGGTATGCCTATGTGGTGCGCCACTGGTAACCCTAAGGGGTGCGCCACTGATAACCCTAAGGGGTGCGCCACTGATAACCCCACTAGGTGCGCCACTAATGTGCTATATGATGCGCCACTGATAACCCTAGGGGGTGCGCCACTGATAACCCTAAGGGGTGCGCCACTGATATCTCCACTAGGTGTGCCACTAATGTGCTATATGATGCGCCACTACTATTATTTCTAGGAATTTCTTTTTGCATTTCTGATATTTGCACAGGTTACAAAATACAATACATCACAGAATATAAACAGCACATAATACAATACATCACAGAATATAAACAGCACATAATACAATTCATCACATTAGTCTCCGAATTCGAAATAGCGAACAAAGTTCAAATATTAGACAAGTTTAGGTCTCGAGACTACCATCACATTACAAAGTTGATATCATCTAAACTACCATCACATAAAAGAGAGCTGCGGTCACGATGAGCATCATCGCGATGAAACTAGTCTTCATCCGGTTCCTCCTCCGCTCCCTCCTCTCTCCCTCTAGATAGCGCTCGTATCTAGCTTCCGCCTCCGCCCTAGTGGTGTACCCTTTGTAACTGTTACCGCTGAAACGGTGAACCTGTCTCCGACACTCCTCCCAGTCGTCATAGACTCCGGGAACCCTACCCTTGTACACGACGTACGACGGCATCTCTATGCACTAGACAAACAAAACGTTAGTAGCAATTCACAGATAATATATAAGTATGCAACAAAAGGATCGGAAGAGAAAAGCAACACATTAATAGCACGGTTCATGGTCCTACTAATAAATAGCATCGATTACATATAAGTTGAACGACTGTCCAAACTAAAGAGACATACAAGTTCATTAAAGTTTAATTACTACACGAGCTAATCGACATTTCATAACTACATACCATCAATACTTTCTTCGACTCGACTCAGGGACCGGAGCGTGGATGAAGCCGCCGTCATCCGTCGGCGTCATGAATGTGCGGTCGTTGTCAGCCTGCATTTGTAGCGTTGTTTCTATTTCACTGTTGGA
>LR738710.1:57959550-57977512 GCA_902687465.1 Secale cereale | reverse complement strand
GAGAGAGAGAGAGAGAGAGAGAGAGGCTCCTCCCGGATACGTGAGAGATCAGGTGACTTGTCCATGTGCAGTCACGCTGTAACATGTGGCTAGGAATCAGCCATTCAAAAACCAGCCAACGCACAGCAGCCCTCCAAAGCAGAAAATTTTCACATTTGACGAACGAGGCATCCAGCCCAGTATAAATGAAACAAAGTTCTATTTTTGAACCTATTTTCAGTCATTAGAAAATACAAATAACATTTTTCAGTCAGTTAACAATACGAACAGCAAACAAATTACAAAGAGCAGCACTGTGTATGTACTGTATGCAAGTGATTAGCATTTTTGCAGTAAGTTAACAAGCAGTTTACCAGTGTACAAACAACGGACTGTGGAAGCTTTTTTACTAAGGAGATATTTAAGCTGCAAACTAGGTTCGAACAATAGCAGTTTTTCAACCATTGAACAAACAATAGCAGTTTTACTACTGAGATAAGCAGCAGTTTTTCAGTGTACAAATAACAAACAGCAGCAGATTTACTACTGAGATAAGCAGCAGTTATCAGTGTTCTTTAATAAACTACAGCAGCTTATTTTAGAGCGCTGCAACAGCTTTCACGTATACCTCCGATGGATAAAAATAAGCAGAGATAAGCACTAGTAGATAAGAGAGGAGATGGGGGGAGGGAGGAGGGCGGACCGGAGGAGGGGAGGAGCGGCTGGTGCCTGGTGGTGCCGGACTCGTGGCCGCGCCCGTTGGAGCGGGAGCTGCTGGGCGACAAGGGCAGGCTCCTCCTCGGCCCCAATCCCGTCCCCAAGAAGAGGGAGGAGGGGGCGTGCGGCGGCGGCTTGGGGCGGGAGCGGCTGCTCCAGGGAGGGTGCCGCGGCCGGGCGGGAGGGGATTCCCCGGGGAGGCGGCGTCTCTGCTGCTGGAGGGGTCTCCGGCGTCCCAGGCCGGCGCGGCGAAGGCCGGCGTTGGCCCGAGCAGGGGAGGGAGGGGGCGCAGGGTCGGGGCACACCGTGGACGGGGCCGGGCCGGGGGTGGGGTGGTGGTGGGGTGCGGCGGCGGTGGGGTGGTGGTGGGGTGCGGCGGCGGTGGGGGAGAGGGCGGAGTGCGGCGGCGGTGGGGGCGGCGGGCGGCGGGGAGGGGGGATAAAAGTGCGGGAGTACTGAGGAGAGGGAGGCGCGGGGAGGAGAGAAACTAAAGCAGCCCGGGATCGATAACAATGGCGCACTTTTAGTGCCGTGCGCCATAAACAGCTCCATAACATAGTCATATAATATGTGTGTGTGGTTATGGACAGAACCACACACATGGCCTAGTGGTTGGCGCGTTGGTTATGGACACAGAACCACCCAGGTTCGAATCCTGGCAACCCCACTTTTTGCATATTTTTTAAAATTTTATTTTAACCTTATGATAAACATCCAAACACTTTAAAATAAACACATGGCAATTTTAATACTCCCTCCATTCCTAAAAATAGGGCGTATAATTTTTTTACAATGCATATCCTCCTTTACTCAATCACAATATATATAGAATCATTTACAATGCTATGGCATGGTTGAAATCAAGTGAGATGAAATAACAGTCATCAAAGATTGACATGAAATAACAGTCGTCAAATTAAGATTGAGTTTGCATGTAAAGTAATATAATGTTTAAAAGATCTTTAATAATGGTTGAAATCAAGTGATACATGTAATAATTTAGTTGCATGTAATAATTGAGCTTGCCACTGACACACACACACACGCGGCCGACACGTCGTGATTCAATCTTAGCTATCTTTTCACAATCTTCTTGCCCTTCTTCCTTGCGGTTGAATAATTTAGCCCCGGAACCCCTTGAATTGATCTTCTCTTGAACGGACGTCCTTTAGGTAGGGTGGTCCTGCTTCTTCTTGTGGTGTATGGTACTTCATCGTCGTCGTCATCTTCCATCTTCGGGTCGCCGTACTTGTCAAAGTCTTGCTCATTGGCGACTCCATCCATTCCGATGATGTTCCTTTTGCCTCTCCTCACGACAACACGACTGGGCTTTGACGGGTCGGTAATGAAGAAGCATTGGTCCACTTTGGAAGCCAGTACCCATGGCTCATTTTTCGCGGTGACGTTTGCGCCCGCGGTCTTGGATTTGGCTTCTGGTATAACCATGGTGGTGAAATACCGGTCTTCTTTTAGGATGCTCTTGGCCCATCTGACACGGAACATCGGGACCTTCTCTCCAGCGTAGCTCAGCTCCCAGATCTCCTCGATCCTTCCATAGTATCTGTCCTTGTCGTTACCGGTGTAGGATTCCATCGTTACCCCGGAGTTCTGATAATCGCTCTTCATGTCCTTTTCCTCGGTGTAGAATGTGTAGCCGTTGATATCGTACGCCTCATAGGTCATCAGGTTGTGCTCGGCGCCCTGTGACAAGGCGAATATGAGTTTTTCTTCCGCGGAAGAATCCTCATGTAAAGGGTACGACAGAAGCTTCTCCTTGAACCAACGCGTGAAACATGAGTTGTGCTCTTTGATTATAGCTCCCTCCGTCCTCTGTTGGCCTCGGTCATTGTACGTCTTCTCAATAAAGATTTTGTGCTCTACCACCCAAGGATCGACCACGTCTATGTGTTCTAGCGCGACTAGGTTTGCTCTTTCAAAGTCGGCGAGTCGACCCATGAAGTCGACATGCATTTCGCGGCGACCCTCGCGGTGACCCCATCCAGCGAGCCTGCCGAGGTGCCTGTTGACGGGCAGACCAACGGGGTTCTCGATGCCTAGATAATTCGTGCAGAAGGAGATGCACTCTTCGGTCAGAAAGCCCTTTGCTATGCTTCCATCTGGACGTGCCCTGTTGCGAACGTATCCTTTGATGACACCATTCATCCTTTCGAACGGCATCATGCTGTGCAGGAACGTCGGCCCCAGTTGGATGATATCCTCCACGATATGGACCAGCAGATGCACCATAACGTCGAAGAATGCGGGCGGGAAGTAGATCTCAAGCTCGCATAGTATCACCACGATCTCTTCCTGTAGCCTTCTGAGTTACCTCACGCCAACAGACTTCCGAGAGATGACGTCGAAAAAGTTGCATAGGCCAAATAGCGTGTCACGGACGTGCGCGTCCATGATCCCACGGATTGCAACTGGAAGTATCTGCGTCATCAGCACGTGACAGTCGTGAGACTTCATCCCGCTGAACTTCTGCTTCGCTGAGTCTAGGTATCTGCTTATCTTCCCCGCGTAACCGTAAGGAAGTTTTACTCCTACGAGGCAGGTGAAAAACTGCTCGATCTCCTTCTGACTTAGAGTGAAGCACGCGGGAGGGTAGTCATATTCGATCTTCTTGGCCTTTTTGCCTTTGCGATGACTTTCCGTGTCCTTCGCCTCATCATCATCATCATCATCATTAGGGCGCCAGAGCTCCTCCCTGATGCCCATTTTTTGCAAGTCTGCCCTTGCTTTCGGCCCATCTTTGGTCCTCTCTGGCATGTTGAGCAGGGTACCAAGCAGACTCTCGCACATGATCTTCGTGATATGCATGACATCAAGGCTGTGAGGCACACGGAGGATCTTCCAGTACGGCAAGTCCCAGAAAACAGACCTCGTTTTCCATACCTTCAGCAGCGGCTCTGGCGCCTTTCGCTTCTTTCCCGGCGGTGGGCACTCTTTCCAATTTTTCAACAGCTCGTCTATTTCCTCGCCGCTCCTCGTACGTGGGGGTCTTCGGGGTTCGGTTTCACCATCGAACAGATCCTTGCGTTTTCTCCATGCGTCATCGTCGCGAAGCCACCTTCGATGTCCCATGAACACGGTTTTCGAAGACCCGGGATCTCTATCTAGCTGGCGATACGTTGTGTCATCCATGCACCTGACGCATGCACAAAATCCGTGGACCACCTGCCCCGCGACATATCCGTAACCGAGATAGTCGTGCACCGTCGTGAGCAGTGCGGCTCTCATAGGGAAATATTCTTTCGCTGCGGCGTCCCACGTATTGGCTGGCGTTTTCCACAGCGTGTCTAGCTCCTCTTTCAGCAGCCCCAGATACAGATTGATGTCGTTCCCTGGTTGTTTCGGCCCTTCAATTAGCATACTCATGTGAATGTACTTCCTCTTCATGCACATCCAGGGGGGAAGGTTGTACATCCACACAAACACAGGCCAGGTGCTATGTGTGCTTCTCTGGCTGCCAAACAGATTGACTCCATCGGTGCTCGCGCCCAGCACGATGTTCCTTGGATCGTCCCCAAATTCTGTGTCTTCGAAGTTCAACGCTTGCCACTGGCTCGCGTCCTTAGGGTGACTCAGCATCTTGTCTTTTTTATTTATCTCCGGATCATTTCCGTCATCTTCTCGCTTCTTCTCCTCCCTATCCGCGTGCCAACGCAGGAGCTTTGCTAGCTTAGGGTCCGCGAAATACCGCTGCAGACGAGGAGTGATCGGAAAGTACCACACCACTTTTCGAGGAGCTTTCTTCCTCTTCTTGTATCGACTGACGCCGCACACCGGACATATGGTAGACTCCGCGTGCTCGTCCCGATAAATGATGCAATCGTTCATGCACACATGGTATTTCACGTGCGGTAAATCCAGAGGACACACGATTTTCTTCGCCTCCTCGAAACTGGTCGGGCACTTGTTCCCCTTCGGAAGACGTTCGTGCCAGAATGACATGTTCTCGTCGAAGCATGCGTCGGTCATTTTGTGTTTTACCTTCATCTCCAGAGCCATGAGCGTTACTTTCAGGCGGGTATCCTCGGGCCTGCATCCTTCATACAATGGAGTAACCGCGTCTGTCTCCAGTTGATCCAGCTTGGCTTTATCTCGGGCGGCAGCTCTTGCGTTACCCGTCTGCTTGCGAAGCAGCTCTTGAATATGAGGGTCATGCACCCAGCCCATCGATGGTCCATCGTCGTCTGCTCCGGCATCTTCATCTTCATGATCATGCCCTTCGTCTTGATCTTCCTCATCATCATGTCCGGCATCTTCTACATGATGACCGTGTCCTGCATCTACTTCGTGATCATGTCCTGGAGATTCTTCGTCTTCTCGCCCGCCCTCGCCGCTATTGTCTTGCTGCCCTTCCTTTTTTCTGCTTGCCCGGCCCCCATGGATGACTTCATAGTCATCTTCATCATCTTGCCACCGATAGCCATCCATGAAACCACGCAAGAGCAAGTGGTCCCGCACCTGCCCGGAATCCGGGTCCGCAATAAGGCTCTTCAGCTTGCATCTTCGACACGGACATCTTATCTCCGTCTCGTTCTTTTGAAGCATCTCGGCCTTCGCGGAGCTCAAAAACCTATTTACGATGCCTTCGGTCATCGTGCGGACCATGGTCGCCTGCGGGGTAGAGCAAAATGATATTTTAGAACAAAAAAAAAATTTGGCATGACTTTGCCTAAAAATAGGACCAAAAAGAATGCACATAGTGCCAAATTCTCGCCGAAACGGAAATGAATCAACATTCCGGCAAAATATTGGCAACTATCGCATTTCAAATACCGGTACCTGCAAACACAAACATATGCAACACCACAAACATATGTACATCTCTAGGCCATAAAAAGTGTGTACGTTGTTGGAGACGGAGAGAAAAGTAGATCTAGAACATAAAGAAAGCTTTCCCCTTACTTACATATCAAAAAAAGGAAATTTAACCACTTAATTTGGGTGAATCAATGGTGCAAATGAGGTGAGGAGGAGGAGCAAGACGACCAGATTTGTTTTGGTGGAGGGGGGAAAGTGAGTGTGTGTGGTAGGTGGTGGCTGCCTAAGTAGCAAATGCTCCCAGGTTACCAGTGGCGCACCCCTTCACTGGTGCGCCACTAGTAGCCAGGAATACTAGTGGCGCACCAGTGAAGGGGTGCGCCACTGATATGTTTTTTTTTTGGACCAGCAATGCCCAGCCTTACCAGTGGCGCACCAGGGCAAGGTGCGCCACTA
The DNA here is from genome assembly GCA_902687465.1 of Secale cereale. Classification (NCBI taxonomy): domain Eukaryota; kingdom Viridiplantae; phylum Streptophyta; class Magnoliopsida; order Poales; family Poaceae; genus Secale; species Secale cereale. Next base: position 57,971,587 of record LR738710.1, on the reverse strand, counting down.
CTATTTTTGATAGTAGTGGCGCATCTTGCCCTGGTGCGCCACTGGTAAGGCTGGGCATTGCTGGTATACTGTTCAAAAACTTACCAGTGGCGCACCGCACACCTGGTGCGCCACTAGTAATGTCACTATTAGTGGAGCACCTGTTTGTGGTGCGCCACTGCTATATAGTAGTGGAGCACCACATCTCTGGTGCGCCACTAATAGTGATATTACCTATAGCCTTTTTTCTAGTAGTGGTGGGGGAGAGGAAAACGAGAGGCAAATAATGTAGTGCGAAGGATAACGGTTTGTGATAGGTACTTGGTATATGACTTTTGCGCAGATCTCCTCGGCAACGGAGATAGAAATTGGCTAGTTGACGGGAGATCAAATCTTGTCTTGACTTGGCATATGTCTCCCCAGCAACGGCGCCAGAAATTCTTCTTGCTACTTCTCGAGCTTGCGTTGTATTCCCTCGAAGAGGAAAGGGTGATGCAGCACAGTAGCGTAAGTATTTCCCTCAGTTTTTGAGAACCAAGGTATCATTCCAGTAGGAGACCACCACGAGTCCCTCGCACCTGCACAAACAAATATGAACTTCGCAACCAACGCGATAAGGGGTTGTCAATCGCTTTACAGTCACTTACGAAAGTGAGATCTGATAGATAGGATAGGATAGTATTTTTGGTATAAGAACAGAAAGAAAAAAATAAAAATAAGCAACGGCAAAATAAATTGAAGGAAAGTAATATGATAAAGATAGACCCGGGGGCCATAGGTTCCACTAGTGGCTTCTCTCATGAAAGCAGAATTCTACGGTGGGTGAACAAATTACTGTCGAGCAATTGATAGAAAAGCGCATGGTTATGAGAATATCTAGGCATGATCATTATATATAGGCATCACGTCTGTAACAAGTAGACCGAAACGATTCTGCATCTACTACTATTACTCCACACATCAACCGCTATCCAGCATGCATCTAGAGTACTAAGTTCATAAGAACAGAGTAATGCTTTAAGCAAGATGACATGATGTGGAGGAATAAACTCAAGCAATATGATATAAACCCCATCTTTTTATCCTCGATGGCAACAATACAATATGTGCCTTGCTGCCCCTGCTGTCACTGGGAAAGGACACCGCAAGATTGAACACAAAGCCAAGCACTTCTCCCATTGCAAGAACTATAGATCTAGTAGGCCAAACCAAACCAATAATTCGAAGAGACTTGCAAGGATATTATAATTAGGGATGGCAGTTTTGCCCATGGGTACGGGTACCCGCGGGTACCCTACCCGAAAATAGTGGGCATGGGTGAGACTTTCTACCACCTCATACCCATGGGTATGGGTATCCATACCCGCAAAATGCATGGGTAGGGTATGGGTATGAAATTATACCCATGGGTCACCCAATGGATACCCAAAAAATTAATAAATAAATTAAACCATGTAATATGTGAAAAAATAATTATCTTGAGTTCTTAACTAGCCCACGGACCACAGGCCCATAGCTGGCCATCGCCCGAGAACCCTCATATACCTATGGTAGTTATCTTCTCTGCTTTTCCTTGACCTTGGAAGATGAAGCAATCAAGAACCGAGTTATTGAATCCTCATCGATTCATCCCCAACCAAGGCTATATATTGTACCCACCGGATGGGTACCTAAATTTAGAACTTTTTCTCATCTTACTTTTATCATGTCAATGCTATATATTGTACCCACCGAATACCCATTGGGTATAGGATACCCTATGGGTATGGGCATGGGTACCAATTTGCGCCCATGGGTAGTGAAGTGTGTGGGTATAGAAAAAATATTTGGGTATGGGTTTGGGTAGAAAAGTGTCATACCCGCCCATACCCTACCCATTGCCATCCCTAATTATAACCGTACATAAAAAAATTCAGAAAAGAAACAAATATTGTTCATAGATAATCTTGATCATAAACCCACAATTCATCGGATCTCGACAAACACACCGCAAAAAGATTACATCGAATACTCGAAGATCGAGGAGAACTTTGTATTGAGATCCAAAAAGAGAGAAGAATCCATCTAGCTAATAACTATGGACCCGAAGGTCTGTGGTAAACTACTCACAACTCATTGGTGAGGCTATGGTGTTGATGTAGAAGCACTCCGTGATAGATCGCCCCTTCGGCGGAGCTCCGGAACAGGCCCCAAGATGGGATCTCATGGGAACAGAAGGATGCGGCGGTGGAATTAGGGTTTTCTCTGTTGCCTCGATGTTTTCAGGGTACATGGATATATATAGGAGGAAGGAGGGTATCGGGGGAGCCAGAGGTGGCCCACGAGGGTGGGGGGCACGCCTGCCCCCCTGGACCCTCGTGGCCGCCTCTCTCATTCCCTCGCGTGTACTCCAAGTCTTCTATAAAGATATGGTTCGAAAAATAACTCCCCCGAAGGTTTCATTCCGTTTGGACTCTGTTTGATATCCCTTTTCTGCGAAACACTAAAATAGGCAAAAAAACAACAATTTTCACTGGGCCTTGGGTTTGTAGGTTAGTCCCAAAAATAATATAAAAGTGTATAATAAAGCCCACTAAACATCCAAAACAGAATATATAATAGCATGGAACAACCAAAAATTATAGATACGTTGGAGACGTATCAATAACTAACTGTCGCCCACGAGCGTAGTTTAGTAGCAGTAGGCCGGCCCTTTTTTTTATTCTTTTTCTTTTCTTTTTTTCATTAAGGTTTATGATTTTTTTTATTTTTTATTTTCGCAAGAAATTTCAAGAAAAAAATATATTAAAAACATACTTTGCGCGTGCGCGCCGCCGGCCGGCGAAGTCTTTATTTGGGCCAATGCGTTTACCTTCGTTTTATTTATTCGTCTACATTTAGTCCCACATTGCCTAGCCACTGACCCCTAAACCGCTTTTCCACCTATAAATATAGGTCCATAGAGCCTCTAAAAATCATCCGATTTGGGTTAAATCAATACTTTGGTTTGACTAGATTAACAAAAGAATAATATATTTCTTATCTCCGGCGGGAATTCTGGAAGTTGTCTCCTCTGTGAGAAGTCATCTTTTCTCTACCTTATAAAGGTATCTTTCTTCGTATTTTTTTATACTCCCATAGCTTATTATTTTTAGAATAGTACGGTAGAATAATTAGATTAGAAATTAGTCTCTGTATTTATACAATAGACATATAATTCTTTTAGCCGTAGCTATTTTGCTTCCATAAAATAGCTTGGCCCTGATTTTTCAAATAGCCATAACTTTTTACTCGTTCATTCAAATTAGATGAAACGAACAACTAGATTTTCGTCTTGATCCCATATATCCAGTGAATATATCAAATAAATTTTTTGCAACTTTCAAATTTCGAAATTAGTTCGGATTCATATTCAAACTTTCTTTGATCATATCTTTTAAATTGTAACTCTGTTTCCAATAAATCCATTTGCATCGGATTCATTTCAAAGAAATCTTTCCGTTCGTGCAATTAGTGTCATCTTTCCATCGATTATTTTCCTACGTGTTTATAATGACTTCCTACATCCAGTAGCATCATTAGTTTCAACTTTTGATCTTTTCACAATTGAATGATTCAAATTTAAACTTGAAGCTTCACTTGATCATATCTTGTAAACTGTAGCTCTTTTTCAATTGATTCTTTTTTAAAATTGAATCCCTAGGCGTAATCTAGCATCTTGAGCCGTCACCACACTTTTTCACCGAAATTAGGATATGATCTTACAAAATAATTTTATTTGGTTCTTTTGGAGTTTTCGCAATCTTCCTTTGCATTTTCTTTTGGGTCTTTGAGTGATTGCTTATATGTGGATAAAATTGCTTACTTACGATAGATTGATCGGAGTGTGACGAGTAGAACTATCAGGAATTATGAGTGCGAAGAATCTTCATCGGCGGTACAAGGCAAGTTCACACTTTGATCATAATTTTCAATACTCAGTTTTTACTATGCATTAGTTTCACCCTCAAAGATTTGCATTAGTAGGACTTGGTTACATGTGGGTTTTCTATGTAGTTCATGAGGTAGGAACCTATGATCCTTGTTATCACCCCGGGATTATACATTTTGTTACTTATTGCTTATCCATGCGCAGACGGGGATTGGTATGTGAGATTCATGGAAGGTTTGAGAGTAATATTAACTGAGGGAAACTTAAGGTGGCAACATTAATACACATCTGGGTGGAATGGTTGGGGCACCCTAGAAAAAGCAGTGGCTTGCATGGGCACCTGGAGAAACCAGTGTTTGCCCTAGGGGATCCAGGAGGACCCGTGTGATCACCCTATGGAATGCCACCCATGCTCAAAGGGATCATATGATATTTCATGCCTAGAAACTTCCATGTGCAGCCACAAGCCATTATGGGCTCTAGCATAGTTTAGTAAGTTGTGGGAAACCTTTCCATCATGGGCTAGCAGATGTAGGAGGATTGTAGGTGTACCGGCCTATCTATCGGTTAAGGGGACCTCTTCGGAAAGACTGTGTCTCGATCATCCGATTCTCAAACATCATGCAGTGCAAGGAATTCAACAGAGGAGATCGATTCTTGTGGGGAAAAGTGCGCAAACCTCTGCAGAGTGTACAAACTAAAAATGATTAGTCATCTCCCCGGTTATGGACAACTTTGAGTATTTAGAAGTGGATCATTTGTTGATCTCATCACTCTATATAATTAATTTGTTGGGTTACTAATGTTATTGGTTTTTGGAATTGAGATGGAGGAACCACTCTCAATATTGATTAATTTAACTAGAGTAGTAAATAAAATGTATTCCTTTGTTGTAGGAATAAACTAACTTTATGCAAAACTTACCTTACAGCCTCCACCAGCCAAAATGCATGTAGTGATAGATATTATTCATCATTATTCTATGGTGTGAATTTGCCAGTACATTCAACATACTGACCTACATGGCTATAGCATCTCATGTTGTAGGAATTATCCGACGAGTAAGTGATACGTTAGGGTTGCGATGTCTACACTCAAATTTGTCGTTGGTGTTGATGGCACTCCATAACCTTGTTGTTACTTTCGCTATGTTGATTGAGGTAATAGTATTTCCGTTACTTTATACATGTGATTTACCTCTGTTATAAATCCTTGAGTACTGTGTTTGTCAGCATACCGATCCAGGGATGACACTTAAGCACAGATACTTTGATCCATTCGGGTCGGGTCGTGATGGTCCCCGAGTGCAGGGAATCATCATAGCAATTCCCAATGGTGGAAGTGATAATTATGGAGTGTCAAACCCACAAGGAGCTAATGGTAAGATCAATATTCTCTCAAGTCCTATCCGCCACTGATACGACTCTACGTACACCGAACATTTGCTTCCAACTAGAAACAAGAAATAAAACTACGTTGTGGGTATGAAGAGGATAACTTTGCATGATATCAGAGAGGTAAAATATAAAAGTAGGTGTTGTTATCATAAAGTTACAATATATTACTAAATATTATAAATAGCGAGTGTGGAATAATGATGGATCGGTGTGCGGAATTGTCCTAGGCAATTGTTAACAAGACCGGTAATCATCATTGCAATTTCATATGAGGGAGAGGCATAAGCTAACATACTTTCTCTTCTTGGATCATATGCACTTATGATTGGAACTCTAGCAAGCATCCGCAACTACTAAAGATCATTAAGGTAAAACCCAACCATAGCATTAAAGCATCAAGTCCCCTTTATCCCATACGCAACAATCCCCTTACACGGGTTTATGCTTCTGTCACTCAAGCAACCCACTATAAGAGAATCATGAACGTATTGCAACACCCTACAGCGGGAATCCCTCACGCTTGTGCGACACGGAGGGCACCATAGGACAACACCAAAATAAAACATACAACTCGTACCAATCTAGATCATCAATCAACCCAAAGACAAAGGATATCTACTCAGAACATCATAGGATGGCAACGCATCATTGGATCATAATATGTGGCATAAAGCACCATGTTCAAGTAGGAATTACAGCGGGTTGCAGGAGAGTGGACCGCGTAAAAGAGATGAGGATGGTGATGATGATGGTGATTTTGATGAGGAAGATCACCGTGGTGATGATTCCCCTCCCGATGGCACTACGGCGCCACCGACAGAGAGGAGGAGAGGTTCTCCCCCTTGTGCATCCTCCTCCATGGCCTACACCCTAGATGGGGAAAGGTTCTCCCTCTGGTCCTTGGCCTTCATGGCGATCATGGCCCCTCCGGGATTCTCCTCCATGGCCTCCGGTGATGATGTCCCCCTCCGGCAGTGTGCCAGAGAGGGCCTAGATTGATTTCTCGTGGTTACAGAGGCTTGCGACGGCGGAACTTCCGATCTAGGATATTTTCTGGAGGTTTCTCTATTTATAGGAATGTTTGGCGCCGGTCTCACGTCCAGGGGGCCTCCGAGTCGTCCACGAGATAGGGGGCCACAGCTAGGGGGGTGAGCGCGCCGCTATCCCTCGTGGACAGCCTGGAACTCTTCTGGCCCAACTCTTTTACTCCAGGAGCTTCTTTTGGTCCATAAAAAATCTTCAAAAATTGGCACGTCAATTGGACCCTGTTTGGTATTCCTTTTCTGTAAAACTCAAAAACAAGGAAAAAACAGAAACTGGCACTGGGCTCTAGGTAAATAGGTTAGTCCCAAAAATCATATAAAATAGCATATAAATGTATATAAAATATCTAAGATGGATAATATAATAGCATGAATACTTCATATTATAGATACGTTGGAGACGTATCAGCATCGCCAAGCTTAATTCATGCTCGGCCTTGAGTAGGTAAAAGATAAAAGAAATATTTTATGAAGTGTGAATGCTAGCAGGTGCACAAGTTTGATCAATGCTAATTTCAATCACATTTTCTAGCATCATTATGTGTCATAACAGTAGCTCATCTCATAAAACTTTTCATGATCAAGTAACAAGCTATTCACATGTTAAAGTATATATCATAAACTTTCTTGAAAATTAACAAACAGTGCTCTTAGTCATCAAACAATTGCAATTCATCTTATTTTCGGGAAAGGTCTATGTAAGAGCTTTGATTCAGCAAACTCCACATACTCAACTGTCATTTAATCTTTCACAATTGCTAAAACTCATGTGATATTTATGGGTTCAAAGTTTTAATCGGACATAGAGGAAGATAGGGGCTTATAGTTTTGCCTCCCAACCTTTTACCTCAAGGGTAATATCAACAATAATAATTTATGAAAACCTACATCCAACTGGATATATATATCCGGATCGCTCCAACACAAAGTGCTTGCCAAAGGAAAAAGTGTACAAAGGAAAGGTTATGATCCCCATGACTCTTGTATAAGGGTAGAAGATAAAAGGAAAAGATAGTCCCTTCGCAAAGGGAAGCAGAGGTTGTCATGCACTTTTATGGTTGGATGCACAAAATCTTAATGCCAAAGAACATCAATTTATATTGCCTCTTTTGATAAATACCTTTATTATGCAGTCCGTCACTTTTATTTCTTCCCTATCACAAGTTCGTATAAAGCTTATTTTCTTCGCACTAATAGACCATACATATTTAGAAAGCAATTTTTATTGCATGCACCGATGACAACTTACTTGAAGGATCTTACTCAATCAATAGGTAGGTATGATGGACTCTCATGGCAAAACTGGTTTAAGGGATGTTTGGAAGCACAAGTAGTATTTCTACTTGGTGCAAAGAATTTGGCTAGCATGAGAGAGAAAGGCAAGCCCAACATGTTGGATGATCCGAGACAATATAAAATTTCAGATATAGGAAAACATAACCCATTAAGTTGTCTTCCTTGTCCAACATCAACCTTTTAGCATGTCATATTTTAGCTAGCATGAGAGGGAAAGGAAAGGTGAAGCACGTGAGTAAATGACAAACTACTCCAAAAGATATAAGTGAAGGACACTAAGTAATCAAATAATTAACTTGCCATGGGAGGATTCTTTCTAATTCAAGATTTCAGATCCAATGATTTCATTCAAACAGTAAGTAAAATTGAAAATACGCTCCAAGCAAAACACATATCATGTGACGAATAAAAGTATAACTCCGAGTATGGTTTACCGATAGTTTTGAAGACAAAAGAGGGGATGCCTTCCGGGGCATCCCCAAGCTTAGGCGCTTGAGTCTTCCTTGAATATTACCTTGGGGTGCCTTGGGCATCCCCAAGCTTAGGGTCCTTCCACTCCTTATTCTCCTCATATCGATATCTCACCCAAAGCTTGAAAACTTCAACCACACAAAACTTAATGTAACTTCGTGAGATAGGTTAGTATGATAAAGAGTAAACCATTCACTTTGGTACTATCAAAGAGAAGGTTCATGATTGTTCTCACACAATGCCTACTGTATCATATAATTTCTACAATTTATATTGAGAAATATAAGCCATAGAAACTAGAAAACAAGCAAACTATGCAATGAAAACAGAATCTGTGAGAAACAGAACAATCTGTAATGACCTGAACAACCACCATACTTCTAGTACTCTAAAAATTATGTAATAAATTAGTGGATGTGAGGAATTTGTCTATTAATCTTCCGCAAAAAAATCAACTCAAAAGCCCTCTTATGTAAAAAAAATGGTAGCTAATCCCGTGAGCGCAAAGTTTCTGTTCTTTTACAGCAAGATCACATTAACTTTCACCCACGTCTTCCCAAAGGTCTTACTTGGCACTTTATTGAAACAAAAGCTATAAAACATGGTTACTACAGTATCTTAATCATGTAAACACATAAAACAGTAAGGGTAAATATTGGGTTGTCTACCAACAAGCTCTTTTCTTTAATGCCCTTTAGCTAGGCATGATGATTTCAATGATGCTCACATAAAAGATAAGAATTGAAACATAAACAGAGCATCATGAAGAATATGACTGGCATATTTAAATCTAACCTACTTCCTATGCCTAGGGATTTTGTGAGGACATAATTTATAGGAACAAGAATCAACTAGCTTAGGAAGGCCAGACAAGTATAACTTCAAAACTTTAAGCACATAGAGAGGAAACTTCATATTATTGCAACTTTTACAAGCATGTAATCCTCCCTCATAAAAAATATCAGTAGCATCATGAATGTGTTCAACAATATAACCATCACATAAAGCATTCTTTTCATGATCTACAAGCATAGAAATTTTACTTCTCTCCACATAAGCAAAATTCTTCTCATTCGGAATAGTGGGAGCAAACTCGAAATAGTGGAATCATTACTAACTAAAGTTGACACTCTTCCAAATCCACTTCAGATGATAGTATTATTCATACTCCAAAATATATAAGTTAAGTTCATGGAGTATTCTAGGATTAATATCGACTAACAATTAACCAAGCTTAAAATATATAAGTGAAGCACACGAAGCATTCTATAAAACCGTACTCAAAAGATTTAAGTGAAGCACAAAGATCATTCTATAGATCATACTCAAAAGATATAAGTGAAGAACATGAAGAATTATATAAATCAAGGAAGGGCTATCTCATACTAGCATGGTTCTTAAAGAAAAAGAAAAGAAAAACACAAGGGACACAAATCATGTGAACAAAACAAAAACCGAGGTATACCGATAATTGTTGAAGAAGAAAGATGGGATGCCAACCGGGGCATCCCCAAGCTTAGATGCTTGAGTATCCTTGAAATATTTACTTGGGGTGCCTTGGGCATCCCCAAGCTTGAACTCTTGCCTCTCTTTATTCTTCTCATATTGATAGCTCCTCGATCTTCGAACACTTCATCCACACAAAACATTAACAAAAACTTTGTGAGATCCGTTAGTATAACTAGCAAAAGAGCCCGTGCGTTGCAACGGGAGAAAAAATAGCACACACTCTTGGCCCAACAACCATCACTCAAGGCTATAATAGGTCTATCTTCTTTATTTTAGCGAGATATCACATTTGTTTTGATGCTTATCCACCTTCTCAACCTCGCTGGCCGTGGGCTCAATGTTCACATAAATTAAAATATGTTTGAATGGGGTTAATTCTAAGGCGCCTCTCTCTCTCGCGCGCGCTCTCGCTCTCCCGCTCTCTCTCTCTCTCTCTCTCTCTCTCTCTCTCTCTCTCTCTCTCTCTCTCTCTCTCTCGATTTCTCTCACTCTCATGATGATAATTTTTTTCCCTCCGGGGTTTTTCAGAGGTATGCAAGTGTAGTTAGTGATGTTTTCTTTTCCTATATGGTTTTAGTCTGTGTTTATTAATTTGCTTACGGTTCATACAGATCGCCGCTAGTACAAAACAAAAATAGATCGTGCCTTTTGAAATAATATTTAAAATTATTTAACAGGTAAAAGCAACATCATATTCAGATTCTACACATTTTTCTAATCAAATTTGTTAAAATCGGAGTTGCGGTTTAAAAGATACGGATAATTTAGAAAAGCATTTGTTTGACTTAAATATCTTCCAAAAATAATATTTTTAAAAATTTAACACGTAAAAATAACACCATATTCATATTCTAAATATTTTTCTAATCAAATTTCATATATAATATGTTAAAATCGGAATTACGGTTTAAAAGATATGGATAATTTAGAAAAATATTTGTTTGACTTAAATTCATCCGCGGATGAATTACCTAAAAGATCAGGGTTTTTCGAAAAAGCGTAAAATAACAGTTCGGGACGACTTAAGTCAGGACGGCGGGTCGATGTGACAGCCTGATTTTTGCCCTGTTTTATTTGCTTGAGTTTCATTTGTATAAACTTGGGATTTTTGAATCTTTTCATATGGACTTAAACACTTGGGTACCCTTGGCTTTCACCCAAGTGCCTCATCTCCATTTCAAATCATCTTTTCCTCTCTGGGTCACCCTAAAATAATTATTGGAATATTTTTCTTTATTGAAAAATATTCATTATCCCTCCAAAACCCTAGCTAGCCCATTGTGCTCCGAAGCAACCCCAATTTTTCTTGCCCACAAAAATCTGAGAAAATTCACTAATATTATTTGAACCCTAGGACACCTTCCTGAGCAAAAATATTGCACCACTTTTTGGAATATTTTTGCTACACAAATTCTTTTCTGTTCTAGACAGATATGGTAGTTTCTACAGCAACTACCATTTTACTTGCTCCATTGTATCTGAAACTTATTGTGCATCTTTACCTTAGTAACTTAGGGCTAGCCTCCAAACACTAGTAGAAAAAGGGTCAAAGGTAGAGCTCATTAGTCCCGGTTTGCAACTGAACCGGCACTAATGGGACAATTAGTGCCGGTTCTAGAGGCTAGGCCGGCGGCGATCATTAGTACCGATTCATGGTGAACCTTTTGTACCGGTTCGTGCCAAGAACCGGTACTAAAGAGGCTGGGGGCCAACCAGAACCTTTAGTACCGGTTCGTGCCACGAACCGGTACAAAAAGGTTCTACTCACTTCGTTCAACAGCGCATTTTTAGTCCCACCTTGCTCGTCTAACAAAGATTTTACCACCTTAAATATGTTATTTCTCAAACTATCACAACCACTTGGTCTTCATTGAACTCTATGTGTAGGATTTGTGGATGCAATAGGATTCCTCGCCAGTTCCTAAACCGGTGAGGACTCCTATTGACAATTTAAATTGTACACAAAAAGATCAATGATGATCAATGCATTTTTAACATCATTTGAAAAGCACTACAAAATGAACTCTGAAAAGGTTGAAAGTTGGTATGCTATCATCATTTCACCCACGTAGCATGTTCAAAAAAGTAGAGACGGTTACGGCAAAAACTGGATGCACTTCGTGTACAAAATGGACAATCTCTTTCGAAGTATCAGGGTTTCGAACAAAAACTCATATGTTAGAACAAGGCATTTCATTTTCTTGAACTTATTTGAACTCCGGACTTTTTGTGTGTTCAAAATGCACCATTCAAATCCACATCATCAATTATCAACCCTTTCTGAATTCATTTGGTATTTTTCATTCATTTACTAATTTGTTTTGAGAGAGCTAAATGACCGTGAAATTGAAAAGCACTACAAAATGAACTCTGAAAAGGTACAAAGTTGGCATGGTATGATCATTTCACCCACGTAGCATGTTTAAAAAAGT
>LR738710.1:57833666-57959302 GCA_902687465.1 Secale cereale | reverse complement strand
GAGAGCTAAATGACCGTGAAATTGAAAAGCACTACAAAATGAACTTTGAAAAGGTTCAAAGTTGGCATGGTATCATCATTTCACCCACGTAGCATGTTTAAAAAGTAGGACGATTACGGCAAAAACTGGATGCACTTCGTGTACAAAATGGACAATCTCTTTCGAAGTATCAGGGTTTCGAACGAAAACTCATATGTTACAACAAGGCATTTCATTTTTTTGAACTTATTTGAACTCCTGGCTTTTTGTGTGTTCAAAATGCACCATTCAAATCCACATCATCAATTATCAACCCTTTCTGAATTCATTTGGTATTTTTCATTCATTTACTAATTTGTTTTGAGAGAGCTGAATGACCGTGAAATTGAAAAGGACTACAAAATGAACTCTGAAAAGGTTGAAAGTTGGCATGGTATCATCATTTTACCCATGTAGCATGTTTAAAAAAGTTGAGACGGTTACGACAAAAACTGGATACACTTCGTGTACAAAATGGACAATCTCTTTCGAGGTATCAGGGTTTCGGACGAAAACTCATATGTTACAACAAGGCATTGCATTTTTTTGAACTTATTTGAACTCCAGACTTTTTGTGTGTTCAAAATGCACCATTCAAATCCACATCGTCAATTATCAACCCTTTCCGAATTCATTTGGTATTTTTCATTCATTTACTGATTTGTTTTGAGAGAGCTAAATGACCGTGAAATTGAAAAGCACTACAAAATGAAATCTAAAATGGTTGATACTTGGCATGGTATCACCCACATGGCATCTGAAAAGGTTCAAAATGCACCATTCAAATCCACATCATCAATCTTAGATAGATAAATTTTAGATATAGAAATGTTAGTTAGATATAAAATGAAATACCATATAAAAAAAATATTTGCGCGCTACCCAGTGAGCCTGCAAGGCCTTGTGCCTGAATTTACAGGCCCATAATGGCCCAGCAGACTCACAGGGCAACGCGGCAAAGTTAGGCCCAGAAGCCTGCCTTAGAAGTTAGGCCCAGAAGCCTGCATTAGAGAGGAGCTCGAAGGAGCAGCCGCGGCTGGGTTTATAAACCAGTGCGGCTACCCTTCGCTCGGCGAGGTGGGACTAAACTTGGCGCACCGCATCTCTGCCAGTGCAGACCTTTAGTACCGGGTCGTGGGTCAAAGCAGTACTAAAGGGGTGGCATTTAGTACCAGTTGGAGCCACCAACCGGGACTAAATCCAAAAGTTCCCACCGCTTCGCCTGGCCAAAATTGGCCTTTAGTACCAGTTGGTGCCTCCAACCGGTACTAAATGCCTCTCCTATAAAAACAACATTGTCCAAAAATTCAGTTTCTTCTCCCAATCGCTCGCTCCTCACGCGTCACCGCTGCCCCGCACCCGTCGCCGCGCCTGCTCGTCCCGCGCCGTCGTCGTCGCCATCGCCGCCCCCGCCGCCGTCGCCGCCCCCGTCGCCGTCGCCCCCGGCCCCGTCGCCGCCCCCGTCGCCGTCGCCGCCTTGTCGATCGTCGCCGCCGCCGCCGCCATCGATCGTCGCCGCGCTATGAGCCCCATGCCGCCCCCCGTACACACAGATATATTATAATTAGATTTTAGTTTTTTTTATATTTTTAGTTATACAAATGTTAGATAAATTTTAAAAATGATGCTTAGTTATATAAATGTTAGTTGAATTTTGTAGTTTTTATATTTTTTTATAGTTTTTATAGTTTTAGTGATCGATAGAATGTAGTTATTTAGTAAGAACTAGTTATTTAGTAAGAACTACTTTATTTTTAGTAAGAACTAGTTTATTTTTAGTAAGACCTAGTTCATTTTTATTTATATTAAGTGCTTATTCGTTGAACTAGTTAGTTGAATTAATAGAGAACTAGTGGAATTAATAGACCTGGTTTATTCTTTTAGTTCAAGCAATATTCTTTCGATGATGTACGGACGCAATAGATGATTTAATTAGTTTTGCCTATAAGTGGTTTTAGTTGTAGTAATTAATTGAACTAGTTGATTGAATTAATTGAACTAGTAAGTGTTTACCAACTTATGTTTCACCTATGAACATATATAGGAAATGTCCTCTGACGATGAAAACGATTTCGTTATGTGCGAACACTGCGAAGACCAGCGCGGTCTATGCGACAGAAATTTCCTAGTTGATGATAGGCGCTTCAGCATCAAGCTAGATGAGACCTTCGACGTGGATACAGTATGTCACAAGGACTAGTCTTTTTTCGTAATTTTAAATTTTCACTATTTGCTTCAACTTATAATTTTAAATTTTCACTATTATCCCCTAGCGTATCCACTGCCATGCAAGAATTTTTGTCTTGGATAAGATAGGTTTCAGTCCTAACAAAACTATGGAGGTAAAGAGAGTTTATTTGAAGATCGAGCATGGTTATACCTTCAACGTCAAATTATACAATGCAGACACGTACACCTATTTTGAATGCAAAACTTGGCAAGCACTATGCAAGGCTTATGCATTTGAGCCTGATATGCTTATCACCTTTCGTATTCGTCCGGAAGATGATATTGAAGGTAATAGAGACATTTGGGTCGATGTGCATACGTCTCCAGTTCTACCATTATGTGAGTTCCTCAACCATATTTATGTCTTTGATATTGTATTCATAAATAGCTGACAACTAATTTATATGGACAACTTATTTCCATTCAAGAAAACATGTCCAGCGCTTGGTAGACAGGACCGTCCAATGTCCCGGGGCTGAACTAAACTGCAAGGAGATAAGTCATTATATTTCATGGCTTAAATATCTTGATGCTGTCAAGAGAAATTATTTTACTGAGTTTGAAAATCTTAGTACTCAAAACGTGCGACCAATAGTGCTCGTATTGAACTACGTTCACATCTATTTACGCAAGATGGTAATATTTTTACTATTTGTCCTTAGTGCATCTTTTGCATACATTATTTTTCAAGATAAACTTCATTGCTAAGTATGTTACTATATGATGTTCTTTAACAGGGACTCCCGATGACAGTTGTGCCTCAGTGGATCGGTTATAAAGGTCGCATTTCAATTGTTAGCTTACGGCCAAGACATCCTACATTGCACATGAGTGCATTCAGGATTTCATGCACCGAAAAAATGCTTTATAGTGAAAGACTGGAGCAAAATTGTGAACGATAGCAGAGAAGTGCTAGGGGGCAGCAATCAGAAGCGCAGCCCACGATTAGGAGACAGGTTCATCTGCATGCTCCAATATGATGAATCAGGAGAGCTACATATGTTCTATGCTATTTTACCTGAGAGAGATCAGTGGGAGTGATTATATAGCTAGTTCATGCTCTTAGTACTTGCATCTCATGCATGTTCGTGTTCTTCGTCCTGAACTTATAATCTCAAAATGATTTCCTTTGGGGTCTTATATATGAACGCTTAATTATAATCTCATGACCATGTTGAACTCGATGATATATTTGCTTCTGGTACAAGTGAATGTTTTTTCTTTAAGCTAGAGTTGGCGGTGATTAGCTACTTTGAAGTGGACGATATGGATCGTCCTAATTGTGATCAATTATATTACTTGATCACTTAGGACGATCCATATCCACTTCAAACTAGCTAATCCCCGGTACTTTCACAGAGTGATTTAACAAATCATTATAATGTAAAAACAATCTCTAAATTAAATTGATAACACAAAAATTAAAGGGAAAAAAAACCAAAACCACCTAAAGCATTTAGTACCGATTGGTGCTACCAACTGGTACTAAAGGTACCCCTCTACCCCGACGCTGGCTCGTGCCACGTGGTGGTCCTTTAGTGGCGGTTCGTGTTGAACCGGTACTAAGGGGGGGGGGACCTTTAGTCCCCACCCTTTAGTGCCGGTTACAAAACCGGCACTAAAGGCCCCGACGAATCGGTGCTAAAGCCCGGTTCTGCACTAGTGAAAAGCACAGCTTCCAACTCCTAGCCATTTTACCTCAGTAAACTCTCAAAGTTACTGTCCAGAAACTTACCAAGCTGGTGAAATCTGTTCTACTGCGTCTGGGTCCAAACCAAACTAGGGTAACATTCAAATCTACCACGAACAACACGCCAGAAATGATCTTTGGCCCCAAGTCGGCCTGGGGGCAGAGTTCACGCGGTGACCACACGTGTGCACCATGCCAGGCTGCTGGTCGACGCGCTCTGAGTGCCGCCGAGCACTCTGTTTCGCGTGTGCTCGCTTCCCCGCCTGGTAGAGCTTGCCAAAGCTCGCCACCATATTCGTCTCGACTCCTACGGCTCCTCCTGGCACTCGCGATGCCGGAGCTCGCCGCAGCGAGCACGGGCGCGGTCCGGCCAAGGCAACAGTGCGGTGTGCACTGTGCTCGTCGCCTTCCCAGTGATCCTGTGCTCGTCTCCGTTCGTCCACAGTCCTCGCGTGAACCACGTCGCCTTCTCCCCCTCTCACTGACGCCGTTCGTCGCTTGGCGGAGTGTCCTGGTGTCGCCAGCGGAGCCCCGATTCCCCCTCTCAGCTCGCCTATAAATGGAGCCCCTCGCAGCCTTCTCGAGAACCTCACTCCACTCCCACACACTCCACAACTGCGTAGGAAGCCCTACCCCGGCCGGGCAGGCAGCAGGCTGCCGTCCCTGAGCTTGAGCTCGCCAGCGATCCCCTCGGGTCGTCGTGGTAGCTCCAGCCCCTCTCGGGCCAGGGCAACCCTTCCAGAGCCTCCACCACTCTTTGGTGGTGCCATTCCACCTAGTTGGAGCCTCTGGAGTCACTGTTGCTCGTCGTCGTCCTCAACTCCAGCGACCACCCCGTTCTGCCTCCGCTTGCGAGGCCGTTTCGGACGCCGTCCGACCACCAGTTGCTACGCTACGGGTATGGGCAGGTGCGCCTCAATCCCCGCTGTAGATCTATCCCTCTCATCTTGGCCAAGAAGCTCGCGTCACCGGCGTGTGCTCCGACGAAGCCACGGCCGCCTCTGTTCCTCTCTCCCTCTTACCATCACTTGACTAGCGGGGCCCGCTAGTCAGCCACCCTGTACTCGCACGAAGCGGTACGAGTGGTGGCGCACTGGGTCTTTACGCCTTCGACGTCACCCCTTCCTAGTATGTTTATTTAAATTTTAAATTTATATATATTCTAGAGAACTTCAAATTGCAATAACTTTTTAACCATAAGTCCAAATGAATTGAGTCTTTTTGCATTGTGTTCTCTGTAAAGAAATCTTGCAGCACACCAAAAATGAGATTTTTCTGTGCTGTGTAGATTTGCTGGTGAATTTCAGCATGGTTCTTGATATTTTCTTTTGGTGCTTTTAAATCTTTTCAGAAGAAGAAGCTTGTCTTGAGGATCACCAGGAGGCTTGTGAACCTCATTTGCACTAAGGCAAGCACATGAATTATTTTTGTTATTTGTATTCTGTTGGTTGTGGGATTTAGTTGTTATATTTAGTTTACAGAAAGTTGGAAGTTGATTAAGTTGTTAATGTAACTTGAAGAAAGTTTGGGTTATGAAGAACTAATATGGTTATGGATATAAATATTTATGTGAAGTCATTTTTTTGCATAAGAACTATGGTAAAAGTTCGCTAAGATATATTCTGTTTTAATTGAAAGTAAATCCTAACCAGATGGATATCATAAGTTGTTGATGCTTACACTTAGTATGGTAGAGCTGACCCAGTTCTTTACGGTAATGCATATTTGTGTGTTGAATTTGCATGGCATTTTATGACACCGGTTATTTTTAAGTTGAACCTGCTAATAACTCAACTTGAATAATTTGTTGACCGGGTCATGGTGCCACTGAATCAAGTTTTTTCCAGTGCAACCACATTTGCCTTTAAGGGAAGGCCTTTATTCGGTGCGTTGTCATGCCTCTGGTCGGTACCTCCAAGTAGGGAAGGTTATGGGTGTGCGGTACCCTGGCCCGGTAAGCAGACATAACCTTGTGTGCCCGTTGTTGAGTTTATGGTACCGAGTCCCCGTTTGGGACAGTTTATGTTTGGCCACGATGGTGGTCGTTGTGCCTTTGGTAGGCATGAGGCCACCCAAGACTATTCCGATGGGAAATAGTTAGAGTGGCCGAGAGAGTGTCATGGCAATGGAAGGGTTTCATCGGAACGACGTTGGTCCATCCGAATGAGAGGGCAAGGCCATGGGTTTCATGGTGTGGGTACAGTGCACTACCTTTGCAGAGTGTATTTAATCTATCGATAGCCAAGTCCACGGTCACGGGCACGCTCAAAAGTAGGTCACACCATGGGTCAACATTTAATAAAAGTTTGCTCACTAAGTGATGAACTTTGCGCTGTTAAAGATGGTGGAAGAGCCACCGAGATGATTAAGACCAAGTTTGGTCAGGGTTGTGATCGCCTGAAAGATCACGAGATATGTCATGTTGAGATGGACAAGTTGGTATATTAAAAATGATCCCCGTTGGTAAGTCAGTCTGAGGGACTGTTTTCACAAAGGCATGAGCACAGCATGTTGGTTATATTCATACACACGTATGTTGTTGCATTTTAATAATTGAATAATTATCATGATATTGTTTGTCATTATGATTATGTTTGTTGTAAGCTTGCAAGTACATTCAATGTACTGACCTTGTGTGTCATGCCAGATTTCAGGAAAGTTTCACTGGAAAGGAGTGCCGTCCGAGTCTAGATGTGTCCACATCGGTGTCCCTGTGCTATGGAGTTCCGCTACGAAGTCGTTCCGATGCCACGTAGATGTTATGACCGAGGCCTTTTATGTTCACTAAATAATGTACATAGTGTTCAGCCGCACCATGTGTGCCGCTTGGCCTCGCTACCTATTGTAATGTAAAACTTTGACCCGCTAGTGTCAATAAAGCGGTTGTTTTCTGTACCAAGATGTTGTGTGTTGCCAGAAGACAAGGTCTCTGGGCTGGTAATGTAGGGTAAACCGGTCGCTCTGAGCCGTGGTGCCACAATGCTTGGTATCAGAGCCGCGCTGACTGTAGGCCATGCTAGATTATGACATGTTAACTAAATGCTAGGTACGCGTTTGAGTTGAGTGCCGATAGCATGTGTAGCTGGATATTGCTTTGCTTATACTTATTTTAACTTTTATGCTAACATGCTAATGGTTGTGAGTGTAGATGGCTCCGGTGCCGTATCCGTGCCAGTTGCAGCTGATGCCGTACACGTCACCGCACCTCCTTCGTAACGTGTGGCATCGGCTGTACCCTCTCGGAGATGACCCAGTCTATCATGTGTACCGGGAGCGTCTAGCAGGCTTAGTGTATGAGTATCAGGAAGTGGTTACTCTGTGCACCAGTTCCGACTCCAGCACATACACTCATACCTCTCGGAGCGGTTACGCTTCTACCGCTTCGCAGGCCATCCAATTTGCTGCATTCGAGATCCTTGTTGAGCTCCGTCACAGCGAGGTCTGCATGCAGAATCACCCAGGTTTCCAATACTATCCTTCTCTGCACGATAATGGTCGTGTTCGTTTCCCTGATTTTGATCCGGAGTCTGATAGTGTTTCTAGCCACCTTTCCCATTATATTACTACTAGCTATCTCCTGATCCACGAGCTGGCTCAAGAGTTGACTAACACTCGTTTTGCTTTAGCCACTACTAGGTCTGTCACTATTCCCGCATCCATGGGATTTACCCCTTACATCCCCGCCAGCTCTGGTTCCCCGATTTCACTGGTTACTCCTCCAAGTAGCTCGGGCGCCTCAACCATAAATCCTCTCACTGCTCCCGCTGAGTGGGTTTCTCTTATGATTCACCCTACTCCTACCCCGGAAGGAGAGCCTCCGAGGCAGCGCCGTCGTGTTACTTTTAACCCTGAGTTTCTAGTTAACCTCGTCAGTTCAGGATCCGAGTCTGCTTCAGGAGAGGACCCCACAGCACCAGCAGAGGAGTAGAGCTTCTGAGTATTCGCAGTTGTCAGGATGATGTATGGTTGTAGTTGTACAAGCCATGATGTTTCATTTCCTGTATGAGCGTAGTGGAACCAAGCATGTTAATTACCTTTCATGTATGAGTCTATGTATAATTATGCTGGAACTGTAATTCTTCTATTTGCTGTCTTTTCTTCGTAATTGTTTTTCTCTCGGGATTTGTTGCTGGCTTTTCCCCAATATTCCTATTGAATGTTTCTCATCTCGGTTGCATTGTCTTGGGAAAAATCCATAATAGGATGATGCGGGGAGGCAACAGTAGTTGTGCTCATGAGGATGTTCCTGTTCGTTGTTCCGCCCGATAGGCAGGACACTCTCCCGAGCCGTACATACCACCACCGCCTCCACCGCCAAATCCGCCTACCACCGAGCAAATTCTGCGTATGTTTGAGGAAAGGAGAAGTAATGATCTGCTTGAGATATTGAAAAGTGTTCAAGCTATGGTTGGACAGAATGGAAATCAGAACGGTCATCACTCCAGGCTATCAGATTTTCAGAGAACTCAGCCTCCCAGTTTCAGTCAGGTTATTGACCCTTTGGATGTCGATGATTGGTTGTGGACCATTGAAAGGAAGCTTGAGATTTCCCGTACTGTAGAAGAAGACAAAGTTCCATGTGCAACTCACTATCTTGAAGGCGCTGCTGCCATATGGTGGGAAAATGCAAAAGCCATGTGACCTGCTAATGAAGAACTCACCTGGTCAAAATTCAAGGATCAGTTCCGAAAATATCATATCCCTTCTGGAATTATGAAGACCAAGCAGCGTGAATTTCTTGAACTCACCCAAGGAAATTTGTATGTGGGTGAATATTTGCAAAAATTCAATCATCTGGCCCGATACTCCCTTTATGACGTGGCCACTAAAGAAAGAAAGATTGAAAGATTTCTAGGAGGATTGAACTCGCAACTCCGGTGCACCCTCATCATGCTCGATTTTCCGGACTTCCAAACTTTGGTGAACAAAGCTTTCATTGCGGAAAGAGAACACAAGCTCGTGCTGGACAACAGGCCTACTAACAACGAGCACAAGCGCAAGTTTGAACCAAGGAAAGAAGGGCAACCAGTGCAGAAGGCTCGAACCTGGCAACAGACTCAGGTAGAATACAAGCCCAATTGGCAACAAAATGTTAACAAGACCACTACCCAAGTTAAGAATGTCGTGACCAACCTAGTACACGAGGAGCGTCAGCGCAACAATTATTGTTTCAGTTGTGGGCAGAACGGACATTATGCCAGACAGTGCCCCAAGAACAGCAAGGCGAATGCCCTATTCAGGCCACAAGTCAACTTTATGGGGTCATACCAGAACCAGCAAAACATCGCCGGGCATGTCCATCACCTCTCCGCGGATGAAGCCCAAGAAAACCCCGAAGTAGTCATTGGTATGTTTTCTGTTAATAGCATACCTGCCATAATTTTATTTGACTCTAGGGCTTCCCACTCTTTTATTTCTCAGAGTTTTGTTGCCCAAAACAAATTTCCTTGTTCGCTTTTGGGAAAAAATATGCTGGTACAAACCCTGGGATCTTTAATCAAGAGTAATCTGGTCTGCCGTGATTTGGAAATCGGTATCAACGGAATAAGCTTTCCAACTTCCTTGATACTCATTGAGTCGGTACAGCTGGACGTTATTTTGGGCATGAATTGGTTGACCCAATATCAAGTATACATAAATTGTGCAACCCGAGAAGTCACTCTGACCAGTCAGAAGGGGCAGACTACCAAATTCTACTCTCGTTGAAGCATACCCAAGAAGGGAATAATATTCACCGCTGTGGCTGTATTGGAATTAAATCTCGTGGTCAGTGAATTTCCTAATGTATTTCCAGAAGAACTGCCAGGCATGCCGCCAGATCGAGAGCTTGAGTTTGCAATAAATCTTGTACCCAGAACCGCACCGTCATACAAGAAGTATTACCGAATGCTCTCATCAGAATTAGTGGAATTAAAGAAGCAGCTCGATGAAATGCTCCAGAAAGGATATATCCGTCCTAGTTCCTCACCATGGGGATCACCTGCTCTCTTCGTAAGCAAGAACGATGGCAGCCTCCGCATGTGTGTGGATTATCGACAGCTGAATGATGTCACCATCAAAAATAAATATCCGCTTCCAAGAATTGATGACTTGTTTGATCAGCTCAGTGGGGCCAAGGTATTCTCCAAGATTGATTTACGGACAGGGTACCATCAGCTTAAGATTAAAAAGGAAGATATTCCTAAGACCGCATTCACCACTCGGTACGGTCTTTATGAATATACAGTTATGTCCTTTGGTCTCACCAATGCCCCTGCGTTCTTCATGCACATGATGAACAAAGTATTCATGGACTTCCTCGATAAGTTTGTGGTAGTCTTTATCGCTGACATACTTATATACTCAAAAAGCGAATGGGATCACAAAGAACACCTCCGAGCAGTGCTACAACGACTCCGCGAGCATCAGCTTACGCCAAATTTAGTAAGTGTGAGTTTTGGCTCAAACAAGTGGGATTTCTTGGACATGTGCTATCCACTGAGGGTATAGCCGTAGACCCAAGAAAAGTAAAGGATGTGCTCAATTGGTTGCCACCAACCATCGTATCACAGATCCGAAGTTTTCTTGGACTGGCCGGATACTACTGCCGTTTCATTGAAGGGTTCTCCAAGATTGCAAAACCCATGACAGAGCTGCTCAAAAAGGATAAGAAGTTTGAATGGACTAAACACTTTGAGAAAAGTTTCAGTGAGCTAAAAATACGGCTGACGACCGCACCCGTATTAACTCTTCTAGACATCTATCGCAGTTTTGATGTATACTGTGACGCATCTAGACAAGGACTTGGTTGCATACTTATGCAAGACGGCAAGGTAGTAGCATATGCATCACGACAGCTGCGACCGCACGAGGGAAATTACCCTACTCACGATCTGGAATTGGCCGCGGTGCTTCATGCTCTAAAATATGGAGGCACTTGTAACACCCCATATGTGATACCTTCCATATATGGCAATAAAGCATTATCAATTTGATCCTTGTCCTTCCTTGGGGGTTCTTTTTCAATTATGGATTCTCATTGTCATTGCATTGTCTTGTTATTTTTTCTTTGCATTCATGCATTACTTCATCATCACCCTTGCATCATGATCATCACAGCCTTCTTTTACTTGTATTGTGTTGGTCCTTGTCCTAGCTTGTCATGTGAGTGCTCCTTGTTCTTGAGTGATGGTGGTGGAAAGATCATGGCCATGCTAAACCCTACCCCTTACTTCTAGCACCACTCACCACTTCTCTCCCTTCCTTTTTCCATTCTTTAATTTTTGCAAGTGGCTAACCCCTTCTCCTTTAATGTTCATCCCCTTCCAACAATTTTTGCCACATGTCCTAAATGCCTATGCCAGAACTTCACCTCTTTTGGAATTGTTTTGGTTAGGTTTTAAAATGGCTCAAGTTTGAATTATTTTCAAACTTGAAGTATTCTACTTGCTCTAAAAATGCCCAGGACAATTTTATAAAATAGAGCATTTTCACAGGAGCTTGGGTATATTTTTATATTTACCAAACTCATCTCATATGTCCCTGAGCTTTTCATTTTGTTTTTTCTGTCTGAAGAAAAAGAAAAAGGAAAGAGACTGCAGCAGTAACAGCCTACTTGGGCCTCCTCCTACCAGGCCGGCCCAGCAGCAGCCTCAGCGCATCCCCCCTCGTTTTCTCCTGTGTTGAATCCACGCTAGACACCCGTCCGGACCCACCTGTCATTCTCTCTCCCCCTCCTTTTCTTCCACCTCACGCTCTCCCTCTCTCTCACAGTAAAAGGAGGGAGGCAGCATGCACAGCCATCGTGGCCACGATGGCGCCCACTCTTCCCCTATAATTCCATCGCCTCATCCCTAGGGTTTCCATCCTTTCCCTCTCCTTCCTCCACTGCCGCCGTTGCAGGTGAGTCGCCCGCCATAGCCATCGCCCTCTTCTCTTCCGAGCAACTTGAGGAGAGGGAGCTCATCACCGGCAAGCCTTCAGGCTGGTCTAGCTGCCTCCGTCGTGTGCATTGTCTTTCCCGACGGTGTCGCGAAACGTCAAGGAGGTGCCTGCTGCAACCTCTGCTTCCCCTGCTTCCGTCCGTCGTACTCGAGGGCGTCGCTCCGATCAGCGCCTCGTCACCCTCTCCTTCACCCCAACGTCCTCGTCGAGCCACTCAAGCCCGTGGTGAGCCACTGCTCCTTCCCATCTCCTTCCCCGTCGTATTCTGTCGTCGTCGTTACCGGCCTGCTCGCGTAGTTCTGCATCCTCAACCCGAGGCCCTGACCACGAGGTCGTCGCCCTTGTTCCCACAAGCTCGCGCACCGTGCTTGCTCGCGCTCACCGCATCCGCTGCATGCTCACACCCGCGCTTGCCCGCGCTCACCCACTCAACAGCGCCCTCGTCGTGCCCGAGACGAGTTCAAGCTCGTGCTCGAGCAACCCCGCATGCGCGACCCCCGCAGCCCCTTCTCTGGCACTCTCCGCACCTGCACCTAAACTTACAGCCGCTGCCGCTTGTAGGCCATCACTCCCCACCTAATTCCGCACCCCCGCCGTCGGTCTGTGATCGCATTGGTCGCCGCGTTCACTCGCCGGCACGACCCCCAGCTTCACCGTATCTTCGCTTGAGAAGAAGGCTCGCCCCCCCTCCTAAGTATTCAGAAAGGGTCGACCCCTTTTGTTCCACAAACATTCCATCAGCGCAGTGGCAATGTTTGCCACATCCTATCCAGGAGGTCCTGGGATGAATCCCATGGGGCCTCAATTTCTTTTTCCCTTGAGTCATTTTTCCCCAATCGTGCACACATCCGCTTCGGGCCAATTATGCTGCTGGACTTGCATAGAGCATCTCATTGGGCCCGCATATGTTTTTTTCTGTCCCCTGCAATTTAGTATTTTTCCAGTGCATGCATAATTACAAAATGCCATTAGTTTTTTTTATTTGTGTATAACTAAAGATCCATGCATCCAAATGAAACATGTCTTATATGAAAGGTGCTTAGACTAATGTGTAGATTAATTATGCAGTTTAATTCCATGTTAAAAACATTTAAATTGTTGTTTGAATTATTTTGTGTTTAAATTTATGTTCAAACTTGTTTAATTCATAACTAAATAACCATAGCTCCAAATTTGACAAACTTTATATGTATTTGGGGTGGAAAATATGTAGATTAAGATGGTGTTGTTACTTCACATGTTTAACAACTCTAAAATATGTTTGCATCAGATATGTCCTATATGTGTTATTATGAACATGGGAGTTTCCAGAAATTGTTGTTTGTTCTTTCCGGCCCATTTAAAATGCTAGCATGATGTCGTTGATCCTAGTTGCACCCCTTGCCATGTTTAAACAACTTATAAAAACTTGTTGGGTGCTTGTTTAAATCAACTACATAACCACTTGTGGCCATGTTAGTTTTGGTTCCCTTTTTGCTTGTGTTCCAACTTGCTTAGCCATGTTGCTTGTGCACTCTTCTTGTCCCTAGGAGGTGCATCATATCCTACCCATCTCCATGTGCATCATATTCATGCATCATGTGTTTGAGCATTGCATGATGATTGATCATTGTTCTGGTGTTTGCATTGTTGTGTTGGTTAGAGCCCGGTGACGATTCGGAGTTTGAGGTTCCTTTCGAGGCTGAATTTGAGGAGCAAGGTTACGATCCCTCCGTGGACTCAACAGGAAAGATGACCATTCCCCGATATCACTTCTATCTTTGCCTATGCTAGATGTCCTGTTCTTTAGAAATGCCTCGATGTCCATTCATGTTTATCAGCCTCCTATTGTTGCCATGAACACTCTAACCGCCTTCCTAGCAAACCGTTGATTGGATAAGTACGCATTACTCAGCCCCTCTTATAGCGTTGTTAGTTGCAGGTGAAGTTTCGAAGACTGCTCCATGATGAACTTGTTTTGGGTTAACACAATACATATATCTGTTAAACTAATGCACATATATATTGGTAATGGTTGGAAGGCTAAGCCTTTCTGCTTGGTGTTTTGTTCCACTCATGCCACCTTAGGAACCGATAAACCGGTGTTGTGTTACTTGATTTTGGGTTCCTAACACGGTTGGGGTTTATGGGCCCCCCTTGATAATTCACTCTGTTTAAAGCTTTTCCAGGAAGGCCCAACATTGGTTTTACATTTGCCTAATAACTAAAACTAGCATAGGGCGTTGCAAACCCGAGTTCTTTATTAACAACCCGGGCCAGTGCTCCTCATGAGTGTTGGTCCAAACTGGGCGGACTGCGGGGCCACCTTGGGGAAACCCGAGGTCTGGTATATACCTGTAGGATGTCCCATCCGGTCATGGCCTGAGATGAGATACACGCGGCTACTATCAGGGTGTCGGCACGCCGGGAGGTCTTGCTGGATTAGTTTTACCTTTGCCGAAATATCTTGAGCACGAGATTCCGAGAATACTCGGGTCTTCCCACTTTGGAGTTGCGACTCCGCGGATCGTGAGCTTGTGATGGGCTAAGTTGGGACACCCTTGCAGGGTTTGATCTTTCGAAAGCTGTGCCCGCGGTTATGTGGCAGATGGGAATTTGTTAATATCCTGTTGTAGATAAGTTGACACCTTATTCATAAGAATACACTACCGGTGTGAGTAACCGTGATGGTCTCTTTCCGAAGGGCTTCGGGAAGTGAGCACGGTGGGGTTATGTTTGATCGTGAGTAGCTAGGATCACTTCTTGATCAACTTGGCGATCGTTGGCACTTGTTATCTTCTCGCTCTAATCTTGTAAGCTAGTGCTTAGTGCATGCTGCAACCCCCCTTTTATAGCCTTTCCACACCTAAGGCTTTCGTAGTTTTGATACCCGGGAACGGGATTTCTGAGTCCATTGTGGCTCACAGATTCAACACACAGCAGATGCATGTACCGCTGAGATCAATGCAGGATATGGTTCAAAACTTCAGTGGGAGTTCGATGATGAGCGTGTATGTTACTGTGTTTCGTATCCCGACGATCAGTAGTGGTTCTTACTAGGAGGATCTGGGCTTGTGTTTATGGTATCTTTCTCGTTTGGATTTCGTCCGTAGTCGGACCCTGTGTTATTTGGATGATGTATGATATTGTATTCATTGTGTGACGTGGAGAGTGTAAGCCAACTATCATTTTCTATTTCATCCCTGAATTTTACATGAGATGTGCAAAGATACCATACTTGAGATCATTCTAGTATGCGCTTATGTCTTTAAGTCTTGCCTCGACACGTGGGAGACATAGTCGCATATTGGGCATTACAAGTTGGTATTCAGAGCCTTCTCCGACCTAGGAGCCCCCTGATTGATCGAACCGCTGACGGCTGAGTCTAGGCACACACAAAGAATGTTTTGAGTCCTATATATATATCGGTTAGTAGGATTTCTTTTTACTCCTCATCCCTTCATCGCTCTGGTGAGGACTCCTGACGTTGTTCTTTCTCCTCTACTCTCAAAAATTTCACCAATTTTTTTTAGGATCACACGGGTATTGTTTGGATTGTTCCGATATCTTTGTGACGAGAACATTGTTCTCGATGCCTCCTGTCATTTAGGGGTTGTGGCAGTGTCCCGGGGAGTTGAGCTCCGAGGTGTTGTCGTCACAAATGTATCGTAGCGGTTCTAGAATACCAGAGGCGGCCGACATCGGAAACTCCTCTATGAATGTCTGGTGGTGAGATAACCCCGACGTCACCCAGTACTGGGGAGATAGTTCGGGAGTATTGCCACAGCTAGCATAGCGGATGCCTTTCAAAGGTTCGAGGTAAACAGTTTCCGAGGATGACTAGTTATGTGTTAACGTATGGATACAACTAGATGTAGGTTTAGAGTTGAGTGCGCTGTGCTTCCCATGTATCCCCAACACCAGATTGCATAACCAGAAAGCTTCAGGAATTAATAGGTGGGTTTCAAGTAGCTCGTAGGTATTCTTCCAACGAGTGCATGGTATGAGGTTTGGGGTTCAACATCTAGTGAAGAGGTTTCATGGGTGTTGTTCCAATTGGGCGTTGCATCTTAAAGGGTCCTTGGCTATGCTGATCCGGGGATTGCAAGACCCTTTGTAACACGTACCATGGGGCATTCAGCACGAACATGTGGGACGAAACTTCTATCATGTATTTGTTCCATTTGTAACTTGTTGTTTTTTATTCTATCGTTTTGTTCTCCCAAGTGGCTTCTCGACAAGTGTGGTACCATTAAGCTGTGGAATTCATTCGTTCATTTTGTTCGAATGTTCATTGTGAAGACTATTGTTGCAAATATCTAGTCGTTGATTCAGCTTACCTGTTTTGCATCAATGGCTAACGGTTGTCATCATATTCAGGATGGCTCCTAATAAGGTTCCCAACCCAAACCAAGAGGGTGAAGAAGAGCGTCCTCCTGAACGTCCTCCTTCCCCTCCTCCTCCGTCTGAGGCATGGAGAGCCATTATGCAAGCAACCAACCAGAACACTCAGATGCTCATGCAAATGATGCAGAGTTTCCAAGCCAATCAAGCAAATCAAGGCAACCAAGGGAACCAAGGCCAAGGAAATATGTTCAATCAATCTCACTTTGCGACACTGAACCAATTCCTGGCAAACCAACCAAAGTCTTTAGTTACTGTGTGGACCCGCTAGATGCTGAAGATTGGATCACAGACATCAAGAAGCACTTTGAATGCAGTAACATGAGACCTGAGGATTATGTCAAGTTTGCCACTTTCCAACTCAAAGATCAAGCTGCTGATTGGTGGCAATAGTACAAAGACTCTAGAGGTGGTCGTGAGATCTCGTGGACTGATTTCTGCAGAGATTTCCGTTCTCATCACATTCCAACTAGTGTCATTAAAGGCATGCGTGAGCAATTCCGCAACCTAAAGCAAGGCACCATGTCCGTCTATCAATACAATGTCAAGTTCCAGAATCTTGCCCGTTATGCGAAGCAAGACATCCCCGATGCCAAGAGCAAAATCTACCAGTTCTGAGGTGGTCTAAAAGATGAACTCCAACTTGCTCTCACCTTGTTCGAGCCGGATGAATTTGAACAATTCTACAATATGGCTCTCAAGCAAGAGGCAGCTCAGCTCAAGTGTGAAGGTTCCAAAAAGAGGATAAGAGATGCTATTCACTCTTCCTCTTCCTCTCAAGTGGTTGCCAAGCAGCAGAAGTTCTAGCTACCGCCTCCTCTAGTGCTCCGTCCTCCAAGCAACAACAAGCACTCAGGTGGTCGTGGATTCTCCCACCCACCCAACCCAAGCAACCAGTCCAAGCCTCAGTTCCAAGCTCCAAGACCAAGTGGTCCTTGTCATCGGCTTCTTTCAGAAGTTACTTGCAACAAGTGTTCTCAGAATGGTCACTATGCCAAGAAGTGTCCTAACCCAAGGCGCCTTCCGCATCCTCCACCTGTCAGCAATGCTATTGTCAAGCAGAATCCCAAGCATGCAAGAGTGAACCTGATGAATGCAGCTCAAGCAGAGAATTCTGCCGATGTGATAATTGGTAATCTTCTGGTTAACTCAATTCCTGCTGTTTGATTCGGGTGTATCATGCTCTTTCATATCTCACCCATTTGCATCGAAGCACAATTTTGACACCAAAAATTTGCCAAGGGAGTTATCCATTGTTTCTCCGGGAAAAATAATGCATTCTAGCATGTTTGCTCCGGATATAACTATTCATATGGGTGATTACTGTTTTCTGGTTTCCCCGATTATTCTCGGTAACTCGGACATTAATCTTATTCTTGGGATTGATTGGCTCTCGAAGCATGATGCTCTTATTGATTGTGCAAAAAGGAAGTCAATCTAACTCATCCTTCCGTAGACGTGATTATCTTCGCTTCTCGAGATAACACAATAAGGCTATTCTCTCTCAATGACAAGGGCGAGATTAATGCCATTTCTCAGATTCTGGTGGTTTGTGAATATGAGGATGTATTCCCTGAAGAGCTTCCAGGCATGACTCCCAACCGTCCAGTTGAATTCGTCATTGAACTTGAACCCGGTACTGAGCTAGCATGTCGGCGGTCGTACAAGATTTCTCTTAAAGAGTTGAAGGAGCTAAAGAAACAACTCGATGAGCAAGAACGTATGGGTCTAATCAGACCAAGTACTTCTCCTTGGGGCCGTGGTGTTCTATTTGTCAAGAAGAAGGATGGCACGGAACACCTTTGCATTGATTACCGGCCATTGAAGAAGAAGACAATAAAGAATAAGTACCCGCTCCCCAATATCAATGAATTGTTCGAGCAGCTCAAAGGAGCCAAGGTTTTCTCGAAGCTCGATCTCCGGATGGGTTACCATCAGATTCGTATCCGTGAAGAGGATATTCCCAAGACCGCATTCAGAAGAAGTTATGGCTCCTATGAATACACGGTCATGTCTTTCGGGCTTGCAAATGCTCCACCCACTTTCTCTCGGATGATGCACTTCATATTCAACCCCTACACTAATGAATTTGTGCTCGTCTACCTCAATGATATCTTGGTATTATCCAAGAATAAAGAAGACCATGCCAAGCACCTCCGTTTGGTCCTCGACAGGCTCCGTGGGCACTGGTTCTATGCGAAGTTCTCCAAATGTGAATTATGGCTTGATAAAGTACTCTATCTTGGCCATATTATCTCTGCCGAGGGCATTTCTGTTAACCCCAAGAAGCTTGAAGCTATTGTCAACTGGGAACCTCCGCAGAATGTCAAACAACTCCAAAGTTTCCTCGGTCTCGCTAGCTATTGCAGAAGGTTCGTTGAGAACTTCTCCAAGATTGCCAAGCCTCTTTCCAACCTGTTGCAGAAGAATGTCAAGTACTCGTGGACTCTTGATTGTGATGTGACATTCAAGACACTCAAAGAGAAGCTCATTTCTGCTCCGGTTCTTACTCCTCCGGATGAGTCCAAGCCTTATGAAGTCTTTTGTGATGCTTCATTGCAAGGTCTTGGTGGTGTTCTCATGCAAGACAAGAAGATCGTTGCATACACTTCACGTCAGCTTAAACCAAATGGGAAGAATTACCCCACACATGATATTGAGCTAGGAGCAGTTGTTCATGCCTTGATCATGTGGAGACACCTTCTGTTGGGCAGAAAAGTGGACATCTTCACCGATCACAACAGTCTGAAGTACATCTTCACCCAGCCAAACCTTAACCTTCGCCAGACTTGTTGGGTTGAGATGATTCAAGAGTATGATCCAAGCATTGAGTATACTCCTAGCAAGGCCAATGTCATTGCAGATGCCTTGAGCAGAAAGGCTTAATGCAACAGTCTCCTCCTCAAACTGTTCCAACCTGAACTTTGTGAATCATTCAGAAAGCTCAACCTCCAAGTTGTTCCGCAAGGATTTCTTGCCAACCTTCAAGTTGCTCCTACCTTGGAAGATCAAATCCGTGAGGCCCAACTCAGTGATGCAATGGTGCAGAAGGTGAAACATGGTATTGCCAAGGGTACTCCCAAGTACAAGTGCTATCACATTGATGACAGAGACACTTTGTTCTTTGAGGACAGAATTGTGGTTCCCAAAGGTGATCTCAGGAAGCTCATAATGAACGAAGCACATGACTCACTCCTCTCGATACATCCAGGCAGCTCCAAGATGTACCATGACCTCAAACAATCCTATTGGTGGACTCGCATGAAAACAGAGATTGCTCAACTCGTGAACGAGTGTGATGTCTGCAGAAGAGTGAAGGCAGAGCATCAACGTCCAGCCGGACTCCTTCAACCCCTACCTATTCCCGAGTGAAAATTCGATCACATTGAGATGGATTTTGTCACCGGTTTTCCCAAGTCCAAAAGAGGAAATGATGCTATCTTTGTGGTGATTGACAAGCTAACTAAAGTGGCTCATTTTCTTCCAGTCAAAGAATCAATCAACGCAGCTCAACTGGCAGAGCTGTACACTTCCAGAATTGTTTCTTTGCATGGCATCCCTCAAGTGATCTCCTCAGATCGTGGAAGCTTGTTCACTTCCAAGTTCTGGGATTCCTTTCAATCAGCTATGGGCACCAAGATTCACTTCAGCACAGCGTTCCACCCTCAGACTACTGGTCAAGTCGAAAGAGTTAACCAAATCCTTGAAGATATGCTCAGAGCTTGTGTCATCTCCTTCGGTATGAAATGGGAAGATTGCCTTCCATTTGCCGAATTCTCCTACAACAACAGCTTCCAAGCAAGTGCAGTCAAAGCTCCGTTTGAAATCCTCTATGCCAGAAAGTGTCGTACCCCTCTCAACTGGTTCGAGACTGGTGAACGTCAACTCCTTGGAAATGATTTGATCTCAGAAGCCAAAGAAATGTGCAAAGTCATACGTGAGAATCTCAAAGCCGCGCAATCGTGTCAAAAGAGCTACTATGATGGCAAGCATTGTGACTTGGCTTTCGACATTGGAGACCATGTCTATCTCCGTGTTTCTCCCATGAACGACACTCAGAGGTTAGGTATCAAGGGAAAGCTTTCTCCAAGATACGTGGGCCCTTTCAGGATTCTTGGCAGGAGAGGCGATCTAGCCTACCAACTCGAGCTTCCCTCCAACTTTGCAAATATGCATGATGTGTTTCACGTTTCTCAGCTCCGCAAGTGCTTCAAGACGCCTGAACGCACTATTCCTTTCGAAGAGATTGATCTTCAACAAGACTTGTCTTATCGTGAGCACCCCGTTGCTATCCTTGAAGAAACTGAGCGCAAGACCCGCAACAAGTCCATCAAATTCTTGAAAGTGAAGTGGTCACACCATACCGACCGAGAAGCTACATGGGAACGAGAAGATCATCTCCGTTCCGAGTACCCCGCCTTCTTATAGTCCTAGATCTCGGGACGAGATCTTTTTGTAGTGGAGGAGATTTTGTAACACCCCATATGTGATACCTTCCATATATGGCAATAAAGCATTATAAATTTGATCCTTGTCCTTCCTTGGGGGTTCTTTTTCAATTATGCATTATCATTGTCATTGCATTGTCTTGTTATTTTTTCTTTGCATTCATGCATTACTTCATCATCACCCTTGCATCATGATCATCATAGCCTTCTTTTACTTGTATTGTGTTGGTCCTTGTCCTAGATTTTCATTTGAGTGCTCCTTGTTCTTGAGTGAGGGTGGTGGCAAGATCATGGCCATGCTAAACCCTACCCCTTACTTCTAGCACCACTCACCACTTCTCTCCCTTCCTTTTTCCATTCTTTAATTTTTGCAAGTGGCTAACCCCTTCTCCTTTAATGTTCATCCCCTTCCAACAATTCTTGCCACATGTCCTAAATGCCTATGCCAGATCTTCACCTCTTTTGGAATTGTTTTGGTTAGGTTTTAAAATGGCTCAAGTTTGAATTATTTTCAAACTTGAATTATTCTACTTCCTCTAAAAATGCTCAGGACAATTTTATAAAATAGAGCATTTTCACAAGAGCTTGGGTATATTTTTATATTTACCAAACTCCTCTCCTATGTCCCTGAGCTTTTCATTTTGTTTTTTCTGTTTGAAGAAAAAGAAAAAGGAAAGAGACTGCAATAGTAACAGCTTACCTAGGCCTCCTCCTACCACGCCAGCCCAGCAGTAGCCTCAGCGCAGCCCCCCTCATTTTCTCCCGTGGTGAATCCACGCTGGACACCCTTCGGACCTGCCTGTCATTCTCTCTCCCCCTCCTTTTCTTCCACCTCATGCTCTCCCTCTCTCTCACAGTA
The DNA here is from genome assembly GCA_902687465.1 of Secale cereale. Classification (NCBI taxonomy): domain Eukaryota; kingdom Viridiplantae; phylum Streptophyta; class Magnoliopsida; order Poales; family Poaceae; genus Secale; species Secale cereale. Next base: position 57,937,752 of record LR738710.1, on the reverse strand, counting down.
AAAGAAGGGAGGCAGCACGCACAGCCACCGTGGCCACGGCGGCGCCCACTCTTCCCCTATAAATCCATCACCTCGTCCCTAGGGTTTCCATCCTTTCCCTCTCCTTCCTCCGCCGCCACCGCCGCAGGTGAGTCTCCCACCATAGCCATCGCCCTCTTCGGTTCCGAGCGACTTGAGGAGAGCGAGCTCGTCACCGGCAAGCTTTCAGGCTAGTCTAGCTGCCTCCGTCGTGTGCATCGTCTTTCCCGACGTCATCTACGTCGCCTCCAACCCCAACGGCGCCGCGAGATGTCAAGGAGGTGTCTCCTACAACCTCTGCTTCCCCTGCTTCCGTCTGCCGTTGTCGGATTCAGGGCTCCGCAAAACCCGTTAAGTTCGAACATAGGGGTGTGAACGAAGATCTCTCCCACTCACGTCTACCTAGCGCCTCGCTCTCGTCTCGATGGAAGGATTCAAGAAAACAACGAACAAACACACAAGAGTTTACCCAGGTTCGGGCCACAGCATGGTGTAATACCCTACTTCCTGCTTTGGTGGATTGGCTCCGGGTGAGCTAGAGTATGAACTGGTACAAGGGTTCCTGAGCGCAGGAGGCGAGCTCAGGAGGCTCAGGAGGCTAGTGTTCTTTCTCCTTGTGCAGTGCTCAAGTGTGTGAGTCGATGATGTGTGTCCCCTTTTCTCAATGGGAATCCTAGCTACTTATATAGGCAGCCACGGTCCTCTTCCCCGAAATGTTTAGGCGGGAAGGGATTCCACAACGGCCATTTTTGAGCGGGAACACAAGGACGTTCCTACCCTGACAAAAGCGGTCTTCGCCTGCAAAAGGATCAGGCGGTGACACGGTGGTGGGCTCGACGGTGACATCCTCCTTATCGTCCTTCCGGTATTCAGTGTTGTTGCACCAAAGAGGAAACCTTTGCCCCGCTCCTTGGGAACCAACGGCTGCGCTGTCTCCTTTGCACCGAAATGGCAACTGTCCAGCTGGCGGACGCTGGCACTCGCTGGCGCGGTGCGTCACTGCTGACATCACTGCCTCCTCCTGAGGTAGGCTTGGCCTTAGATTCTCTGCCCCTCCGGAGCGCCTTGTCGAGGCCGCTCCCGAGGAGGTCTTGTCGTCGTTCTCCTCGCGAGGCCTGGCCCCTCGCGAGGGTCTTGAACAGCTGGTAGATCAGCCGGGCCGTACCAGGCCTGCTTGAAGGAGCGCGTCGTGGCCCGTAGATAGGCAAGTCTGGGTACCCTGGTTCCCAGGACGCCGACAGTAGCCCCCGGGTCCAAGGAGAGCACGGAGTTGGCTTCGGGGTGAAGCCTTAGTCGAGGACGAAGCGCCGCGGGCCCTAAAAAGGCTGCGGGCCAGGCTGGCGCGCGACGATTGGATGGGACGCGAGCGACTCCGCTCCCCACGCCGTCTCGGCAACCGTGTGATTTGACAACTCCTTGGCGCGGGCAGCGGGGCCATTATGGCTGCGCGCGAGTGGCCGCCGGTTGGTCTTCTTGGCTTATAAACAGGGGGGTGAGGCTCCACGCCTCTCACTTGACCGTTGCCGGCCGATCCCCACGTCTCCATTGCTCCCAGGGTTCCATGGCACCGATTCGTGGGTTCTCGGCTGCGGAGAAAGGGAAGAGCCCGATGGTGGAGCCCGAACATCTCCCCCCGAAGAAGAGGCGCCGTGATTCTCCGGGTGCGTCCCTGAGGCCGGCGGACGCCCGCACATGGTGCACGCGAGCTCCACCAGGATTTCCGCTTCCCTTGCACATCTCATCGGCAGGTAGACCGAGTGGGGGCGGCGATAGGGGTGGCGCCGCCAGTCGCCCGGAGGGACGGACGTCTCCTCGTACCTCGCTATCGTCCCATTCAGAGGACGATGCCCGCGAGTTCATCGTATGGGCGGGGGCCCCTCCGCATTCCTGGATCCTTCTTCCTCCGTTCCTGAGGGAGGTACTCCCGGCTCGTGGCCGGGTGACAATGGAGCTGAGTCATGAAGGGTGTCGCCTTCCTCTTTCGCAAGCCGACGTGAAGGTGGTTTCTTCTGGCCAGGTCTTCATGACCTGGGGCTGGGGTGTGGTGCGTCGCGCCTGCGCCCCCACCGGGAGGAACATTCTTCACTTCGCGCTGGACACAACGGGCGCGATATCCTTCAAAGTCTTCGGGGCGGACGGCCTCCGACTGCCGTGTGGCGCAGGGAATGGGCTCGCCGGCGACCATTCCCTGTGTCATCGGGGCGACGAAGCGCTCGCTGTCGGCTATATCTCCGACTCTCCTGATAGCAGCTATGCTACCCCTGAGACGGCCTCGAGCTCTGACAAGAGCTATGAGCCGCCAAGCTGCCTTCCCTATCGCCGGAGGGAAACAGTGTCCTCCCGGCGTCGCCGTTGTTGAAGGAGTTCAAGCCGAGTTCCTTGAGAGCACCTTCCTTAGCTGAGTTCCTGCGGGACATCATGGAGGACTTCACAAGGACATGTAAATTCTCGTAGTACTTTTGTTATTATCTAGCATTATAAACTTGTGTCCTGCATGATTCCCTTGTTAAAGCACGATTCCCCCTTTCTTTTGTTCCCGTGGTAGCTTACGGCCCTACGCCTGCGAGACCCAATCCTGCAACCAGCCTCGGCCCACACTGGTATGCCAAGTCGCGGCACCATGGCCAAGGCCAGGAGGCGAGGGGTCCAGGATCTGGTAAGAGCCCCCGAGGCGCAATGCTCGGGAGGTCCCTCTTGGCGTCCAGGCAGCTGCCCACTGGTCCATCAGGAAGGGCTTCGTAATCATAGTAAGTGGTGGTGTATGTATGCAAGCGGGTGCAGTGTTGAAAACTTATCTTTAGCGATTCCTGAGGTCAAGTGGTGCTTGATTCCTGTCGCCTCTCCTTTGAGGCAAGGTTTGTGTCCAAGCGCCCTCGTGAGGGGGTGGCGATGATTGCTCTCGAGGCCCTGTAACAGGAGCCACATGGTTGGCAGAGACGTTTCTCCGGGCTGCCACCGTCGCAACCTAAAAAGGTGTAGGCCGGTGATACTCTGCTTGGCGATGCTTGATCCGTCCTGTTTAGTGAGAGGAGTGCGAGTGCCTCGGGGAGGCGTAAGAACTTGGTTGAATTTGAAGAAACTTGATGTTATTCTAATATCTAGGTGATTCCATGCTTGCTTCCTTTCATGTTTGCTTTAGGTGCTCTGCGTCGGCAGGGCCCAACCCTGCGCATACCTCGATCGCCGCTGAGCCCTCTGGACACCAGGGTTACCGTAGTAACTAGACTCGTTGCTGAGCCCTCCGGACACCAGGGTTACCATAGAAACTAGACTCAAGGGGTGAGGGGCTATGTGGCCAGTGAGGCCCTTGGGTCGCGATGCCCAAAGGGTCCCCCTTGACGTTCAAGCGATCCCGTTTTTGTTCTGCGTCGGCAGGGCGCAACCCCGCGCATACCTCGATCGCCATTAAGCCCTCCGGAGGATCGGGGTTATCGTCATAACAAGGCTCAAGGGATGAGGGGCTACGTGGCCAGTTAGGCCCCTGGGTCGTGATGCCCAGAGGTCCCTCTTGATGTACGAACGGCTCTTCATGAAGGAGAACAAGCACCATACCTTGCCCACGAGGCTTCGCCTGGGATGGGAGCACGAGAAGGCGAGGTGTCTTAGCACCTGGTAGGGTGGCGTCTGCTAGGCGTGACCTGAGCATAGCCCCCATGCCTAGCCCCCCTATCGGCACCCATCCAAGGAGAAGCTGTGAGCGTTGTGAGCTGAAAAGCTCCCTGAGGTTGGTGCGACCACTGGGGGCCACCCTCAGTTGTTTATAACTAGCGTGGAGCATAGAGCTACCACACTTGCGCGGAGTGTGGGCATAACCACGCCTCGGTCGTATCGGCCAGCGTGGAGCTTGGTGCTTCCACTGATTCATGGGCATAACTGCTCCTCGGTTTGATCTGCCAGTGCGGAGCTTGGTACTTCCACTGGACCGTGGGTGGGAGCCTCCCACCGGGAGAGACTCCGGGGCGTGTACAGCCACGTCCTGACGCGTGGCTAGCACGGTAGGACAGCCAAGGTGTATATGGGCCCTCCCTAGGACGAGCTAAACGACTCTAGGGAAGTTCTCGTGAGCTTACGCATCACTCACGAGACCCTACCCTGAGGCGGGTTGCGCCTGAGTCTTCTTCTGCAAAATGTGAAAAGAGAGGTGTTGTGTCGACCTGCGCCGAGTGCATCTCCAGGGGATATTGCATGAGAAGGCCGCAGCACCAACAACCCCAGGAGGTGTCGTTAGCGGGACCGGCCCGTAATACAGAGCTCAGCCGCTAGATTTATCGACGCTGCAGGGACGGACCCGAGTACGGACGTAGTGCCCAGTCTTCTCATGCCACAATCCAAAAGAAAAACAGCCAGCGCGTGGTTCCCGCGTGAGCGAGGCACCTGCCACGGGCTCCTACTTACCGATCCACGATTAGCCCATGCGAGAACAAGGCACTAAGTACCATGGGAGGTGTCGTCACGGAAATGGCTCGCTAGGCAGAGCTCAGCCCTTGGGTTTATCGACGCTGCAAGGACGGACCCGAGCACAGACGTCGTGCCAGTCCTTAATCATGGGGCGGTCGCGAGTGGGCTCACAAGGGCTCATGACCTTAGTGGCGGTGAGGACGCCAAGCATATAGATAATGCGAATGGAAAGAAATATATGGCCTTGATCGTGCAAAAAGGGGAGACAGCCGTGGGGGAATAGCCCCTAGCGGCCCAAGGATGATGCAGCCCGAGGGGCGCCCTCGTTTTTAGATACCTGAAGTGTCAACTGATACTTGCCGAAGGAGAGTTGGGGTAGCTGAAGACACGAGCTATGCGGGTCGCTCCCGAGGGTCGTCGGGCTCCTGATGCTCTCAGTGGTCACGCGGGTCCGGTTCCCGCTCCGTCCGGATCGCCTGCCACTGAGCTTCCTGAGCCCCCAAGGCCTGCTGCGTGAGATGCTGGAACGTGGTAGCTGCGTTGCGGAAGCTGAAGAGCGTGCGGATGTAGCTGCAGGGGAGGGCCATCCTCCGGCCGACCGCCGTCGGCCAGAAGGGCTCTTGACAAGCGGCTCGGTTGATACCCGCGATGTTGACGCAGACGCGGAAGCAGTCGCTTGGGCTGCGAGCAGATGGACTTGGGGTTGTGCGGTTACGCCCACCGCGGATGAGTCTTGCGTACTGAAGTTCCTCTGTAACTTGGTTGATGAAGTCCTGAGCCCCTAGCGCAGGATGGCTCGCGCTCGGCTCACAAAAACGCGCATCAAGATACGCTTGCAGGTGGTGCTCGAACACCTCCCTCGGGCCATGGGTCAGCTCAGGGACACTCCAGAGGAGAGCCCCCGAGCCCGTCACGAGAGGGGCATCGAGCGTGCCTCCCTATGCGAGGGTGGAAGGCGCCTCGTCAGCAGGCGCGAGTCCTGAGGCCAGGTCGTTGCTACCACTTGAGCTTGCATTGTATTCCCTCGAAGAGGAAAGGGAGATGCAACACAGTAGTGTAAGTATTTCCCTCAGTTTTTGAGAACCAAGGTATCAATCCAGTAGGAGACCACGCGCGAGTCCCTCACACCTGCACAAACAAATAAGAACTTCGCAGCCAATGCGATAAGGGGTTGTCAATCCCTTTACGATCACTTACGAGAGTGAGATCTGATAGAGATGATAAGATAATATTTTTGGTATTTTTGGTATTGAAACAGAAAGCAAATAAACAACGGCGACAGAAATTGGCTAGTTGACGGGAAAGTAATATGATAAAGATAGACCTGGGGGCCATAGCTTTCTCTAGTGGCTTCTCTCATGGTAGCGATATTCTACGGCGGGTAAACAAATTACTTTCGAGCAATTGATAGAAAAGCAAATAATTATGAGACTATCTAGGCATGATCATTGTATATAGGCATCACGTCCGAGACAAGTAGACCGAAATAATTTTGCATCTACTACTATTACTCCACACATCGGCTGCTATCCAGCATGCATCTAGTGTATTGAGTTCATACGAATAGAGTAACGCCTTAAGCAAGATGACATCATGTAGAGGGATAAACTCAAGCAATATGATGAAAACCCCATCTTTTTATCCTCGATGGCAACAATACAATACGTGCCTTGCTGCCCCTACTGTCACTGGGAAAGGACACCGCAAGATTGAACCCAAAGCCAAGCACTTCTCCCATTGCAAGAACTATAGATCTAGTAGGCCAAACCAAACCAATAATTCGAAGAGACTTGCAAGGATATTATGAGCACACATAAAAAGTTCATAGAAGAACCAAATATCTTTCATAGATAACCTTGATCATAAACTCACAATTCATCGGATCTCGACAAACACACCGCAAAAAGAGATTACATCGAATAGATCTCCTCGAATACCGAGGAGAACTTTGTATTGAGATCCGGAGAGAGAGAAGAAGCCATCTAGATACTAGCTATGGACCCGAAGGTCTGTGGTAAACTACTCACAACTCATGGTGAGGGCGATGATGATGATGATGAAGGCCTCCGTGATGGATCCCCCTCCCGGAACAGGCTCCAAGATGGGATCTCCACGGGAACAGCAGCTACAGCGGTGGAATTCGGGTTTTCTCTCCGCGTATGGAGTTTCTGGGGTACGTAGGCATATATAGGAGGAAGAGGGGCACCAGGGGCCATGGGGCCAACCCTCAAGGCAGGGGGGGTGCGCCCTAGGAAGGGGGGCGCGCCCCCCACCCTCGAGGGTGAGCCCCCTGTCCTCTGGCTTGGCTCTGAAGCTTATCTCGCGTGATTTTCTCCAAAAATATCTCCTGCGAAGGTTTCATTCCATTTCGACTCCGTTTGATATTGCTTTTCTGCAAAACCCTGAAATAGGCAAAAAAACAGCAATCTGGATTGGGCCTTTGGGTTAGTAGGTTAGTATCAAAAATGATATAAAAGTGAATGATAAAGCCCATTAAACATCCAAGACTTCATAAATAATAGCATGGAACAATCAAAAATTATAGATACGTTGGAGACGTATCAAGCATCCCCAAGCTTAATTCCTGCTCGTCCTCGAGTAGGTAAATAATAAAGAAAGAATTTTTTATGTGGAATGCTAACCAATATAATTTTTCAATGTAATTCTCTTAATTGTGGCATGAATGTTCAGATCTGAAAGATTCAAGATAAAAGTCTATATTGACATAAGAAATAGCTATACTTCAAGCAATACTAACAAAGCAAGCACGTCTTCTCAAAATACTATGGCTAATGAAAGTTATCCCTACAAAATTATATAGTATTGGGTATGCTCCCTTGCTATCACACAAAATATTCATATCATGCACAACCCCGATTTCAGCCGAGCATTTGTTTTCATGCTCTATCTTTTCAAACCTTTCAACTTTCACGCAATACATGAGCATGAGCCATGGTCATAGCACTAAGGGTGGAATAGAGGTGGTTGTGGAGAAGACAAAAAGAGGGAGATAGTCTCACATCGACTAGGCGTATCAACGGGCTATGGAGATGCCCATCAATAGATATCAATGTGAGTGAGTAGGGATTGCCATGCAACGGATGAACTAGAGCTAAATATGAATGAAAGCTCAACAAAAGAAACTAGTGGGTGTGCATCCAACTTGCTTGCTCACGAAGACCTAGGGCATTTGATGAAGCCCATCGTTGGAATATACAAGCCAAGTTCTATAATGAAAATTCCCACTAGTATATGAAAGTGACTAAGCATGAGACTCTCTACAATGAAGAACATGGAGCTACTTTGAAGCACAAGTGTGGAAAAAAGATAGTAGCAATTGTCCCTTTTTTCTTTTCTTTTTTTTGGACCTTTCTTTTTTTCTTTGCCCTTTCTTTTTTTCTTCTTTTTTTTGTCGAGGGGCTTTATAGATTCAGCCTTTCCTCCCATGGGACAATGCTCTATAAATGATGATCATCACACTTTCATTACAACACAAGATTAGAACTCAATACTACAACAACAAAGTATGACTCTATATGAATGCCTCCGGCGGTGTACCGGTATGTGCAATGAAACAAGAGTGACATGTATAAAAATTATGCATGGTGGCCTTGCCACAAATACGATGTCAACTACATGATCATGCAATGGCAATATGACAATATGATGTGTGTCATATAAACGGAATGGTGGAAAGTTACATGGAAATATATCTCGGAATGGCTATGGAAATGCCATGATAGGTAGGTAAGGTGGCTGTTTTGAGGAACAATATGGTGGCTATTTTGAGGAAGGATATATAGTGGGTTTATGGCACCGGCGAAAGTTGCGGGGTACAAGAGAGGCTAGCAATGGTGGAAGGGTGAGAGTGCGTATAATCCATGGACTCAACATTAGTCATAAGAACTCATATACTTATTGCAAATATCTACGAGTCATCAAAACAAAGCAATCAACGCATGCCCCTAGGGGGGAGGTTGGTAGGAGTTAACCATCGCGCGCCCCCGACCTCCACACAAAGGTTGACACTCTACAAATACCTCATGCTTTAACTTAGTCACATAACGGTTCACCATACGTGCATGCTACGGGAATCACCAACCTTAACACAAATATTTCTCAATTTCATAATTACTCCACTATCATGACTCTAATATCACTATCCTCATGTCTCAAAACAATTATCAAGCATCCAACATCTCTTTCTACTCAATGCACTTGGTGTGAATTTTTTTTACTACATTGACATTGGATGTATATCATGTGAAGACTAGTTCCTTTAGCCTAAACACTTTACCATGATGTTTTGATAGACTCCAAAATAGATCTAAGTGAAGCATGAGAGTTCAACAATTTCAACAAAATATTATCACCACCGTGCTCTAAAAGATATAAGTGAAGCACTAGAGCAAAAACTATTCGACTCAAAAGATATAAGTGAAGCATATAGAGTGTTCTAACAATTTCTCGGGAATATTTAACTCTCTCAAATAGGTGTGTCCAGAAAGGGTGATTGTGGCAAACTAACAAGCAAAGACTCAAATTATACAAGACGCTCCAAGCAAAACAAATAGTATGTTGCGAATAAAAATATAGCTCCAAGTATAGTTACCGATGGATGAAGTCGAAAGAGGGGATGCCTTCCCGGGGCATCCCCAAGCTTAGGCTTTTGATTGTCTTGAATTTACTTGGGGTGCCATGGGCATCCCCAAGCTTAGGCCTTTGCTACTCCTTGTTCCATAGTCCATCAAAGCAATACTCAAAACTTGAAAACTTCACAACACAAAACTTAGACAAAAATTCTCGTGAGCTCCGCTAGTAAGAGAAAGCAAACCACCACTCAAAGGTACATCAAGGAATTCATTCACTGTTTATATTGGTGTTAAACCTACTGTACTCCAAGTTCTCTAAGGTTCATATCCTCCAATATTACTCATAGATGCATCGGAATAAGCAAACAACACACGAAAAACAAAATCTGTCAAAAACAGAACAGTCTGTAGTAATCTGCTGGGTTCGCCTATTTCTGGAACTCCAAAAAATTCAAACTAAATTGGAAAATTTGCGCAATTTGTCTACCAATCCGCAGAAAAAAGAATCAACTAAAAAGCACGCTCCAGTAAAATCTGAAGACTACTTAGCGAGCGCTAACGATTCTGTTTTTCACAGCAAGATCAAATAAACTTCACACAAGTCTTACCAAAGGTTCTACTTGGCACAAACACTAAACAAAACATGAAAACACATCTAATCAGAGGCTAGATGCAATATTTATTCCCTAAAAGCAACAAAAACAAAAAACATAAAATTGGGTTGCCTCCCAACAAGCGCTATCGTTTTAAGCCCCTAGCTAGGCACGATACAAGATAGATCTAAGTATTGCCATCTTTGGAAGGCAATCCATAAGTGGCTCTCATGATAGATTCATATGGTAACTTGATTTTCATTCTAGGAAAGTGTTCCATGCCTTTCCTTAACGGAAATTGGAATCTAATATTTCCATCCTTCATATCAATAATTGCACCAATCGTTCTAAGGAAATGTCTACCAAGAATAAAAGGACATGAAGGATTGCAATCTATATCAAGAACAATGAATTCTACGGGCACATAATTCCTATTGGCAACAATAAGAACATCATTAATTCTTCCCATAGGTTTCTCAATAGTGGAATCCGCAAGATGCAAATTTAAAGAACAATCATCAAGCTCATGGAACCCTAGCAAATCACACAAAGTTTTTGGGATAGTCGAAACACTAGCACCCAAATTACACAAAGCATAGCATTCATGATCTTTTATATTTATTTTGATAGTAGGTTCCCATTCATCATAAAGCTTTCTAGGTATAGAAACTTCCAACTCAAGTTTTTCTTCAAAAGATTGCATCAAAGCATCGACTATATGTTTAGTGAAAGCTTTATTTTGACTATAAGCATGCGGAAAATTTCGCACGGATTGCATCAAGGAAATACAGTCAATCAAAGAGCAATTATCATAATTGAATCCCTTGAAATCAAAAGTAGTGGGTTCATCACTATGCAAAGTTTTAATCTCTTCAATCCCACTTTTAGCAATTCTAGCATCAAGATCTAAAAACTCCGTATTATTGGGACACCTTAAAGCAGAATCATCTCCAACCCTATTCTCGTCAAGATTAATACTAGAAAACAAGGATCTAATTGGACACACATCAATAACTTTCAGATCTTCATCTTTATTTTCACGATAACTAGAAGAATACGATTTAATATAATCTTCTCTTTTAGCACGCATCCTAGCGGTTCTTTCTTTGCATTCATCAATGGAAATTCTCATGGCTTTGAGAGACTCATTGATATCATGCTTGGGTGGAATAGATCTAAGTTTCAAAGCATCAACATCAAGAGTAATTCTATCCACACTTCTAGCCAATTCATCAACTCTAAGCAATTTCTCTTCAAGCATAGCATTGAAATTCTTTTGAGAGATCATAAACTCCTTAACACTAGTTTCAAATTCAGAAGGCATCTTTCCATAAGAGTTGTTGTAGGAATTACCAAAATTATTAGAGGAATTACTAGGAAAAGGCCTAAGATTAAAATTACCTCTATAAGCATTGTTACTAAAATTATTCCTACCAACAAAATTCACATCCAAAGATTCATTATTATTCTCAATCAAAGTGCACAAAGGCATATCATTAGGATCAAACGAAGCACTCTTAGCAGCAAACAATTTCATAAGTTCATCCATCTTTCCGCTCAAAACACTAATTTCTTCGATAGCATGCACTTTTTTACTAGTAGATCTTTCGGTGTGCCATTGAGAATAATTAACCATAATATTATCTAGGAGCTTGGTAGCTTCTCCTAAGGTAGTTTCCATGAAAGTGCCTCCGGCGGCCGAATATAAAAGATTTCTAGAAGCAAAATTCAAGCAAGCATAAAAGTTCTGAATAATCATCCATAGATTCAAATCATGTGTAGGGCAATTATGTATCATTAATTTCATTCTCTCCCAAGCTTGTGCAACATGCTCATGATCTAGTTGCTTAAAATTCGTAATATCGTTTCTAAGAGAGATGGTCTTAGCAGGAGGGAAATACTTAGAGATAAAAGCATCTTTGCACTTATTCCACGAATCAATACTATTTCTAGGCAAAGAGGAGAACCAAGTTTTAGCACGATCTCTAAGTGAAAATGGAAATAACTTCAATTTAACAATATAGTTATCCGTATCCCTTTTCTTTTGCATATCACACAAATCAACAAAGTTGTTTAGATGGGTAGCGGCATCTTCACTAGGAAGGCCGGAGAATTGATCTTTCATGACAAGATTCAACAAAGCAGCATTGATCTCACAAGATTCAGCATCGGTGATAGGTGCAATCGGAGTGCTAATAAAATCATTGATGTTGGTATTGGAGAAGTCACACAATTTGGTATTGTTCTGAGCCATGGTGACAAGCAAGCAATCCAACACACACAAGCAAACAAGAAGCAAGCGAACGAAAAACACAGGGCGAATAAAACGGCAAAGGTGAAGTGGGGGAGAGGAAAACGAGAGGCGGATAAATGTGATGCGAAGGATAAGGGTTTGTGATAGTTACTAGGTATATGACTTTTGCGTAAGCCTCCCCGGCAACGGCGCCAGAAATTTTTCTTGCTACCTCTTGAGCTTGCGTTGTATTCCCTCTAAGAGGAAAGGGAGATGCAGCACAGTAGCGTAAGTATTTCCCTAAGTTTTTGAGAACCAAGGTATCAATCCAGTAGGAGACCATGCGCGAGTCCCTCGCACCTGCACAAACAAATAAGAACTTCGTAGCCAACGCGATAAGGGGTTGTCAATCCCTTTACGGTCACTTAAGAGAGTGAGATCTGATAGAGATGATAAGATAACATTTTTGGTATTTTTGGTATTGAAACAGAAAGTAAAGAAAGCAAATAAACAACGGTGACAGAAATTGGCTAGTTGACGGGAAAGTAATATGATAAAGATAGACTCGGGGGCCACAGCTTTCTCTAGTGGCTTCTCTCATGATAGCGATATTCTACGGTGGGTAAACAAATTACTGGTGAGCAATTGATAGAAAAGCGAATAATTATGAGACTATCTAGGCATGATCATTGTATGTAGGCATCACGTCCGAGACCAGTAGACCGAAACGATTCTGCATCTACTACTATTACTCCACACATCGACCGCTATCCAACATGCATCTAGTGTATTGAGTTCATACGAATAGAGTAACGCCTTAAGCAAGATGACATGATGTAGAGGGATAAACTCAAGCAATATGATGAAAACCCCATCTTTTTATCCTCGATGGCAACAATACAATACGTGCCTTGCTGCCCCTACTGTCACTGGGAAAGGACACCGCAAGATTGAACCCAAATCCAAGCACTTTTCCCATTGCAAGAACTATAGATCTAGTAGGCCAAACCAAACCAATAATTCGAAGAGACTTGCAAGGATATTATGAGCACACATAAAAAGTTCAGAGAAGAACCAAATATCTTTCATAGATAACCTTGATCATAAACTCACAATTTCATCGGATCTCGACAAACACACCACAAAAAGAGATTACATCGAATAGATCTCCTCGAATACCGAGGAGAACTTTGTATTGAGATCCGGACAGAGAGAAGAAGCCATCTAGATACTAGCTATGGACCCGAAGGTCTGTGGTAAACTACTCACCACTCATGGTGAGGGCGACGATGATGATGATGAAAGCCTCCGTGATGGATCCCCCTCCCGGAACAGGCTCCAATATGGGATCTCCACGGGAATAGCAACTGCGGCGGTGGAATTAGGGTTTTCTCTCTGCGTATGGAGTTTCTGGGGTACGTAGGCATATATAGGAGGAAGAGGGGCACCAGGGGCCGTGGGGCTAGCCCTCGAGGCAGGGGGCGCGCCCTGGCAAGAGGGGTGCGCCCCCACCCTCGAGGGTGGGCCCCCTGTCCTCTGGCTTGGCTCCGAAGCTTATCTCGCGTGATTTTCTCCAAAAATATCTCCTGCGATGGTTTCATTCCGTTTGGACTCTGTTTGATATTCCTTTTTTGCAAAACCCGGAAATAGGCAAAAAACAGCAATCTGGACTGGGCCTTTGGTTTAGTAGGTTAGTCCCAAAAATGATATAAAAGTGAATGATAAAGCCCATTAAACATCCAAGACTTCATAAATAATAGCATGGAACAATCAAAAATTATAGATACGTTGGAGACGTATTAGTCGTCAGGAACCCTCGCGTCCTGGGGTCCGTTGACGGGTAGGTTCTTCTTCTTCTTGGGGGCGGTCTGCAGGGTGAGGACGGCTTCCTCCTCATCGGGGTATTCAACCTCTGCAGTCTGGTAGGCACGCTCCAGGGAACGCACCGCTTCCTTCTCGTCGGAGGCGATCGTGATGACTCCGCCGCTTTCGGGCATCTTGAGGGCATTGTAGCCGTGATGGGTCGCCGCCATGAACTTGGAAAGGGCAGGATACCCCAGGATGGCATTGTACGGGAGGTGGATGTTGGCGACGTCGAAGTCGATGAGCTCGGTGTGGTAGTTGTCGCGGTCTCCAAAGGTGATGGGGAGGCGGACCTGCCCCATCGGGAGCGTGGAGCCATTCGTGACTCCGTAGAATGGCTTGGTGGGGTGAAGCTGATCGTAGGGAACCTGAAGTGTCTCGAAGGTCTTGACCGAGAGGACGTTGAGCCCTACCCCGCCGTCGATGAGGGTCTTGGTTACGAGGACGTTGCTGATGGTCGGGGTGCAGAGCATCGGGAGTGCGCCTAGGGCTGCAGTACACTTGTGCTGGTCTTTGGGGTCGAAAGCGATGACTTGCTTGGTCCACCTGAGGTTGCGCGCGGCGTCAGGCCTAGGAAGCGCCGCGTTCACCTCACGGGCGAACTGCTTGAAGATGCGGTGAGAAGCCGGGGCATGAGCTCCTCCCAGAATGCACACGACTGCACGCGGTTCCTCGAAGCCCCCTGCCCCGTCTCCTTGGAGGTCGTCGTCGTTCCTTCTTGGCAGCGGAGGCAGGCCTCCGTGGCCCTGAGAGCGACCCTCATGAGGCTGGTCACGCCAGGGGGCGTCACGAGGCTGCTCCTGCCAGTGGTCTTCACGAGGCTGCTCACGCCACCCTTGGCGCGAGTTCTTGCCGTCCCAACGTCCTCCTTCTCGGCCTCCTCCACGGCCGTAGCCGCGGTTGTCACGCTCAGGGCGCTGCCCGCCGCGCATTGCCCTGAGCTCCTGATAGTCGTTGGTGTTGTGGCTGTGGACGTTGTGGAAGACGCAGTACGGTCGATTGTCTCTGGGGAGGTCATTGTAGCCGCAGCCACGCTTCACTTCTGGCTCAGCAGCCAGCACGGCGGGTCCCTTGCGCTTCGACTCCTTGGCCATGGTCTTCTTGTCGTCTGCCTCCACCTCAGACAGCTCCTGAAGGGAGAGGCGGCCTTCCTCCGCCCTGGCGCACTTTGCCGCGAGCTTGAACATCTCGAGGGTCGTGCACAGGTCTTCGTGGATGGCGAGCTCTTCCCTCATCCTGACGTCACGGACGCCATCGGAGAACGCAGAGATGATGGCCTCGTCTGAGACCCTGGGGATACGGAGGCGCATGGTGTTGAAGCATTGGATGTACTTTTGTAGGGTTTCCCCCGGCTGCTGCTTCACGCGACGCAGGTCAGCAGCTGCCGGGGCTCGCTCGCGAGTGCCTTGGAAGTTGGCGACAAAGCGCTCGCGAAGCTCTCCCCAGGAGGAGATGGATCCCACTGGGAGGTTCAGGAGCCAGGAGCGCGCGCCGTCCTTCAGAGCCATGGGGAACCAGTTCTCCATGACCTGCTCAATGCCGTTGGCCGCCTCGATGCTCAGCTCGTAGAGTTGGAGGAACTCTGTGGGGTCGGTGGTGCCGTCGTAGCGCGGAGGCAGGTCCGGCTTGAACTTGCCAGGCCAGACGAGGCACCGTAGCTCGGGAGCCAGGGCGCCACACCCGCGTACGCTCATGATCACAGGCGCCCCCTGCACCTGTGACGCTGGTTCTTGAGGTGCTGGCGCCGCCACCTCCTGTGGCGCGTGGTCAGGGTGTTGTGGGCCAGGGGGCCCACGAGCCCCTGCATGTGGGTGCGGGATCACCTGGAAACTCTCCTCATGGCGGGTGTGGGCTCTGCGGGGTTGGTCACATCGAGGGGCCTCACGCCGGCCCTCCTGGCCGGCAGGGTGAGGGTGAGGCGGAGCTGGGACCCCACGGTCCTCGTTCGCCGCCAGGGGTGACGGAGGAAGCGAAGAGTGCGTTGGTGCAGGTGCTTCTCCAGCTGCATTGATGAGCTCGGTGATGTGGTGGAGCCACTCGTCGTAGAGATCATCTGCCGGGCGGTAGCGCAAGAGCTCCTATGCCATCAATAGCGCAGGCTGCTAGTAGACCGGCCCGCGGCGGACCAGCGAGGATGACGCTGCGGCCGGTGAGGGTGAAGGCGTCGCCATGCGGCCGTCCCGCCGCACGGACAGCGGCAGCGAGGAGTCCTGCTGCTCATGGACAGCCGGGTCGGTGGCGGCGTTGGCGACCGGCGAGTTGGGGCGGAGCGGAGCACCGTTGCTCGCGGGTGCCGTCAGAGCGACGTTCGCAGCGCGGCGGGCGGCGCGAGCTCGGCGAGTGTCCACCATGGCTGTGGAGCAGGGTCGGTGACGAGAACGCGACAAGGTCGTCGGAGATGCGAGATTCTGACACACCCCCTACCTGGCATGCCAAATGTCGGATTCAGGGCTCCGCAAAACCCGTTAAGTTCGAACACATGGGTGTGAACGAAGATCTCTCCCACTCACATCTACCTAGCGCCTCGCTCTCATCTCGGTGGAAGGATTCAAGCAAACAACGAACAAACACACAAGAGTTTACCCAGGTTTGGGCCACCGCGAGGTGTAATACCCTACTTCCTGCTTTGGTGGATTGGCTTCGGGTGAGCTAGAGTATGAACTGGTACAAGGGTTCCTGAGCTCAAGAGGCGAGCTCACGAGGGTTAGGAGGCTAGTGTTCTTGCTCCTTCTGCGGTGGTCAAGTGTGTGAGTCGATGATGTGTGTCCCCTTTTCTCAATGAGAATCCTAGCTACTTATATAGGCGGCCATGGTCCTCTTCCCCCGAAATGTTTAGGCGGGAAGGGATTCCACAAATGCCATTTTTGAGCAGGAACACAAAGACGTTCCTACCCTGACAAAAGCGATCTTCGCCTACAAAAGGATCAGGCGGTGACACGGTGGTGGGCTCGACGGTGACATCCTCCTTATCGTCCTTGCGGTCTTCGGTGTTGTTGCACCAAAGAGGAAACCTTTGCCCCGCTCCTTGGGAACCAACGGATGCGCTGTCTCCTTTGCACCGAAATGGCAACTGTGCAGCTGGCGGACGCTGGCACTCGCTGGCGCGGTGCGTCACTGCTGACATCACTGCCTCCTCCTGAGGCAGGCTTGGCCTTGGATTCTCCGCCCCTCCGAAGCGCCTTGTCGAGGCCGCTCCCGAGGAGATCTTGTCGTCGTTCTCCTCGCGAGGCCTGGCCCCTCACGAGGGTCTTGAACAGCTGGTCGATCAGCCGGGATGTACCAGGCCTGCTTGAAGGAGCGCGTCGTGGCCCGCAGACAGGCAAGTCTAGGTACCCTGGTTCCCAGGACGCCGACAGCCGTACCCGAGGGCGTCACTCTGATCAGCGTCTCATCGCCCTCTCCTTCACCCCCAATGTCCTCGCCGAGCCACTCGACCCCGTGGTAAGCCGCTGCTCCTTCCCATCTCCTTCCCCGTCGTATTCCGTCGTCGTCGTCACCGGCCTACTCGCGTAGTTTTGCATCCTCAACCCGAGGCCCTGACCACGAGGTCGTCACCCTTGTTCCCACGCGCTCGCGCACCACGCTTGCTCGCGCTCACTGCATCCGCTGCACGCTCACGCCCGCGCTTGCCCACGCTCACGCACTCAGCAGCGACCTCGTCGTGCCCCAGACGAGTTCAAGCTCGTGCTTGAGCAACCCCGCGTGCGCGACCCCTGCAGCCCCTTCACTGGCACTCTCCGCACCTGCACCTAAACCTACAGCCGCTACCGCTTGTAGGACAGCACTCCCCACCTAATTCTGCACCCCCACTGTCGGTTTGTGATCGCGTTGGTCACCGCGTTCGCTCGCCGGCACGACCCCCAGCTTCACCGTATCTTCGCTTGAGAAGAAGGCCGCCCCCCTAAGTATTCAAAAAGGGTCGAGCCCCTTTTGTTCCACAAACATTCCATCAGCGCAGTGGCAATGTTTGCCACATCCTATCCAGGAGGTCCTGGGATCGAATCCCATGGGGCCTCAATTTCTTTTTCCCTTGAGTCATTTTTTCCCCAATCGTGCACACATCCGCTTCGGGGCAATTATGCTGCTGGACTTGCATAGAGCATCTCATTCGGCCCGCATATGTTTTTTTCTGTCCCCTGCAATTTAGTATTTTTCCACTTCATGCATAATTACAAAATGCCATTAGTTTTTTTTTATTTGTGTATAACTAAAGATCCATGCATCCAAATGAAACATGTCTTATATGAAAGGTGCTTAGACTTATGTGTAGATTAATTATGCAGTTTAATTCCATGTTAAAAACATTTAAATTGTTGTTTGAATTCTTTTGTGTTTAAATTTATGTTCAAACTTGTTTAATTCATGACTAACTAACCATAGCTCCAAATTTGACAAACTTTATATGTATTTGGGGTGGAAAAATGTGTAGATTAAGATGTTACTGTTAGTTTGCATGTTTAACAACTCTAAAATATGTTTGCATAAGATCTGTCCTATATGTGTTATTATGAACATGGGAGTTTCCGAAAATTGTTGTTTGTTCTTTCCGGCCCATTTAAAATGCTAGCAGGATGTTGTTGATCCTAGTTGCACCCCTTGCCATGTTTGAACAACTTATGAAAACTTGTTGGGTGCTTGTTTAAATCAACTACATAACCACTTGTGGCCATGTTAGTTTTGGTTCCCTTTTTGCTTGTGTTCCAACTTGCTTGTGAACTAGTTCATTGCCATGTTGCTTGTGCACTCTTCTTGTCCCTAGGAGTTGCATCATATCCTACCCATGTACATGTGCATCATATTCATGCATCATGTGTTTGAGCATTGCATGATAATTGATCGTTGTTCCGGTGTTTGCATTGTTGTGTTGGTTAGAGCCCGGTGACGATTCGGAGTTCGAGGTTCCTTTCGAGGCTGAATTTGAGGAGCAAGGTTACAATCCCTCTGTGGACTCAACAGGCAAGATGACCATTCCCCGATATCACTTCTATCTTTGCCCATGCTAGATGTCTCGTTCTTCAGAGATGCCTCGATGCCCATTCCTGTTTATCAGCCTCCTATTGTTGCCATGAACACTCTAACCGCCTTCCTAGCAAACCGTTGATTGGCTAAGTATGCATTGCTCAGCCCCTCTGATAGCGTTGTTAGTTGGAGGTGAAGTTTCGAAGACTGCTCCATGATGAACTTGTTTTGGGTTAACACAATACATATATCTGTTAAACTAATGCACCTATATATTGGTAATGGGTGGAAGGCTAAGCCTTTCTGCTTGGTGTTTTGTTCCACTCATGCCACCTTAGGAACCGATAAACCGGTGTTGTGTTCCTTGATTTTGCGTTCCTAACACGGTTGGGGTTTATGGCCCCCCCCTTGATAATTCGCGCTATTTAAAGCTTTTCCAGCAAGGCCCAACATTGGTTTAACATTTGCCTAATAACTAAAACTTGCATAGGGCGTTGCAAAACCGAGTTCTTTATTAACAACCCGGGCCAGTGCTCCTCATGAGTGTTGGTCCAAACTGGGCGGACTGTGGGGCCACCTTGGGGAAACCCGAGGTCTGGTATATACCTGTAGGATGTCCCATTCGGTCGTGGCCTGAGACGAGATACGCGGCTACTATCTGGGTGTCGGCATGCCGGGAGGTCTTGCTGGATTAGTTTTACCTTTGCCGAAATATCTTCAGCACGGGATTCCGAGAATACTCGGATCTTCCCACTTTGGAGTTGCGACTCCGTGGATCGCGAGCTTGTGATGGGCTAAGTTGGGACACCCCTGCAGGGTTTGATCTTTTGAAAGTCATGCCCGCGGTTATGTGGCAGATGGGAATTTGTTAATATCCGGTTGTAGATAACTTGAAACCTTATTCATAAGAATACACTACCGGTATGAGTAACCGTGATGGTCTCTTTCCGAAGGGCTTCGGGAAGTGAACACGGTGGGGTTATGTTTGATCGTGAGTAGCTAGGATCACTTCTTGATCAACTTGGCGATCGTTGGCACTTGTTCTCTTCTCGCTCTAATCTCGTAAGGTAGTGCTTAGTGCATGCTGCAACCCCCCTTTTATAGCCTTTCCACACCTAAGGCTTTGGTAGTTTTGATACCCAGGAACGGGATTGCTGAGTCCTTTGTGGCTCACAGATTCAACACGCACCAGATGCAGGTACCACTGAGATCAATGCAGGAGATGGTTCAGAACTTCAGTGGGAGTTCGATGAAGAGCGTGGATATTGTTGTGTTTCGTATCCCGATGATCGGTAGTGGTTCTTACTAGGAGGATTCGGGCTTGTGTTTATGGTATCTTTCTCGTTTGGATTTCGTCCGTAGTCGGACCCTGTGTTATTTGGATGATGTATGATATTGTATTCATTGTGTGATGTGGCGAGTGTAAGCCAACTATCATTTTCTATTTCATCCCTGAATTTTACATGAGATGTGCAAAGATACCATACTTAAGATCATTCTAGTATGCGCTTATGTCTTTAAGTCATGCCTCGACACGTGGGAGACATAGTCGCATACTGGGCATTACAGCACTACCTCATCGGGAAGAGGTGCCAAATTTTTACTGATCAGAAAAGTCTCAAGTATATATTTACTCAGCCAGATTTAAATCTCCGTCAGCGAAGATGGCTTGAGCTGGTTAAGGATTATGATCTTGGAATAAATTACCACCCGGGTAAAGCCAACGTGGTGGCTGACGCACTCAGTCGAAAGCCGGTCAGCCTAAATGTCATATTAAAATCCTTGCCCCCTAAACTTCAAGAGGAGATTTCTCAACTCAATCTGAACATAGTTGATGCTGGTCTCACTAATATTTTGGAAGTTACCCCCACACTTGAGGAAGAAATCCGCAAGGCCCAGCCAGACGACCCTGTCCTGCAAAGGCATGTCAAGAATATGGTAGCAGGACGTACCACTGATTTCTCAAAGGATCACCTTGGAACTCTCCGATTTCATGGAAGGATTTGTGTACCCAATCAGTCGGACTTGAAAGATAAAATCTTGTCAGAAGCACACGAATCCTCATAGTCTATCCACCCTGGAGGTACAAAAATGTATGAAGACCTTCGGCAAATATTCTGGTGGGATGGAATGATGAAAGACATTGCCTATTTTCTGGCCTGTTGCGACATATGCAACAATGTGAAGGCAGAAAACCAGAAGCCAGCCGGACTTTTCCAACCACTGCCAGTTTCACAATGGAAATGGGATGACGTCTGCATGGATTTCATCACTGGACTACCCAAGACTCAGCGAGGCAATGATGCAATATGGGTCATAGTGGACACTTTGACCAAGGTCGCTCACTTTATCCTGGTCAAGACCACATATCGAGCAGATCAACTTGCACAGCTGTATGTGTCCAGAATAGTCAATCTGCATGGAGTACCTCGAACCATCACTTCCGACCGAGGTTCACTCTTTACCTTCGCTTTTTGGTCACGTCTCCATCAAGCCTTTGGGACAGCACTGAATTACAGTACCACTTATCATCCTCAGACTAATGGACAGACAGAGCGGGTAAACCAAATACTCGAAGATGTGTTGCGAGCCTGCGTCTTGGCCCAAGGATCTAAATGGGAAGATTGTCTGCCTTACGCCGAGTTCTCCTACAACAACAGCTTCCAAACCAGTCTAAAGATGTCATCGTATGAGGCTTTGTATGGCCGTAAGTGCCGCACCCCTTTAAATTGGTCTTGGACTGGAGATAGACGTATCTTCGGGACAGATCTTCTGATGGAAGCTGAGAAACAAGTTAAGGAGATCAGAGATAGATTGCAATTGGCCAAATTTCGACAAAAGAGTTATTATGATGCAAAACACCGACATATCAGTTTTGAGCCCGGAGAACACGTATACCTCCGAGTCACTCCTATGAAAGGAGTCAAGAGATTCCAGACTCGCGGAAAGTTGGTGCCTAGATTTATTGGCCCATTTCCAGTTATTTCTCGAGTGGGCACTGTTGCTTATCAGTTGGAATTACCCCCAGAATTGTCCGATGTGCACAACGTGTTTCATGTCTCACATTTGAGGCGGTGCATATCGCCGCCTGAGAAAAGGACTGCCATGACCAACATAGAGTTGGCAAAGGATTTAACATACGAAGAGAGACCGTTCAAAATTTTGGATCAGATGGAAAGGGTCACTCGTAGTAAAGTAAGGATTTTTTATAAAGTCAAGTGGGAGCATCACACTGAGTCAGAATCAACCTGGGAATGGGAAGAATTCCTAAGGACACATTATCTAGAATGGTTTTCCCAAGCAACCTAATCTCAAGTATAAGATTCATTCTAAGTGGGGGAGGTTTGTGACAGCCTGATTTTTTCCCTCTTCTATTTGCCTGAGTTTCATTTGGATTTAATTTGAAACTTGGGATTTTTGAATCTTTTCATATGGACTTAAACACTTGGGTACCCTTGGCTTTCACCCAAGTGCCTCATCTCCATCTCAAATCATCTTTTCCTCTCTAGTTCACCTTAAAATAATTATTGGAATATTTTTCTTTATTGAAAAATATTCATTTTTTCCTCCAAAACCCTAGCTAACCCATTGTGCTCCAAATCAACCCCAATTTTTCTTGCCCACAAAAATCTGAGAAAATTCACAAATATTCTTTGAACCCTAGGACACCTTCCTGAGAAAAAAATATTACACCACTTTTTGGAATATTTTTGCTACAGAAATTCTTTTCTGTTCTGGACAGAAATGGTAGTTTCTACAGCAACTACCATTTGACACTCTCCATTGTATCTGAAACTTCTTGTGCGTCTTTACCTTAGTAACTTAGGGCTAGCCTCCAAAGCATAGCTTCCAACTCCTAGCCATTTTACCTCAGTAAACTCTCAAAGTTACTGTCCAGAAACTTACCAAGCTAGTGAAATCTTTTCTACTGCGTCTGGGTCCAAACCAAACCAGGGTAACATTCAAATCTACCACGAACAACACGCCAGACATGATCTTTGGCCCCAAGTCGGCCTGGGGGCAGAGTTCACGCGGTGACCACGCGTGTGCACCATGCCAGGCTGCTAGTCGACGTGCTCTGAGTGCCGCCGAGCGCTCTGTTTCGCGCGTGCTCGCTTCCCCGCCTGCCAGAGCTTGCCAAACCTCGCCACCATCTTCATCTCGACTCCTACAACTCCTCCTAGCACTCGCCGATGCCGGAGCTCGCCGCAGCGAGCACGGGCGCGGTCTGGCCAAGGCAACAGTGCGGTGCGCATTGTGCTCATTGCCTTCCCAGTGATCTTGTGCTCGTCTCCGTTCGTCCACAGTCCTCGCGTGAACCACGTCGACTTCTCCCCCTCTCACTGACGCCATTCGTCGCCGGGCGCAGTGTCCAGGTGTCGCGGGCGGAGCCCCGATTCCCCCTCTCGGCTCGCCTATAAATGGAGCCCCTCCCAGCCTTCTCGAGCACCTCACTCCACTCCCACAGACTCCACAACTCTGTAGGAAGCTGTAGCCCGGCCGGGCAGGCCGCAGGCCGCCGTCCCCGAGCTTGAGCTCGCCGGCGATCCCCTCAGGTTGTCGCGGTAGCTCCATCCCCTCTCAGGCCAGGGCAACCCTTCCAGAGCCTCCCCCACTCTCTGGTGGTGCCGTTCCACCTAGTTGGAGCCTCTGGAGTCGCCATTGCTCGTCGTCGTCCTCAACTCCGGCGACCACCCCGTTCTGCCTCCGCTTGCGAGGCCATTTCTGACGCCGTCCGACCACCCCTAGCTACGCTACGGGTACGGGCAGGTGCGCCTCAATCCCCTTTGTAGATCTATCCCTCTCATCTTGGCCAAGGAGCTCGCGTCGTTGGCGTGTGCTTCGGCGAAGCCACGGCCGCCTCTGTTCCACTCTCCCTCTTCCCCTCACCTGACTAGTGGGGCCCGCTAGTTAGCCACTCTGTACTCGCGCAAAGCGGTACGAGTGGTGGCACCCTGGGTCTTTACGCCTTCGACGTCACCCCTTCCCAGTCTATTTATTTAAATTTCAAATTTATATATATTCCAGAGAACTTCAAATTGCAATAACTTTTTAATCCTAAGTCCAAATGAATTGATTATTTTTCCATTGTGTTCTTTGTAAAGAAATCTTGCGGCACAACCAAAATGAGATTTTTCTGTGCTGTGTAGATTTTCTGGTGAATTTCAACATGGTTCTTGATATTTTCTTTTGGTGCTTTTAAATCTTTTCAGAAGAAGAAGCTTGTCTTGAGGATCACAAGGAGGCTTGTGAACCTCATTTGCACTAAGGCAAGCCACAGCAACATTTTCATGGTGCCATTTCTATATTTGTGATTTTCCAACTTGAATAAATGATTTAATCCATGTACATGAATTATTTTTATTATTTGTATTATGTTGGTTGCTGGATTTAGTTGTTATATTTAGTTTACAGAAAGTTGGAAGTTGATTAAGTTGTTAATGTAACTAGAAGAAAGTTTGGGTTATGAAGAACTAATATGGTTATGGATATAAATATTTATGTGAAGTCATTTTCTTGCATAAGAACTATGGTAAAATTTTGCTAAGATATATTCTGTTTTAATTGAAAGTGAATCCTAACCAGAGGGATATCAGAAGTTGTTGATGCGTACACTTAGTATGGTAGAGCTGACCCAGTTCTTTACGGTAATGCATATTTGTGTGTCACATTTGCATGGCATTTTATGACACCGGTTATTTTTAAGTTGAACCTGCTAATTACTCAACTTGAATAATTTGTTGACCGGGTCATGGTGCCATTGAATCGAGTTTTTCCCAGTGCAACCACATTTGCCTTTATGGGAAGGCCTTTATTCGGTCCGTTGTCATGCCTCTGGTCGGTACCTCCAAGTAGGGAAGGTTATGGGCGTGCGGTACCATGGCTCGGTAAGAAGACATAACCTTGTGTGCCCGTTGTTGAGTTTATGGTATCGAGTCCCCATTTGGGACAGCTTATGTTTGGCCACGACGGTGGGCGTTGTGCCTTTGGTAGGCACGGGGCCACCCCAGGACTTTTCCGATGGGAAATGAGTCGGAGTGGCCGAGAGAGTGTCATGGCAATGGAAGGGTTTCGGCGGAATGTCGTTGGTCCACCCGAATGGGAGAGCGAGGCCATGGGTTCCATGGTGTGGGTACAATGCACTACCTCTGCAGAGTGTAATTAATCTATCGATAGCCGAGTCCATGGTCACGGACACGCTCGAATGTAGGTCACACCATGGGTCAACATTTAATAAAATTTTGCTCACTAAGTGATGAACTTTGCACTGTTAAAGATGTTGGAAGAGCCACCAAGATGATTGAGACCAAGTGTGGTCAGGGATGTGATTGCCGGAAAGATCACGAGATATGTCATGTTGAGATGGACAAGTTGTGTCGGGGTTTTGGTGCGACATATGCCAAAGGATGGCTTATCATGCATGGGGACAATAGAACGTCGCCGGGCCCTGTAAGCGGGATAAGGCGATACTCAGGACGTCTACGAATCTTACCCAGGTTTGGGGCTCTCCGTGGAGATAACACCCCTAGTCCTGCTCTACGGGGACTTCGCGTCATGACTAATGTCAATATGGAGCTACAAGGTTGCTCCTTGAGCTGTGTCGTCTAGAGGAGGAAGAAGGGCAAGGCTAGCTCTCTATCTTCTCTCTAGGGAGTGCGGGTCGTCGCTAGGGTTTCTCCCTATCGGTGTGTCTCTCTTTCATCTCTCTTCTTGGTCCAACCCATCCTCATGGAGGACCCTGGGGGGTTTATATAGGCCTACCCCCAGGGGGACAATGGTAATCTAGGGGGAACGGCCCCCAGCTGTCAGCGTCTTCGGGTGCCGACATTCCCAACTGTTTATTGGGGCCCGCCGTCTGCGGGCCCTCGTGATTGCTTTTCACTGTGGGCGCTCTTCTGCTGACGGTAGCATCATTAGGAGGGGAATGGCTACAGTGTCGCGGCCTCCTGCCGTACACCGCCGCCACGTCTTGTCTCGTCATCTTGATGGGGTTCAGACTCCTAGGGCACGGTTCGCCGCCTACTACAAGGCGGCCCGCCCCCAGGCCGTCTACCAAGGGTCGCTTGCTTCTTGTTCACCCACTGGCTGGTGGGGCCAGCCGCCTGCTGGCCCTGCCGCCTGTGGGTAGTGGGATCATGGCATCCTCTGACCGAGGCTAGGTCATCTGCAACATGGCTACAGTGATACGCCGCCTAAGGAGTGTCTGGAAGATACGCCCTCATTGTAGCCATGCCCTTATAGATTTTCTAAGGACATGCTCAACTATAGCCATGCCTTAGTCTTGTCGTGGTTCCCCGGCACACATCCCGAGGGGGAGCGTGGGGCCGTCTTCTGGGTGCTGGTCATGAGGCTGCCGCCTGTCCAGGCCCCGCCGCCTGCTGGCAGCCGGCTCCTGGGCGTTGCGGCCCCAGGAGGCGGCCCGATGAGCAGGCGGCCGGGGGGTAACAGGCGGCCCCCATTTGTCTTGAAATACCATGGGTGGTTGATGAGGACACCCATGGTAAATATCTCCGACAGTAGTCCCCAAAGCTGGTGGAACTCTGAGGTCGCGATCGAGGCCGCGGGGTTCCAGCAGCTTCCCACTCTAAGTAAGGTTTGGTGGTGTTTCTTGTCCGTCCTCTGGAAAGGGCAGGCTTCTGGCAGCTGGGCCTCTGGAAAGGGCCGACTTCTAGCAGCCGGGCCTCTGGAAAGGGCCGGCTTCTAGCAGCAGTTCCTCTGTCTTCTAATCTTCGGGGAGAAGATACCGCCTGGATGGTGGGTTGTGGTGCGGGCTTGCCACCTGGTGGCGGTGTTCCACGTGTCATTGCCCCGTCAAGTCAGCCTGCAAGCCCACGCGTGCTATGAGACATAGCAACGGGCCGGGGGCCGCCACTACAGGGCCTTGATCCACGCGCAGATCTATTGCGGCAGAAGCAATCGATTGCCCTCCCCACGCGCAATTAATGCGCACAGATTAGGCGCGAAAAAGGTGGGGATCGTGCGGGGCGTGGAGCAGTTAATCCCACGGCCTCGCCCCCTCGGCTTCATCGCCCCAAGCCTATAAGTAGGCCTGGGGGGCAGCGCCGCTCGCCCACACACCCCCGCTCCATTCTCTTCTTCCTCCTCGCTCTCTCTCGCGCACCTCGCCACCGCCGCTCGCAGCGCTCCGTCGGAGCAAGCTCTTGCCTCCAGCAATGGCTGCAGAGGCGCAGGCCCACCTCTCCAGCGAGTGGGACGATATTGAGGTCCTCGACGAGCACATCTTCTACCTCCGCTGCGCGCGGCGATTACCCCCCGCCGACAAGGTCGTCGTGCGCCTGGCGCCGGCGACGGAAATCAGGCCAGTGCCACGGTTCGGCGAGCGGGTCGTCTTCCGCTCGCACTTCCCCTGCGGCTTCGGGCTCCCCACCAGCGGCTTCTTCCGCTCCTTCCTCGAATTCTTCAATGTGCAGACTCACCACCTCACGCCGAACACGGTGGTGATGCTGTATGCGTTCGTCGTCCTCTGTGAGGGGTATCTCGGGATACTCCCCACAATCGAGCTGCGGACCGAGCTCTTCTATCTGAAGCTCGGTACCGCGATCCAGGGCGTGGTGGCCCAGTGCGGTGGGTGCATCGCCGTGAAGCGCAGCGGGGTCAAGAACTATTTCCCGCCGCCTGCTCTTGTGCACTCGGTGAAGCAATGGGAAAAGACGTATTTCTACGTCTCCAACGTTGACCCAGCGCATGACTTCATCGGCCTGCCGGACTTCGCACCCGGCCGCCTGCCGAACCCCGCGCCTCTTGGAAGTCCCGACCCGTCTCCCTCGCACCCGGGGCCTCCATCGCCGTGCGGCGCCTCCGGGAGATGTGGGACAACGAGGGCCTGGTGTTCTCGGACCTACTGCTCACCTTTGCGGAGCGCCAGGTGTTGCCGCTGCAGTCCCGCCCGCATCTGATCTGTGATATGAGCGGGCGCCGGGACAAGAGTCGGACCTGCACCAAGAAGATGCCATACAAGGAGGTGGCTCTTCTGGTGAACTCCGTCTCCAACTGCAACCTCTCTGACTTGGGCTGGGCGTTTGGCAAGTCGCCGTACAGCCGCAGCAACCCGACGCCTGCGGTGAGCTCCCTCTTTCCTTCTTCTTCTTTCCTTCCTCCGCCTGTCCCAGCCGTCTGACCCTTGTGCCGCCTGCATATCTTCCCCGGCCAGACAGAGCCGGGCTCCGACCAGCCGGGCCACCCTCTGCTACCAGACTGCTCCAAGAGCGACACGAGAGACCCCGATCTGGGGGCTGCCGCCATGGAGGAAGAGGAGGTGACAGGCGGCGAGGGCCAGCCAACAGACGGCTTGTCACGGGGCGGCATCGAGAACTGGCCGGATGATGACGAGGAAGAGGAGGCGCCGCTTCGCGTCTGAGAGGCGAACCCGCTTGAGAGCGGCTGCTACCTGGTGGCGCCTCCAACCGCAGCCGGCAGCGTGAAACGTCGGTCCCCTGCCGGGCTGACAGGCGGCAAGCTCATGAAGCTCAAGCTCTCAGCCTTCGCCACCAAACGCTAGGAGGCGGGCGCCAAAGCAGCCCTTCCTAGGGTTCCCAAGCCCAGGCCGGTCGTGTCCGCGTAAGTGCCGCATCCTCTTTGCTTTCTCTCTCGCGGACGCTTGTGGGCTCTGTAGTTGGGGGCACGGATGCCGCTCCTGCGTCGCGCCGCGTGGACCCTGTCGCCGCGCTCTGGGAGGCGACGGAAAGGAACGCCAGAGAGGTGCGTGAAGAGCGAGAGGCCGTGGCCCTCGAGCAGGCAAAGGCCGACGCCGCAGCCAAGGCTGAGGCCGAGGCAGCCACCAAGGCCCAGGCGGATCCCACGTCCAGCAACAGGAGGCGGGCCTCCAGCAGCCGATGGACCACGCCAATCCCCAGGACATGGGCCCTCCGGAGCCGTCCGTCCAAGTGCCGGCTACTGGCGAGCAGCTGGCTCTTGATAAAGAGGGGGACAACCACGCCGCCATGGAGGCGGAAGCAATCCCTCCCACGCCGCCCGCTGGGACGCAGGACAGCCAGCCCGTGGGACGGAGGTGCCGCTGGCAGAAGGCGTGCTGGTGGCAGGCCTGCTGCCGACCCCCCGAGCCCCCTCCCGTCTGCGTCCCATGAGGGCGGCTTCAACGCCATGGCAAGTAGAGGCCGCCGCCGCCAGCTCGTCATCACTAGATAACGAGGCCACCAGCGCAGTGCCGCCAGGCTGGACACCCGGTGGCAGTGGCGTGCTGAACGTTGCGTCGCGAGACGTCCTCGACCGCTTCAACTGTCTGGGCGAAGTCATGCAAACGGCCTTGCGGGAGTTCCTGGCTACGTGAACCTCTGTCCGAGTATGTTGACTCCTTGCTTCTACTTTTATTTCTTCAATTTCTTCTGTTGGGGCGCGTCAGCGCACCCACTGGGTGTAGTCCCCGAGTTCCGAGCCAACTGCTGAGCAGGCGGCTTGGAACTCCAAGGCACTACTTTGTGGGCTAACTTGCTTCTTGCTGCAGGATTACCACAATCTTCGGGTGGCGGCCTTCAACTCCCAGCGTCAGGGGCTGGCTCGGTTGAGGGCTGCCCTGGCCGAAAGGTAGAGTAAGTGTCTTCTTTTCCTCCTTGTGGGGGCGTGTCAGCGCACCCGCTGGGTGTAGTCCCCGAGTTCCGGGCCGGCTGCTGAGCAGGCTGCCTGGAAATCCAAGGTTGTCTTGTCTTCTTGCTGGTGCTGATGCTCCTTCTCCTTTCTTGCCAGCAACCGCGACCGACCTCTGCAATCAGCTAGGCGCGGTCCAGGCCGAACTCGCCGCCAAGGAGCAGGAGCGTAGCCTCGCCGCCCAGGACCGTGACCGTCTGGCCAAGGAACTAGCACACCAGGCGACAACACACAAGGCGGAGCTCGGGAAGCTGGCGGACGCTAAGGAGCTCCTTCGGGCCGAGTTCGAAACTGAACGCTCGAACTGGGCCGAGAAGGACGCGGCCCTGCAGGATGGCTACGAGGCCATTGAGGATATGGACGATGGTAAGCCGCCTCCCCTGCTTTCACGTGCTTTCCGTCTGCTACGGTCGGCTTTCTTTTTTCTGATTCTTTGTCTTGTCCTTGGCACAGAATTCTTCCCTGGTCATTCTGTTGCCGCCAGCCAGGCTATTGAGGCCCAGCGCGACGAGAGGCGCCAGGCGGGCCGGATGGTCGCACCCAACGCGCCCCGGACTCCCAATGAACAACTTCTCGCCATCAAGGCGCGCCTCCAGCCAGCCCACCGCCTGCTCCGCCGCCTGCAACGTGCCGGGGCCCAGGTACTGGCCGCCCTCTGGCCAGACGTCCCAGTACTCCACACTCCCAGCTGGACCGCCGACTGGCTGGAGGCGGATGGCCGCCGCTTCGAGGCCTGGAAGGGCGCCGCGGCGAGGGCTGGCGCACAAACCCCCCTGGAATTCGCCAAGGGTTGGTATCCAGACCTGGACCTCGCCCAGCTGGCGACCTTCCGCGTGGAAGCCGAGCCCGAACTGGCAGCGGTGCGAGGAGATCTCATCAAGCGCGCTGCCTCCCTCGCCGACTACACCGACACCGCCGTTTTCATCCTAGGGTTGGATGAAAACGGCCATGTGGTGCCACCCGGTAATTTTGGGCTGGACCTGGCGGCGCCGGAGTAGCTAGATGAGGAGATCGCCTCAAGCGACAACGACGACGAAGACGAGGAAGATGGTGATGAGGAAGCCAGCTCCCAGGAGGCGAAGCCGTCTACTCGTTACCAGCCTGATTAGACCTCCACGAGCAGGCCCAGCGGGACAGCATCGTCTGCCGCGGGAAGCGACCAGGCCGAAGCCCATCAGGCGGCCCCCTCAGCAGCTGGCCTCGTGGATCCCGTCGTGCCACCTGCTCTGCCTGTTGCACCTCTAGCGTAGGCGGCCTCGTGTATCTTTCATTTCCTGTTTTTCTTAGGACTTGGTAGAATTACTCCCTATCAATTCCACCCACTGGGTGTATTCGTAAGATATTGCTGGAAGGCGGCCTTCGAGCCTTTTGTTATAAATATTCTCTTAATTCTGCATATGTCTATGTTGTTTGCCGGGTTCTAGAGTTAGCACCGTCCTTTGTTCCTTCGGGCGTTTTTTCTTTTGTTGTCTCCTTTAACTGCCGTCCTGCCAGCCCAACAGCCACTCCGTGGTCTGTGACTGTGCCAGGTACTTTGCTGTTTTCTGGATAGGCAAGTATCCCACACTCTGGAATGTGGTTTGGCTAAGCTAGAAGCCGGCTGGCCGGCTGCTCGGCAGCCAGCCAACTTTTATGAAGGGCCGTCTTGCCCTATGTTTATTTTTCTTTAGCCATTTTTCATGTGGGCATCACTTCCTGCCTTTGACTCCCGCCAGTCAGACAGTTGCGTTCTGCGAGTCTGTGACTGTAGGTGGGAGAGGGCTTGGATGCCGGCACATTACTTGTCCGACTGTTGAAGAAAAAGCTTTAAACATAGGGCCAGGCGGCAAGCCCACTACTAGGAAAAGGCATGCTAGTGGCGCACCAGTTTTGCATACTAATAGCGCACTACTGGTGCGCCACTAGCACCACGCCATTAGAATTAAATACTAATGGCGCACCCCTGGTGCGCCATTAGTATCTGGTGTACTAATGGCGCACCACGCAGCGCGCCACTAGTATAGCCCACCGTGGGCCATTAGTATGCCTCCTAGGGGGCCATATGTACCCATGTGCTTTGGCATACTAATGGAGCACTAGAGGGTGATGCGCCATTAGTTTCATTTGTACAGTGCGCCATTAGTGTCTTGGGTGGTGCGCCACTAGTATGAATATTAGGGATTATTTTTTTTCTTTTCTGATATTTTCACAGGATACAAAATATATTATTGGACAGAATTTAGACAACACCACACAGCAACAACAGATTCATCAAATACAATAGAAGATTAGTATCCGAATTCAAAGGACCGAACAAAGATAGAACATTACAAGTCTCGAGACCGCGAGTAGCGAGTTTGTCTTCATATTACAAGTCGATATCGATCATCTAAACTACCATCACATAGAAGATAGCTGCGGTCATCATGATCAGCATCATCGCGATGAAACTGATCTTCATCCGGTTCCTCCAACGCTCCCTCCTCTATCCCGCTAGATAGCGCGCGTATCTAGATTCTGCCTCCGCCCTAGTGGTGTACCCTTTGTAACTGTTACCGCTGAAACGGTGAACCTGTCTCCGACACTCCTCCCAGTCGTCGTAGACTCTGGGAACCTTACCCTTGTACACGACATACGACGACATCTCTATGCACTAGCCAAACAAAACGTTAGTACCAATTCACAGACAATACATAAGCAATATATAAGTATGCAACAAAAGGATCGGAAGAGAAAAGCAAGACATTAATAGCATCGATTACATCTAAGTTGAACGACTATCCAAACCAAAGAGACATACAAGTTCATTAAAGTTTAATTACAACATGAGTTAATCGATGTTTCAGAACTAGACATAGCATCACTACTTTCGACTCGACTCAAGGGACCGGAGCATGGATGAAGCCGCCGTCTATCGTGATGGTCATGAAATCGCGGGCGTTGTCAGCCTTCATTTGTAGCGTTGTGTCTATCTCACTATTGGACGGTTGATTTCTGAGGTTGAAATGCCCCGAGGTACGAAGGACATCTTGATGGATGATTTCTGCAAACTCCGACTGGACGCGAAAGAATTCTTGTCTGATGTCCGCGTCCTGGATTGCCGACAAGCTCGCGGCCCAATCTTTGAGTTTATCTGGTAGCAGAAGGTGATTATGGTCCCGTACGATTGCCCGCATGTGATGGAGGGCGTAGTAGGCACCCTTTTGACCACCTGGCGGCTGCTTGACGCAGCAGAATGGCGTATTGTGGGCGAACACGTGCTTGCCGTACTTACGAATTGGCCTGGTGAAGGTGCCTACAGATTTGTCGTAGCAGGGGAGAACATCATCAAGAACTTTCTTGACATTTGTGTAGTCTATCTTCGACTGACGGTCCGAGTCGAAATACGTGGCCATGGAATATTTTGGGCTTAAGAGGATGAGTGTGCAATGTGTGTCACTGCACAAAACATGGAATGTTAAAAAAACGATCGAAATCTAAGAAATCATATGTTACAGGGCGGTTGAGGGGACGACTTACTCGGGAAAGTAAGGCACGAGGAAGTTATCCTTATCTCGGTTTGCCAGAATGACGCCTTCGAGGTAAGAACTCGCGACTTGCCGGTCCCCAGCGCTGCCCAAGATCTTGGCACGCATGTAGAAGGGGTCGACTATCACGATGTCCGGGGTCTTGTCTCTAATGATCCGCATCTCCATACTCAGCGAAAATAGCCGAATGAAGGTGTAGTGCAGCGGATGAAGGTTAAACATAGCGAAGATGTCATCAAACTACAGGACGATCGTACCCCCGATGGAGTTATCCACAAAGCCCTTGCCCTCTGGCACCTTGGCCACGAAAACCGGGTATGGCACATCCTTCTCTCTGAGACGCCGCTTCTCCAAAGAAAGAACATTGTCATGCACACTCCGCATAGCACCGGTTGCAGCATTGAGGATATTAGTTGGTAGCATCGGCCTACCTGCCACATGCACCCTCCTCATTATATCCTTAGGTGAAGGTGGCCCGTCCTGAGCACGGATCATACTCGGTGCCGGCTGGCTCGCACCCTTGTTACTCTTTCTTTTCTGTCCCTTCTTGTTCTGATGTAATGGGACCGAGTTCTGCTCACAGACTGCCTTCTTGAGTGTGTTGGGGCTGATAATATTTCGCACCTCGGCTATCTGAGGCTCGGTGAAGTCGGCAGCTGGAGGCGTCTCCTGAGAATTGAACGCCTGACGACGCCTGTTGCAATTGGGTTTCTCCGCGGTACCAGCTAGATCGCGATCGTCTTTTGTAGGGTTGGGTTCTTGAGAAGGAGGCCCCATGAATTCGTCATTGTACCCATGATCGGCAAAGTACTTATCGATGTTGGCAAATGTACCGTCGTCGTTGTCGTCGTCGTCCGGATCCTATGCCATATGCATGTTCGGATCCTGTGCCATAGGGATGTCCGGCATGTCCGGTAGCGTTGCGGCGGTCTTGCCATGGCTTGGCGCCGGCACGACTAGCGGTGTTGTCTTTGGGGTGGTGTCCCCCGCCCTCAAAAGAATCTGGCTCTTCGGCCAAAGCAGGGGCCAGCTTAGGCTGGCGCTGAGGGTCACCACATCATCTTGGGTCGGCCCCGGCGGGTCGAATCGGAGGTAACAACTCGTCGCAGCCTGGCAGCACCCGAACCAGTTGAACCCTATACACGGTGGGTGGCATCGGATTACCGTGGAACACAGGGTTGCCCGGTTGAACGATTCTTCCCTTGGCAACATCGACCAACTCGTCGTTCACGAAGTGCAGGAGAGTGCACGGAACGTCGGCGGCGCCCTGCGAAAACATGTAGGGTGTCAGGGATGCCCAGTCAAAGGCAAGGAGATGAAGTCCTCGGCCGAGAGGCTTAATTAGTTACCGTGA
Organism: Secale cereale; assembly: GCA_902687465.1. Taxonomy (NCBI): domain Eukaryota; kingdom Viridiplantae; phylum Streptophyta; class Magnoliopsida; order Poales; family Poaceae; genus Secale; species Secale cereale. The sequence continues at coordinate 57,903,613 of LR738710.1, read as the reverse complement.
TGATGGTGTCGAGCTCGGCTAATGTCGAGGCACTGCCAAGGGTGGGCATGCAATTGATGGAGGGGCCGCTTGCTGCAGAGGTGTCGACCGGCGTACACCCGGGTGCATTAAGCTCCAATGCCCATGCCGGCGTCGGAGACACCAATGCCGCCTCCGCCGGAGACACCAATGGCCCCGCCTGCGCATTCTGCGAGTTGCTAGCCGTGAAGCTGGGAATCGGGGGCGGCCCCTGTTGGCCGCCCGCAATCCACGTCGTCAGCCCATGAATCAAGGTAGGCATAATGCCGGTGAGCGTCGATCCCAATTGTTGTTGCACTTGCTCTTGGACAATCTCCGGAATCCACGCCACTTGTGCCTTGAGTTCTTGAACCTCGCGTGACTGGCTTTCCGAGCTGGTCTTTCTCTCCTTTCACCCACTAGCGTTATAGTATGACGACCATTTTGTGGACAAGTCTTTGCCGGCCACACGACCAGCTGACGACGGCTTACTTAGAGTGTTGTCCCAAGGGGTGCTCTGAGTCGACTCCGCGCTACTGCTTTCAGTCGCCTGCGGAAGGAATGTGAACCATTTAGAAATTTGGCTTCATTAATTAGAATGCAACCATATGGAGCTAATTACGCGAGGGTGTATTCCTTACCAGAACAACCTCCAGGGCCCTGGTCTTCGGATCCGTGGTAAGCTCCTTTGTTACCGGGTCCTCCTTGTACCGGGCCCTGACATAGTTCCTGGTCTGCTTGTGACGGTATTTATCGAAGAGGGGCAGTAGGCCTTGCTCGACACGCTCCGCATCCTCCTTGTCCATATAGGCTCCGCCACTCTGTTACCGCCGGGACCGAGTGTGTGTTCCCCTAAGTTCAACTCCCGCATTTCTTTCCCCCACTGACTTGATTCGGAGGTTGTGCTGCTCTCGCACTTGATCTTGAACTCTTTGTAGTCATCTTCGCTGATCGAAGGATTTTTCGCCTTGATCTTCTCATAACTAAAACCTTTGTCAATCATTCTCTTCACCGCGCTTCTCCAAGTAGACAGGGCCATGCTCATCCTCGTGAGGGCGGCATTGTTCACTTTATTCCCTGAGAGGCGTGTGTTTTCAAATTCAGCGGGGAACTTGTATCATTCGTGAAGCTTCGTGAAGAGGAGGTTGCACAAATTCCCTCGGTCCTTATGCCTTAGGTTCTCGGTGTTGATCGAGAAAGTGCTCCGGAGAATGCACCCGAGCTGAACCGAGTACCCCTTGACTATTTCTTTGGGCGCCGTTGGATGCCCATCGGAGTCCACTTCAGTAAATTCCTCCTTGACGGTGCGGAGCACGTTCGGGCGCCGGTCCTTCCGTTGCCTCTTCGGTTGGCTGCCATCTGTGCGTGCGCTGCCATCATCAGTGGTGGCATCCTCGGCGGCACCATCAGTGGTGGCATCCTCGGCGGCACCATCAGTGGTGTCATCCCCGACGGCACCATCAGTGGTGTCATCCTCGGCGGCACCATCAGTGCTGTCAGGATCGGTGTCTTTCGCGGCGTCCTCATAGCTGTCAGGTTGTTCCTCCATCTCCTAGGACAGCTCCCAGAATGCATTGCCGCCCGAACCGCTGGCCTGATCGTTGTGGGCCATGTTTCGCTCTAAATAGGAAAAAAAGTTTGGTCAAAAAGTTGGTTATTGTCAAGGAACAAGATCTCATCATTTAGGGTTTGTGAGGAATTATCATGGTCTCATCATTTAGGGTTTGTCGACACCGAGGCATCCTAAAAGCTAAGGTTTTATCATTTAGGGTTTGTCGACGCCGAGGCACCCTAAAAGCCTAAGCTTTCATCATTTAGGTTCTTATCGACACCGAGGCACCCTAAAAGCCAAGGTTTTATCATTTAGGGTTTGTCGACGCTGAGGCACCCTAAATGCTAAGTTAAGTGTTCATCATTTAGGGTTTAGCGATGTCGAGGCATCCTAGGTTGACTGATATATATGCCGAGGCACCAAGAGACAATAAACATATCAGCCGTTGATAGAAGCTATTCAGAACTAGTCCTACTTAATTCTTGATCCTACTTAATTAAGGACAAACACCAAGAGACAGTAAACATATCACACTTCTATATGTATAACACAAGAGGCAGTTGATCCTACTTAATTAAGTACTAAGATACCCCGGCCCATGCATTAGTCGCAAGTACCCCATATGTCCTACTTTTATCAAAGTCATGCTAAAATTCACGGAAAATTTCAGCATGACCTTTGCTGAAAATAGGACATATGGAGTACCCAAATTTGCCAGAACGGAAGTTAATCGACATTCCGGAAAACTCAAGGGCCTCTCGGGGTACCTGCAAAATCATCACGACACGATGGTCAGAGAAAAAACCCAGCAAACTAGCACCACAATGTGCCTCTACTTTCATATGGATGAAAAGGCCACAGACCATATGGTCCTCTGCTTTCATATGGACAAAAATCAGCTCAACTCATGTGAGCTTCCATTCCGGATCTAATAGGTCACCCAACAAAAAATCATCAATAGTTTTAGCTGGAAAAAAATCATGGATTGTTGTTAACTGGAAAATAGTGAAAGAAACTATTGCTGATCATGGATTGCTGATCGTGAAAATTAGTGAAAGAAACTGTTGCTGATCATGGATTGCTGATCATGAATAAGACCAACATTATTGGGATGGCAGCAGAATTTCTCTACCAATATTAAGTGAATAGCATCTCACTTGTCACATCACATAATTTCCTAGTTGGAGAATACTCATTGATCAAAGTACTCTTTGTTAGATTTTCAATCATGTATCTACAAAAAAAGATTTGACAAAAAATCTATACTCGCACGTTATGTATCTTCGTAAGAATCTATACATTTAGGCCTGCTACTACTATAATATCAATTTCCGGAGTTGTACCATATGCCACAGCTTTTAAGAGTAGCTGTAAAATTTAGTCTATCTTGAGCTTGAGCTTGGGAGCTTCTTTAGCAAGATCACTGAATACAGCGATTTGGTGCATAGGAGTAGCTGTAAATGCTTAAGTGGAGTACTCCAATTTGAAAAATGAGTTGCTTACAGATTGTTTGCTCTAGTTGCTTAACTCAAAAAAATTAAGTACTTCTAGTTTACTATAGATTGATGAGGACCTTTAGATTCAACCCAAGAATTCAGTTACAAGATAATTTGGGACTACTTAACATTTACTCGTCGGCTAACTTATGCTTCCTCTGGAATTTCTGTCAAGTTACTCCTGAAGCTTAGTTCTGAAGAAGAGAAACTTAAAGTGTAAGTTGCTGTGTCAAATTACTCCTTAAGAGAATCTTAATGTAGCTGGAGATAGTTGCTATCACTTGAGTGCCAGTACTCCTAGTGACTATAAAGATCATTAAATTTTTTCAAGGAGTTCAATAACAACTAATCCATTAGCATAAGTTCAGTAAACAAGGAGTTCAGTTTGAAAATTCAGTTACCGTTTGCGTGATTCGACACTAGTGAAAATTCAGTTACTGTCAATTGAATTTGACAGTATAATTCTACATTACACAAGATTCAGTTACTATCAACTGATTTTTTGGAAGTTAATAGTACATCAACTTCACTAACTTCACTGAAAATGTGTATCTTCACTGCACATTTTATCTCTGTACCAACCTTTTTGTTTCTCTCTGTATCAACTTCACTGAACATCAATATGCAGTGTATGTTCACTGCACATTTTCTGTCTGTACCGACCTTTAGTTTCTCTTTGTATAAATTAAACTCGATTTTGATTTTGACCCATATGCCACAGCTTTCACGACGGTTGCGAATTAACACACATACTGGGAATCCAAAACAATATCTTAGATGAGACTGTGTTCATAGCAACTCGTGTGTTGTTCATATTTGAACAAGAGGGTCATAGATGTAAAATTATATATACCAAAGCTAAAACAAATTCTAGCAAATGCAGAAACATATTTGAACAGAGAGTGAAAGCAGCTTAAAGGGGATTTGGGGGAAGCCAGCAGGTGATGGGGAAGGGGAACCTACCTTGAGGGGGATCCAGGATGGGGGTCGTCCTGGGGGCCGCCGACGACACCGTTGTTGTTGCTCGCCGCTGACACGCTGGTCCTGCTGACGCCGAAGGTCAAAGCCGATATGGCTGAACGGCGAGCAGTGGTCGTGGTAAGCTCGGGATACTCGCTACGCCACTCCCAGCAGCCACAACACGAGGCGGACCAGCCGGCCTTGGAGGAAGGGTGGCGGCGGTGGCGGCCGGCGGGCCTCGGTGAACTAGGCGGCGAAGATGAGATGTAGATAGAGGCGGCGCAGGGCAGGGGCCGACGCGGGGAGGCTGTCGGCGACGGCGAGGTTGCGGAGGTGTCGGTGATAACGGAGCTGCAGTGGTGGGGGCGAGGGGGCGCGGGGGCGGCGGCGCACGTAGGGGCGGCGGCATCGTGGGTCGGGGCAGTGCGCGGGGGGAAGTGGATCTGGCGAGAGGGAGGGATGAGGGGTCGGGCAGTTAGAACTAGGGGGAAGCTTACTAAAGGCGCACCCCCGAGCGGTGCGCCATTAGAATTTTTTTTTTGATAGCAATTGCGCACCACCGGGACAGTGCGCCATAAGTAATCTTTTTTTAGATAGAAATGGCGCACCAGCCAGCGGTGCGCCATAAGTAATTTTTTTTTTTTATTTTTTTTTGCATCTAATAATTTTATAGAAAATGAATATGAATATGAAACAGTAATAATTTTTTATAAAAACAGTAAAAAAAATGAAAAAATATCATCAGATTTGTTATTTGAAAATATTTATGAATATAAAAAAAATATCATCAAATTTGTTATTTGAAAATACCATCCAATTTGTTATTTGAAAATATAATCAAATTTTTTTTGTTGCATTCATTTGTGACGGTGGAGCGGGGGAGGGTGCGGAGGTCGTCGGCGGTGGTGGAGCGGGGGAGTGTGCGGGGGGTGCTCGGCGGCGAGGGGGATCTGGCAAGGGAGATCTGGCGAGGGGGGATAGCGATCGAGCTGGAGGGGGATCGAGATCGAGTGTCAATATTTTTTCATGAATTCAAAAAGTGCCCATGAAATTTAAAAATATTCATGATGGTTCAAAAAGTGCCCATGAAATACAATCGAGAAATGAAGGCTGCAATTTAAATACAATCGATCTTAGCTAGCTAGCTATCTGTTCACAATCTTCTTTCCCTTCTTTTTGGCAAATGGAGTTCTTCTGTGGAACGGACGTCCTTTAGGTAGGGTGGTCCTGCTTCTTCTTGTGGTGTATGCTGCTACTTCATCGTCGTTGTCATGTTCCATCTTCGGGTCGCCGTACTTGTCGAAGTCTTGCTAATTCGCGACTCCATCCATTCCGATGATCTTCCTTTTGCCTCTCCTCACGACAACACGACTGGCCTTTGATGGGTCGGTAATGAAGAAGCATTGGTCCACTTGGGAAGCCAGTACCCATGGCTCATTTTTCGCGGTGACGTTTGCGCCCGCGGTCTTGAATTTGGCTTCGGGTATAACCATGGTGGTGAAATACTGGTCTTCTTTTAGGATGCCCTTGGCCCATCTGACACGGAACATCGGGACCTTCTCTCCAGCGTAGCTCAGCTCCCAAATCTCCTCGATCCTTCCGTAGTATCTGTCCTTGTCGTTACCGGTGTAGGATTCCATCGTTACCCCAGAGTTCTGATAACCATCGCTCTTCATGTCCTAGTCCTCAGTGTAGAATGTGTAGCCGTTGATATCGTACGCCTCATAGGTCATCAGGTTGTGCTCGGCGCCCTGTGACAAGGCGAATATGAGTTGTTCTTGCGCGGAAGAATCCTCATGTAAAGGGTAAGACAGAAGCTTCTGCTTGAACCAACACGTGAAACATGAGTTGTGCTCTTTGATTATATCTCCGTCCGTCCTCTATTGGCCCCGGTCATTGTACGTCTTCTCAATAAAGGTTTTGTGCTATACCACCCAAGGATCGACCACGTCTATGTGTTGTACCACGACTAGGTTTGCTCTTTCAAAGTCGGTGAGTCGACCCTCGAAGTTGACATGCATTTCGCGGCGACCCATGCGGTGACCCCATCCAGCGAGCCTGTCGAGGTGCCTGTTGATGGGCAGACCAGTGGGGTTCTCGATGCCTAGATAATTTGTGCAGTAGGAGATGCACTCTTCGGTCAGAAAGCCCCTAGCTATGCTTCCCTCTGGACGTGACATGTTGCGAACGTATCCTTTGATGACACCATTCATCCTTTCAAACGGCATCATGTTGTGCAGGAACGTCGGCCCGAGTTGGATGATATCCTCCACGATATGGACCAGCAGATGCACCATAATGTCAAAGAATGCGGGCGGGAAGTACATCTCAAGCTCGCATAGTATCACCACGATCTCTTGTTGTAGCCTTCTGAGTTGCCTCACGCCAACCGACTTCCAAGAGATGACGTCAAAAAATTTGCATAGGACAAATAGCGTTTCACGGACGTGCGCGTCCATGATCCCACGGATTACAACTGGAAGTATCTGCGTCATCAGCACGTGACAGTCGTGAGACTTCATCCCGCTGAACTTCTGCTTCGCTGGGTCTAGGTATCTGCTTATCTTCCCCGCGTAATCGTAAGGAAGTTTTACTACTACGAGGCAGGTTAAAAACTGCTCGATCTCCTCCTGCCTTAGAGTGAAGCACGCGGGAGGGTAGTCATTTCCGGTCTTCTTGGCCTTTTTGCCTTTGCGACGACTTTCTGTGTCCTGCTTCGCCTGATCATCATCATCATCATCATTAGCGTGAAGCTCCTACCTGATGCCCATTGATTTCAAGTCTGCCCTTGCTTTCGGCCCATCTTTGGTCCTCTCTGGCATGTTGAGCAGGGTACCAAGCAGACTCTCGCACACGTTCTTCATGATATGCATGACATCAAGGCTGTGAGGCACACGGTGGATCTTCCAGTACGGCAAGTCCTAGAAAACAGACCTCGTTTTCCATACCTTCAGCAGCGGCTCTGGCGCCTTTCGCTTCTTTCCCGGCACTGACGCCTTTTGCTTCTTTCCCGGAAGTGGGCAATCTTTCCAATTTTTCAATAGCTTGTCTATTTCCTTGCCGCTGCTCGTACGCGGGCGCCTTCGGGGTTCGGTTTCACCATCGAACAGATCCTTGCGTTTCCTCCACGGGTCATCGTCGCGAAGCCACCTTCGATGTCCCATGAACACGGTTTGTCTATTTCCTTGCCGCTCCTCGTACACGGGCGCCTTCGGGGTTCGGTTTCACCATCGAACAGATCCTTGCATTTCCTCCACGGGTCATCGTCGCGAAGCCACCTTCGATGTCCCATGAACACGGTTTTCGAAGACCTGGGATCTCTATCTAGCTGGCGATACGTTGTGTCATCCATGCACCTGACGCATCCAGAAAATCCGTGGACCACCTGCCCCGCGAGATATCCGTAACCGAGATAGTCATGCACCGTCGTGAGCAGTGCGGCTCTCATAGGGAAATATTCTTTCTCTGCGGCGTCCCACGTATTGGCTGGCATTTTCCACAGCGCGTCTAGCTCCTCTTTTTGCAGCCCCATATACAGATTGATGTCGTTCCCTGGTTGTTTCGGCCCTTCAATTAGCATACTCATGTGAATGTACTTCCTCTTCATGCACAACCATGGGGGAAGGTTGTACATCCACACAAACACAGGCCAGGTGCTATGTGTGCTTCTCTGGCTGCCAAACGGATTGACTCCATCGGTGCTCGTGCCCAACACGATGTTCCTTGGATCATTCCCAAATTCTAGGTCTTAGAAGTTCAAAGCTTGCCACTGGCTCGCATCCTTAGGGTGACTCAGCATCTTGTCTTTTTTATTTATCTCCGGATCATTTCCGTCATCTTCTCGCTTCTTCTCCTCCCTATCCGCGTGCCAATGCAGGAGCTTTGCTACCTTAGGGTCCGCGAAATACCGCTGCAGACGAGGAGTGATCGGAAAGTACCACACCACTTTTCGAGGAGCTTTCTTCTACTTCTTGTATCGAGTGACGCCGCACACCAGACATATGGTAGACTCCATGTGGTCGTCCCGATAAATGATGCAATTGTTCATGCACACATGGTATTTCACGTGCGGTAAATCCAGAGGACACACGATTTTCTTCGCCTCCTCGAAACTGGTCGGGCACTTGTTCCCCTTGGGAAGACGTTCGTGCCAGAATGACATGTTCTCGTCGAAGCATGCGTCGATCATTTTGTGTTTTACCTTCATCTCCAGAGCCATGAGCGTTACTTTCAGGTGGGTATCCTCGGGCATGCATCCTTTGTACAATGGAGTAACCGCGTCTATCTCCAGTTGATACAGCTTGGCTTTCTCTCGGGTGGCAGCTCTTGCGTTATCCGTCTGCTTGAGAAGCAGCTCTTGAATATGAGGGTCCTGCACCCAGCCTCCATCGTCATCTGCTCTGGCATCTTCATCTAGATCATGATCATGCCCTTCGTCTTGATCTTCCTCATCATCATGTCCGGCATCTTCTACATGATGACTGTGTACAGCATCACCGTCGTGATCATGTCCTGGAGACTCTTCGTCTTCTCGCCCGCCCTCGCCGCGGTGGTTGTCTTGCCGCCCTTCCTCATTTCTTGCCCGGCCATGGACGACTTCATAGTCATCTTCATCACCTTGCCACCGATAGCCAACCATGAAACCACGCAAGAGCAGGTGGTCCCGCACCTGCCCGGAATCCGGGTCCGCAATAAGGCTCTTCAGCTTGCATCTTCGACACGGACATATTATCTCCGTCTCGTTCTTTTGAAGCATCTCGGCCTTCGCGGAGCTCAAAAACCTATTCACGATGCCTTCGGTCATCGTGCGGACCATGGTCGCCTGCGGGGTAGAGCAAAATGATATTTTAGAACCAAGAAAAAATTTGGCATGACTTTCCCTAAAAATAGGACCGAAAAGAATGCATAGTGCCAAAATTCTCGCCGAAACGGAAATGAATCAACATTTCGGCAAAATATTGGCAACTATCGCATTTCAAATACCGATACCTGCAAAAACAAACATATATGCAACACCACAAACATATGCAACACCACAAACATACATAGATCTAGCTAGGCCATAAAAAGTGCATGTGCACGGTTGTTGGATCTCGAGGGAGAAAAATTGTAGATCTACAACATAAAGGTAGATTTCCCCTTAGTTACCTATCAAAAAAAAGGTAATTTAACCACTTAATTTTCATGAATCTATGGTGCAAATGAGGTGAGGAAGAGGAGGCAGCCGACACAAGCTTGGAGGAGGAGGTGGAGAAAATGAAGTGGGGAAAGTGAGTGTGTAGGTGTGGCTGTCCAAAATATCTAGTTGGTCCCAGGTTACTAATGGCGCACCACCCACAAATAGTACTGGCGCACCGTGTTGGAGGTGCCATGGTGCGCCATTAGTATTTTTGGAAAAAAAACATTTGTTACTAATGGCGCACCGAGGGTCTGGTGCGCCATTAGTGTCTACCACACTAATGGCGCACCAACTCATGGTGCGCCATTACTATATAGTAGTGGCGCACCAAGTGTCTGGTGCACCATTAGTGGCCATATCATCTATAGCACTTTTCCTAGTAGTGGCCCCCGGGCCGTCTGCTTGGTCCCGGTGGCGGGCGAAGGAATGGAAATACTCATTCACAGGCATAAATCTTATCATATAGATAAAGGGGTGGGCATTCCCCGAGAACTCCTCGGGGGTCCCATTGTTTCTCAAAATAAAGTAGATAGCATGACACATACTGTCTTTAGCTATAAAAGCGGCGAAGAAGGTTTGCGTTCCACGGGCACTCCGATTCCTTGTCTGAGTCGTCTCTTTTGCGTGCTCTTGGCTTCTGTGCATCGATGAGGCAGTAGGCATCGTTGCCTAGTACCGCTGATGATGAATGGTCCTTCCCAAGGGGATGGAAGCTTGTGTTGGCCGGCTGTTCGCTGGATCAGCCGGAGCAAAAGATCCCCCCTCGTGGAAGGAGTGTGGTCTTACTCGCTGGCTGTGGTAGCGACGGAGACCCTGCTGGTAGTTGGCGGATCGGCGGAGTGCTACCAGTCGGGCCTCCTCTAGCAGGTCCACGCCATCTTCTCGTGCTTCTCTTGCTTCGGCTTCCGTGTACATGGTGACATAAGGTGAGTCAAACTCAACATCTGTTGGGATGACGGCCTCTGCCACATAGACGAGCAAGAAGGGAGTGAAGCTGGTTGACTTGTTCGGAGTTGTCCCGAGGCTCCAAAGGACAGACGGCAACTCTTCGATCCAGCAGCCGGCCGATCGCTCCAACGGCTCGACCAGCCGGGGCTTGATGCCGGACAAGATGAGGCCATTTGCTCGCTCAACTTGATCGTTTGACTGCGGGTGGGCAACGGACGCTAAGTCCAGTCGGATGCCATGTGTTGCACAAGAACGGGCCAATGCGCCTTTGGCAAAGTTTGTGCCATTGTCGATGATGATGATGTGTGGTATGCCATATCGGAGTGTGATATTAGTGATGAAGGTCACAGCAGTTGGGCCGTTGAGTTTCTTTATCGGCTTCGCCTTGATCCACTTGTTGAACTTGTCCACGGCCACAAGGAAATGGGTCAAGCTGCCGCGGGCTATCTTGAAAGGTCCCACCATGTCCAGTCCCCAAACTGCAAACGGCCAAGTGATCGGAATGGTCTTGAGTGCAGAAGCCAGCAAGTGTTGCTTGGAGCTGAAGCGCCGGCAGCCATTGCACTTCTTGACTAAATCCTTGGCGTCGTCCAAAGTAGTTGGCCAGAAGAAACCGTGGCGGAAGGCTTTGGCAACGATAGATCTTGAGGCCGCATGGTGCCCGCACTCCCCCTGATGAATATCTCTCAGAATGGCTAGACCCTTTTCTGCTTCCACGCAGCGCTGGAAGACGCCGGTTGCACTTCGTCTGACATGCTCTCTGTTTATTATGGTATATGCTGAAGCTCGGCGTTGAACCTGCCGTGCCAAGGTTTCATCTGCTGGTAACTCTCTTCTGAGCAGAAAACTAAGGACTGGCTGTGCCCAAGACGGTGCTGAGACTCCTGTTATTTCTGCCACTGAAACCAAGGCGGTTGGGCTGGGAGGTGGAGGGCTGGGGTGAGCCGCCTGCTGTGCTTCTGAAGTCCCCGAGCCGACTGCAGCAGTCCCTAGGCCGGGTTCCAAAGTCCCCGGGCCAGGTGCCGGTGCAGCAGTCCCTAGGCCGTCTACTGGAGCTGAAGCTTCTTGGCCGCCTACTGGAGCAGTCCCTGGGCCAGCCGCAGCAGTCCCCGGGCCGGGTGCTGGCGCAGTAGTCCCCGGGCCGGCTGCCCTGGGATCAGCTGGCATGAAGATTGATTCTGACTCTCGTGACGGCTGGATAGACGGCTTGCGCAAGCAGTGGAGGGACACGCCAGCTGGTATTGCTTGGCGGGTGGAGCCAATTCGTGTCAAGGCGTCGGCTTGCTCGTTGTCGGCTGGTGGCACATGGAGGAACTCGCAGCCGTCGAAGTGCCCACTGATCTGCTGGACAAGGAAACGGTAACTTGCCATGTTTGCCTCCTTGGCCCCCCAGTCCCTAGAGGACTGCTTGACAACCAAATCTGAGTCACCATAGCACAACACCTGGCGGATGCCAATCTCTTTGGCCATCCGGAGCCTGGGAATGAGTGCCTCATACTCGGCCACATTGTTGGAGGCGGCAAAGTGGATTTGCAGGGTGTACTTGAGCTTGTCGCCCTTGGGAGAGGTGAGGACGACGCCGGCTCCCAAGCCAGTGCGCATCTTTGATCCATCAAAGTGCATCCGCCAATGGGTTGAATCTAGAGCAGGCGGTAGGTACTGGGTCTCGGCCCAGTCGACGAGGAAGTTGGCCAGCGCTTGTGATTTGATGGTGGTGCGGAGCTGGTAGAAGATGGAAAAGGAGGCCGGCTCAATGGCCCACTTTGCCACTCGGCCTGAAGCATCTCGGTTTCCCATGATCTCAGCAAGCGGGGCCGTGCATACGACCGTGATCGGATGCTCTTGGAAGTACTGCTTGAGTTTCTTGGCGGCAAAGTACACGCCATAGCACATCTTCTGGTAATGGGGGTAGTTCTGCTTGGAGACTGATAGCACCTCGCTCAGGTAGTAGACCGGCCTCTGGACAGGCAAGGCCCTGCCGTCTTCTGGGCGCTCGACCACAATGACAGTGCTGACCACCCGGCTGGTGGCGGCTATGTAAAGGAACATGGGTTCCTTGTCTGTTGGCGCCGCCAGGACAGGTAGTGTGGACAGCACTTTCTTGAGCTGCTGGAAGGCTTCATCCGCCTTGTCGTTCCACTCAAAGCAAGTAGTCTTCTTCATCAGTTGGTACAGGGGGAGTGCCTTTTCGCCCAGCCGGCTGATGAATCGCCTAAGCGATGCCAGGCACCCGGTGAACTTCTGGACGTCCCGTATGCGAGTTGGCCTCTCCATTCTCTCAATGGCCTTGATCTTTGCGGGGTTGCACTCGATGCCGCGTTCAGATACCAGGAAACCAAGGAGCTGGCTTGCTGGTACCCCGAAGACGCACTTCTCCGGGTTTAGCTTGATCTGAAAGCGACGCAGGTTTTCGAAGGTCTCTTGGAGGTCTTCCAAGAGAGTTCCCCTCTTCTCCGTCTTCACCACGATATCGTCCACGTAAATGTGGGTGTTCCTGCCAAGTTGGTTGAGGAGACACTTCTGCATGCAACGCTGAAAGGTGGCGCCGGCATTCCTCAAGCCGAACGTCATCGTCAGGTAGCAGAAGGCCCCAAATGGCGTGAGGAAGGCGGTCTTCAGGTGGTCAGTCGGATCAAGTTTGATCTGGTGGTATACGGAATAGGCATCAAGGAATGACAGCAGCTCGCATCCGGCTGTGGAGTCAATCACTTGGTCTATTCGCGGCAGAGCAAACTGATCTTTAGGGCAAGCTTTGTTGAGGCTGGTGTAATCAATGCACATGCGCCATTTGTTGTTCTAGTTCAGCACTAGGACAGGGTTGGAGAGCCACTCAGGGTAGAACACTTCCATAATGAAGCTGGCTGCTAGCAGGCGGGCGACCTCTTCTCCAACAACTCTTCTTTTTTCTTCCGACAAGCGGCGGAGTGGCTACCTGACGGGCTTTGCGTCTTCTCACATGTAGCTTGTGCTCGGCGAAGTCCGTCGGGACACCCGGCATGTCTTTGGGGGACCATGTGAAGATGTCCCGATTCTCACAGAGGAAATCGACGAGCTCCCTTTCCTATTTCCTGTCTAGGTTTGACCCTATGACAGCAAATCGCTCTGGGTGAGACGGGTCCAAAGCAATCTTCTTCGTCTCCTTGGCCGGCTGGAACGAGCCTTGCGGCTCCACCTCCCTGGGATCGGATGGTACGGCTGGCTGCTCGCCATCCATTGCCACCAACAGTTCCAGGCGGCGCTTCTCTTCAGCTACGACAAGGGACCCGGCCAGTCGGCTGTTGGCAGTTGCGCATGCGACGGACTTCTCATAGTCACCGACTATGGTGATTATTCCTTTGGGACCCGGCATCTTCATCTTGAGGTAGGCGTAATGGGGTACTACCATGAACTTCGCAAGAGCTGGCTAGCCCAATATCACGTGATAGGGGCTTTCCAGGTTCACCACTTCAAACCAGACCGGCTCCCGTCAGAAATGCTCAGCACTAGGACAGGGTTGGAGATCCACTTAGGGTAGAACACTTCCATAATGAAGCCGGCTGCTAGCAGGCGGGCGACCTCTTCTCCAACAACTCTTCTTTTTTCTTCTGACAGGTGGCGGAGTGGCTGCCTGACGGGCTTTGCGTCTTCTCTCACATGTAGCTTGTGCTCGGCGAAGTCCATTGGGACACCCGGCATGTCTTTGGGGGACCATGCGAGTATGTCCCGGTTCTCACGGAGGAAATCGACGAGCTCGCTTTCCTATTTGCTGTCTAGGTTTGACCCTATGACAGCAAATCGCTCTGGGTGAGACGGGTCCAAAGCAATCTTCTTCGTCTCCTTGGCCGGCTGGAACGAGCCTTGCGGCTCCGCCTCCCTGGGATCGGATGGTACGGCTGGCTGCTCGCCAGCCATTGCCACCAACCGTTCCAGGCGGCGCTTCTCTTCAGCTACGACAAGGGACTCGGCCAGTCGGCTGCTGACAGTTGCGCATGCGACAGACTTCTCATAGTCCCCGACTATGGTGATTATTCCTTTGGGACCCGGCATCTTCATCTTTAGGTAGGCGTAATGGGGTACTGCCATGAACTTCGCAAGAGCTGGCCGGCCCAATATCACGTGATAGGGGCTTTCCAGGTTCACCACTTCAAACCAGACCGGCTCTCGCCGGAAATGCTTCTTGTCACCAAACAGGACATCAATCTTGGCCTTGCCGATTGGTGAGCAAGAGAGGCCCGGGATGATGCCTTGGAACACGGTTCTGGTAGGCTGAAGCTGCTTCTCTTTGATGCCCAACTTTTCCATGGTATCACGGTACATGATGTTGATGCTGCTGCCGCCATCTACCAGCACTTGGGAGAAACGACAGGCCGGCCTATCGGTGGAGAGAGTTTCATCCAGAACAAAGGCGTAAGCTCCTGGCGAAGGCATGACAGCTGGGTGATCTTCACGGCTCTAGCTGACGGGCCTTTCATACCAGTGCATGAATTCTGGGGCTTCAGCAGCAATGGTGTTGACTTCTCTGTGCTGCTGGCGTCGACTGTGCCTATCGTCCGCCTGGCTCGTGAAGACGACGTAGGCTCCGTTTTCTTCTGGGAACTCGTCCTCGACCTGGCCGCCCGGGCGAGCAGCCGGTGGTTTAGGAGGCAGAGCCGCCTCCCCAGCAGGTGGCGGAGGCAGTGCTTCCCCTTTGGCAATCCGCGTGATCCAATGACACTTTCGTGTGGTGTGATTAGAGGGCTTCGCACCGCTGTGAAACTTGCAGGGAGCATCCAGAGCTTGATCGAAGGAGAAGGCGGGTTGCCATGCCAGCTTGCCGCCCTTCTGGCGTTTGGGACTTGCCTGAGCTTCTGGCTGCTGGCCATCAAATGCTGCCACCAGCCGGCTGCTCGAGGACGACGGGTGGGCCTTGCGCTTGTGATCAGTCTGCTGCTGGCACCGACTGGACTCTCCAGCCGGCGTTCTAGGAGCCGGTGGGGCCATCTTTTCAGAGGCATCCACATGCAGCTCGGACTTCATGGAGGAGTCAGTGGTGGCATACTTGTCTGCTATGCTTAGCAGCTCGTCCAACGTGGTGGGATCGTCGCAGAGGAGCTTGTGCTTGAGCAAGGTGCCTTCTCTGCACACGGCCGTGAAGTACTCGATAGCTTGTACCTCGTGCACTCCTTCGCAAGAGTTGCGCAGCTCTGCCCAATGCGTTAGGTAATCACGAGTGGACTCGTTCGGACCTTGGATGCATAGGGAGAGCTGGCGCGGCTTGGGAGGCCGCTTGTAGGTGCTGGTGAAGTTGCGAGTGAAGATGTCGGTGAAGTCCAACCAGCTGTTGATGCTGTTGGGCTTGAGGTTGTTCAACCACGTCCGGGTCGTAACCTGGAGCATGAGTGGTACACATTTCACCGCAACGGGTTTGTTGCCGGTTGCTATGCTGATGGCTGTGGAGTATTCCACCGGCCAGTCCTCCGGCTTCACCGATCCGTTGTACTTGGGGGTGTCTGTGGGGAGTGAGAAACCCTTGGGAAAAGGCTCGTCATGGATGCGGGGGCCAAAGCAAGCTGGGCCAAGGGCCTCTTCTTCTTCGACCGCCTGGGACCGAGCCAGTCGGTCGAGGCGGTGGCGGGCGTCATTCTCCCCAACCCCCTCGCGGCGGCCCAAGCGGTCTCCGAGAGAAGAATGGTCGATAGGCGGCGGAGACACATGCCTCTCCCGGCGAGGAGGAGGCATGCGCTCATTTCGCCGCTCTACAGCCCTTGGGCGGCCGTCTTGAGCGCGCTCGATGCTGATGTGAGTCTGTCTGCTGCGGCTAACAGCCGGCTCTGAGTCACGCCGGCTACGAGTGCCGACTGTTGGTGAGCGGGACGTAGCCCCTTGCTCCCGCCGAAGAGGGCGGTTATCCGCTTGCGCGCCGCCCTCCAGGGCTCGACATCGGGTTTCCTGCTGCGCGGTAGCCGCATCGAGGAGCTACTGGACGCGTTGAGTCATGCAGTGAAGTTCATCTCCCTCTAAGCAGCCTAGTTCATCAACTGCTGCCTGGGCAGCCCTTATGTTCTCCGACGGAGTGGGGTATATTGGCCGTGGGGCCCCCAGCATGTCGGCCAGCACCCCGCCACGACCGCGAACGGCGCCGGCTCGGTTGGGCTCGCCAGCAGCCGGTGTGCCGCCTATGGCACGGTCCATCTCATGGCGGTAGGCTTCGGTGAGGCCTTGGGAAGCGGCTAGCTTGTTGGCGTTGTCGAGGAGCGAGACGCGGAGTGCCTCCAGCGCCGCGCTGTCCGTTCCCACGGCGATGGGGGCGGAAAGGCTCTGCATGGCCACCTGTAGCGGGTCCTGGCCAGACCCGCCGGAAGGCTCGTCGTGGCTGGCGGTCAGCACCTCCGTGACGGTGCTGACGCCACTGCCATAGGCTGCAGAGGGGAGGGGATCGTCGATGATCACCACGTGCTCGGGGAAGGAATCGGCGGACGCCGCGTCGAGGTCGACGATCATGTCGACTGGTGGATCAGAGGAACCCACGGACTCCACATCAGAGGCACGCTCGTCGACGATGTGGAGCTTGTCGAGGAGCTCGACGAGGTAACTCTCCAAGCCAACTGGCTGTGTGACCGAAGAGGGCTCGTCGTGAAGGTGGATACCGACGAGGAGGTCAGCGAGTCCGCTCGCGGCGCATGCGGCTTCAGTGTCACGAAGCATCCCGGCATCCACGCCTGTGGGCGTGCCAGGCTGGCTGTGCTCGCCAGGGATGAACAAAGTTCCCGTCCAGAACATGTCTCCGGATGACGGTGCACCTTGCCCCACGGTGGGTGCCAAATGTCGGGGTTTTGGTGTGA
This sequence comes from Secale cereale, assembly GCA_902687465.1. NCBI lineage: Eukaryota > Viridiplantae > Streptophyta > Magnoliopsida > Poales > Poaceae > Secale > Secale cereale. Next base: position 57,886,681 of record LR738710.1, on the reverse strand, counting down.
CATATGCCAAAGGATGGCTTATCATGCATGGGGACAATAGAACGTCACCGGGCCCTAGAAGTGGGATAAGGCGATATTTAGGACGCCTAAGAATCTTACCCAGGTTTGGGGCTCTTCGTGGAGATAACACCCCTAGTCCTGCTCTACGGGGACTCCGCGTCATGACTAATGTCAATATGATAGCTACAAGGTTGCTCCTTGAGCTATGTCGTCTAGAGGAGGAAGAAGGGCAAGGCTAGCTCTCTATCATCTCTCTAGGGAGTGCGGGTCATCGCTAGGGTTTCTCCATATCGGTGTGTCTCTCTTTCGTCTCTCTTCTTGGTCCAACCCCTCCACATGGAGGACCCTGGGGGGTTTATATAGGCCTACCCCCCAGGGGTACAATGGTAATCTAAGCTATCAGCGTCTTCAGGTGCCGGCCTTCCCGCCTATTTGTTGGGGCCCGCCGTCTGTGGGCCCTCGTGATTGCTTTTCACTGTGGGCGCTCTTCTGCTGACAGCAGCATCGTTAGGAGGGGAATGGCTACAGTGTCGCCGCCTCCTGCCGTACACCGCCGCCACGTCCTGTCTTGTCATCTTGATGGGGTTCAGACTCCTAGGGCACGGTTAGCCTCCTGCTACCAGGTGGCCCGTCCCCCAGGCCGCCTGCCAAGGGTCGCTTGCTTCTTGTTCACCCACTGGCTGGTGGGTCCAGCCGCCTGCTGGCCCTACCGCCTGTTGGTAGTGGGATCATGGCGTCCTCTGACCGTGGCTAGGTCATCTGCAACATGGCTACAGTGATACGTCGCCTAAGGAGTGTCCGTAAGATACGCCCTCATTGTAGCCACGCCCTTATAGATTTTCTAAGGACATTCTCAACTGTAGCCATGCCTTAGTCTTGTCGTGGTTCCTCAGCACACGTCCCGAGGGGGAAGCGTGGGGCCATATTTTGGGTGCCGGTCATGAGGCTGCCGCCTGTCCAGGCCCCGCCACCTGGTGGCAGCCGGCTCCTGGGCGTTGCGGCCCCAGGAGGCGGCCCGATGAGCAGGCGGCCGGGGGGGTAACAGGCGGCCCCCAATTGTCTTGAAATACCATGGGTGGTCGATGAGGACACCCATGGTCAATATCTCCGACAAATTGGTATATTAAAAATGATCCCCGTTGGTAAGTCAGGCTGAGGGACTGTTTTCACAAAGGCATGAGCACAGCATGTTGGTTATATTCATACACACGTATGTTGTTGCATTTTAATAATTGAATAATTATCATGATATTGTTTGTCATTATGATTATGTTTGTTGTAAGCTTGCAAGTACATTCAATGTACTGACCTGGCATGTCATGCCAGATTTCAGGAAACTTTCGCTGGAAAGGAGTGCCGTCCGAGTCTAGATCGTGTCCACATCAGTGTCCCTCTACTATGGAGTTCCGCTACGAAGTCGTTCCGCTGCCGCGTAGATGTTATGACCGAGGCCTTCTATGTTCACTAAATAATGTACATAGTGTTCAGCCCCACCTTGTGTGTCGCTTGGCCTCGCTACCTGTTGTAATGTAAAACTTTGATCCACTAGTGTCAATAACGCGGTTGTTTTCTGTACCAAGATGTTGTGTGTTGCCAGAAGACAAGGTCTCTGGGCTGGCAATGCAGGGTAAACCGGTCGCTCTGAGCCGGGGTACCATAGTTGATTTTTAGAAACCATAGGGACCTTTTTGCAAAATGGGAAAATAACGGTTCTGTATGACTTAAGTCGGGATGGCGGGTTGATTTTAAGAAAACACACGGACTTTTTTGCAAAACAACTCGATGGACGGGCAGAAACCCTCCGTGCTTTATTATTAGGTAGAGATAAAGCAAATCGCTACCTTTAGGTACTGTTGCAAACTTATTCCAAATCCATATTAGCACCTTATCTACTGTATTCCAACTTCACCATGGTTCATACCCCCCGATACTACCTGTAGATTCATCAAAATAAGCGATCAACACATAGAAAACATAATCTGTCAAAAACAGGATAGTCTGTAGTAATCTGGAAGTTTAGTAAACTTCTGTAACTCTAAAAAATTATAAAAAAATATATGAAAATTTGAACAATTTGTACAGAAGTAATGCGCAAAAAGTTTCAGACCCATTTGACCTTCCAGTAAAAAATGTAAAATCACGCGCTACAGCCAAAGTTTCTGTTTTTTGTTCTGCACATAGAAAACAAGCAATCTAATCATGCTAAAACCAAAGCTTGGCACATTATTTTTAAAAATACAATGGATATATACAAGGGAATAATTATTTACAGAGAAACTTCCATGAAAAATTCTACATTGTTTCCGTGAGCATGATCACAAGTGCTCATGGTCGACCCTCACTTCTTCAATGCATAACTTTCCAATGACTTCTCTTTTTGAAAAACTTTTTAGGCATAAGAGGCAAGTAATTTTTTGCATATTCTTTAAAAAAAGTGTATGTTTCACTCACAACTAAACAGAAACAAAAAGGAAAAACAAAATCTACTTAGTCAAGAAAGCAAACAAGCACACACGAGAATATCAACCCCATGCTATTGCTCCCCGGCAACTGCGCTAGAAAAGACCTTGATGGTCCCCAAGTGCAGGGAATCATCATAGAAATTCCCAATGGTGAAAGCGATAAGTATGGAGTGCCAAACCCACAAGGAGCTAAAGTTAAGATCAATATTCTCTCAAGTCCTATCTGCAACTAATACGACTCTACGCACACCGAACGTTTGCTTCCAACTAGAAACAGGAAATAAAACTACGTTGTGGGTATGAAGAGGATAACTTTGCATGATATCGGAGAGCTAAAATATAAAAGTAGATCCTGTTATCATAAAGTTAGAATATATTACTAAATATTATAAATAGCGAGTGTGGAAAAATGATGGATCGGTGTGCGGAATTGTCCTAGGCAATATTAACAAGACCGGTAGTCGTCATTGCAATTTCATATGAGGGAGAGGCATAAGCTAACATACATTCTCTTCTTGGATCATATGCACTTATGATTGGAACTCTAGCAAGCATCCTCAACTACTAAAGATCATTAAGGTAAAACCCAACCATAGCATTAAAGCATCAAGTCCCCTTTATCCCATACGCAACAATCCCCTTACTCGGGTTTATGCTTCTATCACTCAAGCAACCCACTATACGCGAATCATGAACATATTGCAACACCCTACATCGGGAATCCCTCACACTTGCGCGACACGGAGGGCGCCATAGGACAGCACCAAAATAAAACATACAACTCGTACAAATCTAGATCATCATTCAACCCAAAGACAAAGGATATGTACTCAAAACATCATAGAATGGCAACACATCATTGGATCATAATATGTGGCATAAAGCACCATGTTCAAGTAGGGATTACAACTGGGTGCAGGAGAGTGGACCGCGTAAAAGAGATGAGGATGGTGATGTTGATGAAGACGATCACCGCGGCGATGATTCCCCTCCCGATGGCACTCAAGCACCACCGAGAGAGAGGAGGAGAGGTTCTCCCCCTTGTGCTTCCTCCTCCATGGCCTCCCCCTAGATGGGGAGAGGTTCTCCCTCTGGTCCTTGGCCTTCATGGCGATGATGGCCCCTCCGGGATCCTCCTCCATGGCCTCCGGTGATGATGGCCCCCTCTGGCAGGGTGCCAGAGAGGTCCTAGATTGATTTCTCGTGGTTACAGAGGCTTGCGGCGGCAGAACTTCCGATCTTGGTTATTTTCTGCAGGTTTCTGTATTTATAGGAATTTTTGGCGTCGGTCTGACGTCCAGGGGGTCTCCGAGTCGTCCACGAGATAGGGGCCCATGCCCAGGGGGGGTGGGCGCGCCCCCCACCCTCGTCGACAGTCCGGGACTCTTCTGGCCCAACTTTTTTACTCCAGGGGCTTCTTTTGGTCCATAAAAAATCATCAAAAATTGGCACGTCAATTGGACTCCGTTTGATATTCCTTTTCTTTAAAACTCAAAAACAAGGAAAAAACAGAAACTGGCACTGGGCTCTAGGTTAATAGGTTAGTCCCAAAAATCGTATAAAATAGCATATAAATGTATATAAAATATCTAAGATGGATAATATAATAGCATGAATACTTCATAAATTATAGATACGTTGGAGACGTATCAGGTCGCTACACCACCCCTTTGTAGATGCTACGCAAGGTGTTTCCGCAATAACAAAACAACCCTTAGCCGACGTCTCGATGCCCTGAGGCGGTTGTGTTAGTGGAAACGAGGCAATCAGATATGCGAGCTTTATAACTTTCACTTTGTCATAGGAGCTTAAACTGGGGAAGCTAGCTACGAGCCCCCAGTTACTGTTCGGCACTGACCGAAGTCTAGCCATTTACACTTCGGCCAATGCTATGAATGGCCCATCATTTAACACGGGGTAATCATTATCGATCTATAATTTGGCACCGTCATCGGATCGCTTACCAGGTTAAGCCCATTGTGATAGTCAGTTTTCAGCTTTCTCCACTGAGGCGCTTAACCAGTCGAGCTAGAAGCACAATCGTATTGATTTTCCCTTTGCACACCTAGCCGAACAAAGCGGAACGTAGGAGGCAAGCACAGGAGTCGGGCAACCCAAATACTGACCAAAGACACAATTCGAAACTGATGCATATAAAGCAATATCCGAGAACGTTTTGTCGAGTACTCCTCCGAGTACCTTGGCTGTTGGTGGGTTCAGCTGTAGTCTTAGTCCCCCGTTGGTATTACCGATGCTTTAAAAGTGTCTGGAATTTGTACTGCGAGGCTTATGGTTTTGCCAATGCCGAGGTGCAGCTCGGCAGGAAAGATGTCGAACTATGGGTCGGAAAAGATTTTCTAGCAAAACCATCACGCAGACCACTTCGAGCAAGAGGGAGTCCCTCCTACCGAAAGGAAAACATACAAGTAGGCTAAAGGTGCCATAAGCTGGGGAAACCAAAAAACTTATTTAAAAAGTTGACGCCCAAGCTAATTCAAGTTTTTTGGTGCAAATCCAAAAATTGGTCTTAAATTTAGTTTGTGCTTCCGTCGTGCTTTACCATGATACGTCCGATCTCCAGACTTCAAGCGGGTCAGCGTTGGACTTTAGCCTCCTTATCCCAAAGGCGGAGTGTTTTTCAGAGTCCATTTTAGTGAACTAAACTTGAGTGGCTTTAGAGAGAAAGTAGGCTATCCGACTATTGACCGCACACTCGCGTCGGAAAAATGAGTAGTAGAAAAAGACTTTGCAACGACTTACGAGAAATCATTTACTGCAAAACGACTCATATAAATTTAAGAGCCCCTAGTTAACATGGGAAAAGGAAAATTTTCACAAACAATGTTTATAACATACTAAGTTTTTAACAAACAACTTTTTTGTTTAACACCAAATATAATGCTTGGTCGGACCGAAGAGAAATTAAAACTTCAAAAAAGTTGAGCATGAAAGCGACTTAGCTGGTTAATGTACTCGTTGTTGATGACGACGTCAGGACTTCTGGCGGGACCAAGACGTAGTCCTCGGCCTGGCCGAGGTCCCAGCCCCCAAGCGTGAGGTGACCGAGGGAGGAGCTCGGCTTGACGAAGTGGTGATGCAGCACAGTCGATGCGGCGAGGCAAAGCCACAGTCTAGTCGAGGTGACAGAGCAGGTTGGCGGGGCAACGCAGCTATCCATCTGACAGCCGGTGTGATGTACTCCCTCCGTTCCTAAATATAAGTCTTTTAAGAGATTCCACTACAAACTACATACGGATGTATATAGACATATTTAGAGTGCAGGTTCACTCATTTTGCTCCGTATGTTGTTCATAGTAGAATCTCTAGAAAGACTTATATTTAGGAACAGAGGAAGTAGTAAGGCGACGCGGCGTACGATGAGCTTTAAGATTTGATGACGTGGCGATGCCGGCACTGGGCAGCTCGCTGAGGTGATGACAAAGTTTGGTCGAAGTTGGAGGGATGACAAAGTTGGTTCGCCGTGGTGGTGACACGGACTAGTCAAAGTCGATTGACTTGTGCTAAAAAAATAGTGCAAACAAAAAGTAATAACAAATAAAGATCATAATAATATATTTCCCCTATTTAATTCATTTAAGGAGGTATATAATTAAAAATACGGCCTTGGCTGCGAGGTCGGCTCGTTTGAGTGGAGGCGTCGACGCAGGTCAGAAATCCACTACACGGTGATGATGATGAAAGCGTGATGCGGCCATGAAGTAGTTCGAACTTGCATGGTAGAATGAGTGGCAAATGCAATGTTCACCAGCGGCCGAAGAAATGTTCACCGGATTTTCAAATGTTCCTCTTCGGCGCCAAACAAATGTTTTCTAAAAGCGGGTCTTCGAGGATAAAGAAAAGTTCATGCATTTGAAAAAGGTTCACCGGATATTGAAAAATAGTTCATTGATTTGGAAAAAAGTTCATCGGTTTTGATAATAAAATGCGCATACACTTGAGAAAAGTTCGCTAGATTTTGAAAACAAGTTCACAGATTTTATCAACGTTCATCGGTTTTGATTAAAAATGTTGATAATTTGAAAAGGTTCATTGATTTCAATAAATGTTCATGGATTTTCAGAAAGAGTTCACGAATTCGAAAAAGTTCATGAATATCAAAAAAAGTTCACCGGATTCAGAAAATAAGTTCATCAATTCTGATGAAAAGTTCACGTATTTTGGAAAAAGAAAAACGAAAAAGGAAAAAAAAGATAAAAGAAAATGATCGTGTATTTTTGAAAAAAAGAAAAAGGAAAATTTAAAAAGAAAAGGTGAAAAGGGGAAAAAGAATGTAGCAAAACACGGTAGGTTGGTTGGTTAGTTGGCTATCGGCGCTAGCACTGAATGAGAGGGGCCAGTATGGAATCACGTACGGTACGCATTTTTTAGGCGTTTTAAAAACAGAAGGAAAAAGGTAACTGGGCCGGCCCAAAGCGGAGGGGAGGGTGTGCACCCGTTTGCGCCCATTCCTTTAACCGGCGCAACGGGAGCTGAATAGGATTTATCCCGCGCAGTCTCCTTGGCTGAGCGTACGTTGCTCGGACTGCATTTTTTTTGCATTGGCTTTATGTAGCAAATCCTACAAGACTAGGCTGCTGCATGTGCACTTCTTTTTTTTTTTTGCATGTGCACTTCTTGGTCGCGTAGGTGTAGTCCGTCATCATCGGTTAGACTACCCGTAGTGGGAGTAATATAGGTAATAACATCACACATATCTAGATAAAATAGATGATGTGGCAAACAAGAAAAAAAGTCCATTTCACTACCATGGAAAAACTTGGTGGTTCATATTACCCCCTGATGTTTATTTCCATTCCACTTTCCCCCCTCAAGAATTCCAAACCGGTCAAAAATCATCCCTGGCTGGTTTGGCTCGGCTAGTTGCTAACATGGACATGGCCAACGGCGGTATTTGACCAGTGGGGCCCAAGGCCCACACATCACCAAGCCCATCTTCTTCCTCCTCCCGTTTCCTATGTCAGCGCCGCCGGGAGGAACAGGACTGCGCCCATCCACCAGATCTCGCGGCCCCGGCCAATGCCGGTGAAGAGGCATCGCCCATGCGTCCCGGTTCCCCCGCTTCTTCCTCCTTTCTTCTGGGATGCCGACTGTGCCACCTGCACGTGCCTCGCCCTGCACCCCGCCGTCGGAGCGCCGGTCAACTCCTTTGGCCTGCTCTGATGCCCCGCCGTCCAGCCATCTCCACATTGCCCCTTAGCCTCTGCTGCCGCCACCATGGCCATCATTAGCCGACGCCGCCGACTGCCCTGCCCGATGCCATCGTAGCCCCTGTTGTTCCCAGACTTCATGAAACCGATGGGAGGACGCGCCGCATCGCGGGGGTCACTCCCGTGGTCATAGCTCCTCCGGGGGTGGCATGTGCCATCGAGACGAGCGCCCAAGCTCCTTTCTGTCCCGCGGCGAGCGACGAAGGAAGAAGACAAACCTGCTAGGCGGGCCCCGCCTCCTCTAGGGCCCACCCGTCAATCTCACTCGCACGTGACATGGTAGGCTCACCCGCAGGTCAAAACCACTGTTGACCAATGCCACTTCAGCAACAAGTGGAGAAAAACCTCCAAGGGGGTTCTTTCATCCGGTATGGGTTTGTTTAGGGGTGAAAGGAACAAAAAAATAGACGAGGGGGTAATGTGAACCACCAACTTTATACAGGGTAGTAAAATGGACTTTTTCGGCAAACAATTAATGAAGAAAGAGAGACATGTAGTAACATAGGTAGTTACTATTAGTATTATGAGTAACATCACACATACCAAGACAAGATGAGTCTATAACCTAATAAATTAAGTGTTGCATGACACCACACATATGTTACTCCCCATTGTCGAGGTAGTAATATAGACTAGTAACATATGCATGTTACTAGTCTAAGGTACTACCCACTATGGCTAGTCTTACGTCTGCTACTAGTAGCTGCATAACAACTCGGATCTGTTGTACTTCCTCCATTAAATTATACAAGGCCACTATGGAATATACATTTTGCATCTATACAAGGCGGCCAACAGTAACCGAGTACTTTCATGCATGCAGTCATAATGATACTTAGCTACTTCGTCCACTCAGCTTTCTTTCATGCATGTGGTGTATTAATGATCCCACTAAACAAAAAGAAAAATTGGGTTGTAAAACATGTCTTAAATTTTACCTTGGTACCTATAATTTGAGTTTGTGGCCTTGTATATAAAAATGGAGGGAGTACCACGGATTGCGGGCACAACCGCTAGAGGTCTTTCTTCTTTATTTTGATTTCAATCTAGCACTATGAACAAATAGTACGAGATGACAACAATAATCTATAGAAAAGATAATTTACGTGGAACAGATCTGACTGAAAAAATATCACCTAATCATCCTATCGATCCATGGTGATCACCTAGTGGGCTCTCAATGAAAGCACCAATGTCGGTTCTATATCCAGCATATCTCGAAGTAGGGTTCCTAACATAGGCGTCTTGGAGAAATGGTAACACAGACACTGGGTTTTACCCAGGTTCGGGGTCTCTCGAAGAGATAATACCCTATGTCCTGCTTTTGATTGTCTTGATATGTGTGTAGTACAGGGTACATGTATCTGCCACGAGATTGTTCGAATGAATATGAAATTGTCTATTGACTAGTATGGCCTCGGCTTATATAACATACTAGAGGCCTAGGCTTTAGAAGAGTCCTCGTCTTATGTCACAGCCTCAAAATTGGGTTATCAATTTTGTGCTGTGATTTCTTCCTAGCAACCCTCTTTCAAATTTTCTCCTGAGGATTTCTAGATGACCCTGAGAATTCTGGTCATTTTCAACCTTTCAAACCTTGCTCATGCCTTTGTCAGTGGGCAAGACCTCATTTGCATCACCTTAAACTTTCTCAAACCCTAATTCCAAGCTTTTGGAATTTCTAGGTGGCCTTTGTGATTACAAAGGAGCCATCACTTTCTTTGATCTGTTGATCACTCTATCCTTTCCCAGAGATCCCCTTGTCTTCATAATTCTTGGATATGCAAAAATATTGCCAAGTCCCATGCAATATTTTTGAATGGTGATTTATTCCTTTTATTATTTGTCTAAGGAATAAAATCCAAAGGCATAGTTTTGCATCTCAAAAATCCATGAGGATTTGTGGAGATGATACTCATGCCTAATCCAAGCTCTGGCAAGAATATTGGCCACAATTAAAATAAGGAAAATTGCCTTTTCCTATTGTTAGCCAATATTGCATTTTTGCCACTTTCCAAAGGAACTATTATTTTTATAGCAGATAAAAGTCTCCCATAAATTGTGGAGCTTGTACTCTCTATAGAATCATTAGTTCCATCATTAAATCATGTCCCACAGTTCAAAAATTTGGCACATGATCCAATGCAAGTTTCTGCCTTCTCTGAAATTTTGCAAAGGAAGTGCTTTATTCCTAGTCCAAATGAGCTGTAATTTGGCAGGGTGTTTAACATTGTTAAATGACCCATGGATACCAAAGATTAGATCAATCCATTCATCCTATCTCCCTGGGCAATTTTTCAAAGTTTCTGACCAGAATGCAAATTTGTGAAGGAAGTACCTTCATAAATTTTCCAAATGGGATGAAACTCTTCCATCCTCTCAAGTATCTCAAATCATTAGCCTCCACCCAAATTAAGTTCATTCCAATGAACTATGTGAGCACAGGAGCAATTTTGTGTTTCTGTCCACATTTTCAGTTTGTGAAGCAAGTGTATTTCATCTTGCTCCATTATGGCTGATATTTTTTCCAGGCCTTCTCCTATCCATATGATCAATCTCCACAATATTGTGGCTCATTTCATCTAGGAATTTGCCCTGAGGACATTTCTGAAGTTTTTGGACAGAAATGATAGTTGTGAAGAAAGTACCATTTTGGTAAGTCCATTTGGTATGAACTTTTTACAGATTCAAGGTATGTCCAAACCATCAGGCGTTGCCAAGTTATAGCCCAATCCAACACTTCTAGTGAGTGCTTGTTCATCATTCAGTTTCTGGGTCAGTTTTGGTGGTTTGTACAGCAACTATGGTAAATAGTGGTCCGAATTACCTCAAAACTCCTAGGATTGTAGTCCTTTCTACCCTAAGCCTCCCAGACATCAAGTTTACCATTTACCCTCTCTGGATTACTCTCTGGAGTGTGGTAAAGTTTGCAGCAGTAAACTTCTGGAGCTTGTTTCACTCATCTCACTTTGTCTCCATCCCTCTCTTCACCATGGTGATACTCCACGCCGGAATGACTACACGGTAGACATGATCTGACCACAGTAAAAAAACAGAGCACGCCATGCCAGTGGTGACCACGAGGCAGACCAACCGAAACGGTGGTCTAGCCACTGTGGTCGTCGGCATCGCTGCTCCGGCCGCCTCTGACCTCGCCATTAATGCCCAATAGTTCCTCCTCGATGTCGTCTTCCCCCTGGAACTCCTGCCCCTCTGGTTTCTTCTCTGGCGAGCCGTGCCAACGCTCGAACAGTGCGTGCCCGTGAGCTCGTCCTCTTCCTCGCCAGTGTCCGCTTCCTCTGTTTGTCCGCACGCCTTCCTCGTCTCCGTGAGGCTCTGGCACCCGTCCGTTTCTTCCTCGTCGCCTTCCCGCCGCTTCCCGAGCTCTTTGGCCGCGTATGCCGACACCTGCGTCTCGTCGGCGCACGGCCACGTCGCTTGCCGCGTGTCAGCTGCTCCCCTCCCCCCCGAGCTCGTCCGCAGCCGCAATCCATCCCCAACCTCTCCCCGAGCACTCATTCCTCCCCGAAGCTTCTCCCCATCCCCATGGCCGCCGCCATGGGCTCTGCTCGATTCCGGCGATGGCGCGCCCCCCTCGTCGTTCCACCTCCACTTCTGCACTCCCTAGGGTCCAGCCAACCTTCCCATAGCCTCAGCCCCTCCCCTCCTCCACCATAGCTCTGTAGCCACCGGCGGCCGAACCTCTTTCCGCCGCGGGCCTTGGTGCTCCTCGGCGGCATCAACCACCACCTGGAGATGCGCCCCGCACTGCTGATCTTCTGGGTAGGTCGCCCGTCGCGACTGGTGACCGGAGTCACCGGCGAGCGCCGTCGAGGCTGACGCCTCCCTCGGCCAGTCTCGCGCTCGAGCGGGAGAAAGAAGAAGGCTGGCCAGGCGGGCCCCACTTCGCACGACCCCACCTGTCAAAGACTCAGCCGAGTCCACATCAGATAAGTGGAAACACTCTTGGCCACTTTACGTTTTCCCTTCACCGAAACCGCATTTCTGTTCTTCTTCGTACAGAAGTATGTTTTCTCTGTTCGAAAGCGTAAACACTGAAATCAGCTTTCTGTTTTCTCAGCCAGGGGCTTATTTGCAGCAAAAAATTTACAGATAGGTCCCTGGCAGAAAAGCTATCACTACTTTTTGCTCGAGACTCCGATTGAGGTGATTCCAAAGCCGATTTCTTCGTCTCGTCGAGCCCGTTCTGTTGGTGACATTTTCACTATGGTTTGAGACTATGAAAATGACCATTTTGCCCTTGCCGTAAACAGCCCCCTCCGAGAGAGTACTGTTTCCGGCGATTCTTTCCGCGGCTTCACCGCACTTTTCTTCAGAGTATTTGTAGACCCCCAAGCAAGCCAACCTCTTATCATAAGCTCCGAACTCGCACGTTGACTTTGCTTGTACCTTGTGCATGTGTAGTTGCAGTCGTTGGCTTATTGTTTCCAGCTGCAATCTTTCCTTTATGGATTGTTCATGCTTGCTTGGGTTGTCACAATATTCTCTTTCCATGCTAGTTAGGATGTTGTTATTAAGAATGCCATGTTGCTACCCTACTTGCTGTTTATGCCATTGTTATAAAATGCTATGATGCTTTTTAATGCACCGTTAATATGCTGGTACTTAGTATTGTCACATTCTTTATGCTACACTTGTGCACCTGAGAAGTTCGATAGTTTGTATATGCTTTGTATGTTGCATGCTCATTGTTGCATTCTTGTTAAATATGCTCATGATGATGGAGAGTTAATAAAAATGATTTAATCATAACAAACTCCTCCGTCATCGATGGGATCGGTTCATAGTGCCACCAAACCGAACTTTTCAGTGCAGCCACATTTGCCTTTATGGGAAGGCCTTAATGCGAACTATTGTTGTGCCTCTCGCCGGTGCCTTCAACGAGGGAAGGTTATGGGCACGTTCTACCCTGATCAGGTAGACGGACATAAGCCTTGTGTGCCCGTAGTTGTTTTTGTTATGGTACCGAGTTCCCGTTTGGGACAGTTTGACCACGACGGTGGTCGGTGTGTCTTTGGTAGACATAGGGCCACCCAGGACTAACCCAGTAGGGGAAGAGTCGGAGTGCCGGGAGAGTGTCATGATAGTAGTTCGGTTTCGTCGGAACGCCGTTGGTCCACCCGAATGGGATAAAGAGGCCATGGGTTCCGTGGTGTGGGTACAGTGCGCTACCTCTGCAGAGTGTTCACAAAGTCTATCGATAGCACACAGTTCGTACTAGGTCACACTATTGGGTCTCGATCGGAATGGAGCATAAACCAAATATAATAAAATTTGTTAATATGGTACTTGAATGAAATAGTCGTGGCTAAGTTGTAATCCCGAGACGAGTTCTCGGTGAATATTGGAGACTAAGTGTTGGTTGTGGTTGCGATCACCGAGAGGATCGCAGTTATGTGGTAAGATAAACTATTGATCTAATAGTTCGATGGGATAGGTGTACAAATTTGGTTATATTCGCATGTTTAATAGCTTGCATTTTTAAGAAGCCATGGTAGTACTAGATTTTGTATTATGTTATGTCTGCATTTGTGTATGAACAGTAGTTTATTTTGTTAGCTTAGTCTCATGATGCCATGCCATGCTCGGTTTTATTCATTAAGTTATGCCATGAGTAAGATAGTTTATTATGCTGCTATCACCACATTGAAATTAATTGGATATGTCATGTTATGGTTTAGTCTCCTTTGCCTTAATTGCATGCCATGTTTTGATATGATGTAGTTTGTTGCATGTGCTTGGTTCTTGCCTTGTCTTCTGCTTGTTTGGATGATATGTATTTGGTTGTATTGCAAGTACATTCCATGTACTGACCTGGCGTGTCATGCCAGTTTTGTAGGTCACACTTGTTTGGATCGCTTGCTTCGTCGCGCTAGGCCGTAATCTTGCCAGTCCTGTGAGTTGTGGAGCCCAGCCAAAGATTTATGCCGCCAAACCAAGACTTTCGCCGCCAATCAATAGACTTCCGCTGCCATGTAAATAGCCTTAGGGCTATGCCAGATAATCATATTCATCAATGATGTAATCTTATACCCGGTTATTTGATGAATATTATTGTACCTGGAATGCTGTATCATGGACCTGTCGTGCGTCAGGTGTATTCCTGGGCCGATGTGCAAAGGCCCCCTGTTCCATGCGGATCGGGGTGCCACAGGACATGGTATCAGAGCAGCCAGGCTGGCATAGATTATCCTAGCCTTAGATAACCACCACCATCAACCCTAATGACCCTAAGGGATTTGACCCGTCCCCAGCATCCGGCATGGCCACTGTTAATCAACAGGTGGTGTAGTCGGGACCGACACGTCTTCACCCCACTGTCCCCGCCTAGTTATCCGTGGAGCGAATAGCGCCCTTATCTCTTTCGGTCGGGCGCACCGCTTACCCATCAGGGTAAGGTGCCGCACCATGCAGGCATGTCCCGCATAGCCGCCTATAAAACCCCCTTTCTACTAGCCGGACCGCTCACTCCTCAGTCCGCCATGTCTCTGTAGAGAAGCCTAGATAGTGACACTCCAGCCATGACTAGAGACCTAAAAGCTTCCAAGTTTTACACCCGCACCTTTGCTGTCAACCACCCTGGCTTTCCACCTCTTCTCATTGAGATGCTCAGCACATCCTTGGGCTGTAACGCCAGCCCTGAATATCTGGTGTTTCAGTCATCACCCGTCCCTCACCTTCATCGCTATGATGCTAGAGTGCACATCTGCCCAGGTCCCGCAGCAGATGGTCAGTCCTTGGTTCTCCAGGGCAGAGCCATGCCCACTATTGATTTGGCTATTCAGGCCGCTGCTGTGGAGGCCATCCTTCACCTCCGAACCAAGTTCCCGCAAGTGGAAGAGAAGCATGAGTTCTGCCTTTTCCCTATTGTTGACAAAACAGTGATGCAATCTTCTCCAGTTATCCAAGGGGATGATCACACCATCGCTCGCCTGGTGCAGTATATCACTGCTCAGGGGATGATGATTTCCAAGATTCTTGCCGAGTTTAGAACCGTCGACAATGATGCGGTACGAGTTGTCAAGGAAGCTTACCGTGAAGCTCGTAGGTTCGCATCTCAAGTTGTTCATCCCATGCCTTCTGAACCAGTGTTACCTTCTCGGCCTATGATGTGGCCTAGACCAACCCCCATATCCTTCGACCAAGCTCTTTACCGGATCCACCAATAGCATTTACTGGGATCAACCTCAGCCACACCCGCACTAGCCGAATCCCCACCCATAGTGCTGTCAGACGATGAAGATGGAGATTGGCTCAGTCTTCGTCATCCCAGAGAACCCCGGCAAGCTCAGCCTTCTGCATGACTTTAGTCACGCAGTCAGGTGTTTCTGCAAGTAGGTCAGTCAGTATGTTCATCCTCAATAGGAGGATAGCCTTTTGTCTCCCGAAGAGCATAGTCTCGTGTAGCGCGTAGCGCGTCCGTGCTTTGTTGGATGTTGTACTAGTGTAATCCGTATGATATGTATGTTTGTGTGCTTTTTAGTTTTGTTTGGTTTTTGCTTGTTGCTTTGTCAAGCAGAAATGTTTGATAGGGTTGGCAGTATTTTGCTAACCAGCTTTTAATTAGTAGATCACATACACTAAAATAACATTGACTCGTCCCGAGTCTAAAATAATAAAATGCGCGCGAGTGTAGGTATATGTGAACCAGGATTACATATACCCGCTAGCATTAAAACACTTTAGAAAGTTTTGCCTGGTGTGTTCTTCCTTGCATTTCTTTTGTTTGCCAGTTCGGATTTTGCTGCATGTCACACGCACACTTGGTTCACCCAGGAGTACTTTTTGGCAGTACTTATGGGTAAGCAAAGTCACCTATTTTCTCTACCGGTGCACACCTCATGTGCCCGGCTTTCCAAAATCAGCGCCTCACAGAGGCCTTTCTATCTGGTAAGTTCCCGTATCTAACTCTCGTTTCCGATTTCATTTCCGGAGAAAAACGCTGCCAACTTTATTTCTCTCACACACCAGTACATCGATTGCAATACGGCTTTCCATTCTGATTCTACTTCTACACCTACTTTTTCGTGGAATCATCCGCGAAAGCTTTTCCCGCACCCCAGTATGCATCTGGAGCTGGCGCAACCACCTCACAAGCATCCGGACCCCATCACCCCCACCATTGCCTTGCGTAGCACAGGCAACTCGCCACCCCGCTCCACCACATCACACACTTACTCCGCCGGTGCAAAGCAACGGAGAACCAAGCGTGGCGGAGGACCACCCAGTGCACCGTCTTCTCCTGCATCTCGATCCACCACCCCGAGCCGCGCATTGCCTCGAGCCCACTCGTTCCTAATGAGTATCATCAAGAGGAATGACGAGCCGATCAGCGTGCCCAGCAGAGCAGCGAGGAACCACCGCAGCGCCACCATGAACACCGCCTCGCCGAAGGAGCTTGGCTCGATTTCGTCAAGGCCGAAGAGGTAGTAGAGTGGCATTGTGTTGGTGTGTTGGAGGAGAAGCCGTGCTGCTGTTTTTATAGCCCAACTCCGGTGTACGGTGAGCGATGTCCAGGGAAATCGCTCGTCGCCCGATCACCGGCGTCCAGGAGGCGAATCCGCGAGCAGTGCCGACAAGGTGCTGGCCCGCGATGTGAGTGCTCGCTGCGCCGTCACCGTGGACGCCGTGCACTACGGCACTAGGGTGCTTATCGCCCTAGAAGCTAGATGCACGCTGCGCTAAGCTGCACGCGGAGCAGCGGCGGAGATGAAGCAGCCAGCCGGAGGTAGAAGAAGGAGGCTGCCAGTGGGCCCTGGACCCACATGTCAGCGGGTGAAACCACTGTTCATTTGGGTGGATCCAGCATTTGTCGTGAGTCTGATCTCGAGTGCCCCTATGCGTGGAGGTAACCCTATTTTGCCCATGACTCTCTTTGGGTGTACCAATTATCGGTACCCCGACCTGTGTGTATCCAGCCAAAGGGTTAATTGTAACCCAGAGGTTTTTCCCCCGGATGGCTATCTTTTTTGGTTGCTGTAACCTTAGAAATCTCGAGGACGAGATTCTTTTTAAGGAGGGAAGAGTTGTCACAGCCGCAAAATTGGGTTATCAATTTTGTGCTGTGATTTCTTCCTAGCAACCCTCTTTCAAATTTTCTCCTGAGGATTTCTAGATGACCCTGAGAATTCTGGTCATTTTCAACCTTTCAAACCTTGCTCATGCCTTTGTTAGTGGGCAAGACCTCATTTGCATCACCTTAAACTTTCTCAAACCCTAATTCCAAGCTTTTGGAATTTCTACGTGGCCTTTGTGATTACAAAGGAGCCATCACTTTCTTTGATCTGTTGATCACTCTATCCTTTCCCAGAGAGACCCCCTTGTCTTCATAATTCTTGGATATGCAAAAATATTGCCAAGTCTGATGCAATATTTTTGAATGGTGATTTATTCCTTTTATTATGTGTCTAAGGAATAAAATCCAGAGGCATAGTTTTGCATCTCAAAAATCCATGAGGATTTGTGGAGATGATACTCATGCCTAATCCAAGCTCTGGAAAGAATATTGGCCACAATTAAAATAAGGAAAATTGTCTTTTCCTATTGTTAGCCAATATTGCATTTTTGCCACTTTCCAAAGGAACTATTATTTTTATAGCAGATAAAATTCTCCCATAAATTGTGGAGCTTGTACTCGCTATAGAATCATTAGTTCCATCATTAAATCGTGTCCCATAGTTCAAAAATTTGGCACATGATCCAATGCAAGTTTCTGCCTTCTCTGAAATTTTGCAAAGGAAGTGCTTTATTCCTAGTCCAAATGAGCTGTAATTTGGCAGGGTGTTTAACATTGTTAAATGACCCATGGATACCAAATATTAGCTCAATCCATTCATCCTATCTCTTCATGAGCTTGAAGAACGGGAGGGCGCGTTCTCCGAGCTTAGAGATGAAGCGCCCCAGGGATGTCACACACCCGGCGAGCTTCTGCATTTCCTTCAGGTTTGTGGGCGGCCTCATCTTCTCGATGCCCTTGATCTTCTCTGGGTTGGCCTCAATGCCTCGGTGCGAAACCAGGAACCCCAGCAACTTGCCGGAGGGTACGTCGAACACGCACTTCTTCGGGTTGAGGCACAGCTTCACCTTGCGCTAGTTGGCGAATGTTTCTTCTAAGTCCTGGATGAGGGTCGTGGCCTCTGTGGTCTTTACCACTATGTCGTCGACGTAGGCCTCTGCATTCCTCCTAAGCTGAGGGCCGAGGGTGATGTGCATCAGGCGCTGGAAGATAGCGCCCGCGTTCCTCAGTCCGAAGGGCATGCAGGTGTAGCAGTAGACCCCACATGGGGTCAGGAACGCCGTCTTCTCCACGTCTTCCACCACCATCTTGATTTGGTGGTAGCCCAAGAATGCGTCAAGGAAGCAGAGCAGGTCGCACTCGGCCGTCGAATCCACGATTTGGTCAATGCACGGAAGAGGGAAGGGGTCCTGAGGGCAGAACTTGTTGAGGCTCGTGAAGTCGACGCACGTGTGTTCTTTGCCTCCTTTCTTCGGGACGATGATAGGGTTGGCCAGTCACTCCGGGTGCCGTACCTCCCGTACGACACCAGCCTCTTCCAGCTTCCTGACATCTTGGACAATGAAGGCCTGCTTCTCCGGGGCTTGTCTACCTGTCTTCTGCTTGATGGGGCGCGCATTGGGGCACACCGTGAGGTGATGCTCGATGACATGCCTTGGCACCCTGACCAGATCTGCGGCCTTCCAAGCGAACACATCCTTGTTGGCCCTGAGGAACCTGACTAGTGCCGCCTCTTGTTCTGGATCCATGCTCGTGCCGATGGTGAAGGTGGCTCCTGAGCCTTCTTCGTCGGCAGGCACTTGCTTCGTCTCAGCGGGGTTCTGAGAAAAGATCTGCTTCTTCTTGGCAGCCGCGGTCTCCGGAGGCTCCGGAGCTCCCTTAGCCACCGGGTGAGCTGCTGCAGCAGCGGCCTTGTAAGCGCGCCCAAGGACCTGAAGGGCGGCCTTGGAGTCCCCCTTGATGGTGATGACGCCACTGCTCCAGGGCATCTTGACGGTGTTCTAGCCTGGGTGAGTCGCCTCCATGAACTTTGCCAAAGCTGGGAAGCCGAGGACGGCGTTGTACGGCAGGTGGATGGGTGCAACGTCAAAATCGATGAGCTCAGTCCGGTAGTTGGCCGGTGTGCCGAAGGTGACAGAGAGACGGATCTGGCCGAGCGAGACGGCCGATCCCACGACCCCCGAGAAGGGCTTGGAGGGGAGGAGCTGCCTGTAGGACACAGGCAGATGACCAAAAGCTTCGGGAGAGAGGATGTTGAGGCCGGCACCGCCGTTGATGAGAGTTCTTGTCAAAGCCACCCCACAGATAGTAAGCGTGCATACCGTGGGGAGAGCGCTGGCGCCGGTCGCTTCCTGGCGAGGTCGCCGGGGCCAAAGGTGATGGCGGGCCCTGACCTGTTCTGCGCCTGCAAGGCCACCCGCGGCTGGGCGGCAGCCCCAACCTGCCGAAAGTGCGACTTGGCGTGCCGAGCAGATGTTGGCGCTTGGGACCCACCAAGGATGCAGGCGACCTCGCAGCAAGGCCGCTCCCTGATAAGTCTCCAATGTATCAATAATTTTTTATTGTTCCATGCTATTATTTATGAAGTCTTAGATGTTTAATGGGCTTTATCATTCACTTTTATATCATTTTTGGGACTAACCTACTAACCCAAAGGCCCAGTCCAAATTGCTGTTTTTTGCCTATTTCAGGGTTTTGCAGAAAAGGAATATCAAACGGAGTCCAAACGGAATAAAACCTTCACCGGAGATATTTTTGGAGGAAATACGCGAGATAAACTTCGGGGCCAAGCCAGAGGACAGGGGGCCCACCCTCGAGGGTGGGGGCGCGCCCCCCTTCCCAGGGCGCGCCCCCCAGCTTCGAGGGCAGGCCCGGTGGCCCCTGGTGCCCCTCTTCCTCCTATATATGCCTACGTACCCCAAAAACTCCAGACACAAAGAGAAAACCCTAATTCCACCGCCGTAGCTGCTGTTCCCGTGGAGATCCCATCTTGGAGCCTGTTCCGGAAGGGGGATCCATCACGGAGGCCTTCATCATCATCATCATTGCCCTCACCATGAGTTGTGAGTAGTTTACCACAGACCTTCGAGTCCATAGCTAGTATCTAGATGGCTTCTTCTCTCTCTCTCCGGACCTCAATACAAAGTTCTCCTCGGTCTTTGAGGAGATCTATTCGATGTAATCTCTTTTTGCGGTGTGTTTGTCGAGATCCGATGAATTGTGAGTTTATGATCAAGGTTATCTATGAAAGATATTTGGTTCTTCTCTGAACTTTTTATGTGTGCTCATAATATCCTTGCGAGTCTCTTCGAGTTATTGGGTTGGTTTGGCCTACTAGATCTATAGTTCTTGCAATGGGAGAAGTGCTTGGCTTTGGGTTCAATCTTGCCGTGTCCTTTCCTAGTGATAGTAGGGGCAGCAAAGCACGTATTAGATTGTTGCCATCGAGAATAAAAAGATGGGGTTTTCATCACATTGCTTGAGTTTATCCCTCTACATCATGTCATCTTGCTTAAGGCGTTACTCTGTTCGTATGAACTCAATACACTAGATGCATGCTGGATAGCGGTCGATGTGTGGAGTAATAGTAGTAGATGCAGGTAGGAGTCGGTCTACTTGTCTCATACGTGATGCTTATATACAATGATCATGCCTAGATAGTCTCATAATTATTCGCTTTTCTATCAATTGCTCGACAGTAATTTGTTTACCCGCCGTAGAATATCGCTATCATGAGAGAAGCCACTAGAGAAAACTATGGCCCTCGGGTCTATCTTTATCATATTACTTTCTTGTCAGCTAGCCAACCTCTGTTTATTTGCTTTCTTTACTTTCTGTTTCTATACCAAAAATACCAAAAATACCAAAAATATAATTATCATCTCTATCAGATCTCACTATCGTAAGTGACCGTAAAGGGATTGACAACCCCTTATCGCGTTGGCTGCGAAGTTCTTATTTGTTTGTGCAGGTGCGAGGGACTGGCGGGTGGTCTCATACTGGATTGATACCTTGGTTCTCAAAAACTAAGGGAAATACTTACGCTACTGTGCTGCATCTCCCTTTCCTCTTTGAGGGAATACAACGCAAGCTCAAGAGGTAGCAAGAAGAATTTCTGGCGCCGTTGCCGGGGAGGCTTACGCAAAAGTCATATACCAAGTACCTATCACAAACCCTTATCCTTCGCATTACATTTTTTGCCTCTTGTTTTCCTCTCCCCCACTTCACCCTTGCCGTTTTATTCGCCCTTCTTCTGCCGTGTGTTTATCGTTCGCTTGCCTCTCGTTTGCTTGTGTGCTATGTGCCCTCAATTAGCTTGCATCTTCGCTTGCTAAAGTATGGATCTTCATCCACTTGCTAATCTCTTTAAGAGATCCAATTATGTTGAACCTATTGCTAGTGAGTTAACTGCTCTAGATTATCTTTATGGGGTTTTGCTTGAAATTTGTGAATCTGAAAATTGTGACGAAATATTGAAAGAAAAACATAAATTGATTCATGATAGTTCCTTGAGTAAAAAACATGATTGCAATGATGTTATTATAAATTCTATTGATGTCAATTGTGCTAATAATATACAAAACCCTAAGCTTGGGGATGCTAGTTTTGCTATGTCTACTACTTGTTGCAATGATCATGATTGGGGTGATGCTTCTTACGATCTTGAAAATTTATTTAATCCCCATGATGAATATGAGAGTGATAATAATGCTTGCCATGATATTGAAAGTGGGTCTGAAAGAATGTCAACTTTTGATCCCACTACTTTGGATATTGATCAATCATCTGAATATTTTGATAAAAGTGGGTTTGGAAAGGTCATGACTTTAGTTAATGTTGATCCCATTATTTTGGAAGAGTGTCAACTTTGCATGCATGTGGATCGTGTTGAGAATATGTTATGTGATAGCTATTTTGTTGAATTTGATCATGATCCTACATGCAATTATTATGAGAGAGGGAAATATGGTCGTAGAAATTTTCATGTTACTAAATTACCTCTGTTCATGTTGAGATTGATCTTGTTTCTTTCTTCTTCCTTGCATATGCTAGATCTTGCTTGTATTGATAATTTGTTTTCGTATAAAATGCCTATGCATAGGAAGTATGTTAGACTTAGATGTGATTTTCACATGTCTTATGATGCTCTCCTTGTGCTTCAATCCTTGTCTTTCATGTGAGCATCATTGAATTATCGTGCCTAGCTAGGGGCGTAAAACGATAGCGCTTGTTGGGAGGCAACTCAATTTTATGTTTTTTGGTTTTGTTGCTGTTAGGGAATAAATATTGCATCTAGCCTCTGATTAGATGTGTTTTCAGGTTTTGTTTAGTGTTTGTGCCAAGTAGAACCTTTGGTAAGACTTGTGTGAAGTTTACATGATCTTGCTGTGAAAAACAGAATCATTAGCGCTCGCTAAGGCAGTCTTCAGATTTTACTGGAGCGTGATTTTTAGTTGATTTTTTTTGCTGCTGATTGTTAGAAAAATTGCGCAAATTTACCAATTTAGTTTGAAGTTTTTGGAGTTCCAGAAGTAGGCGAACCCAGCAGATTACTACAGACTATTCTGTTTTTGACAGATTCTGTTTTTTTTTGTGTTGTTTGCTTATTCCGATGCATCTATGAGTAATATTGGAGGATATGAACCATAGAGAACTTGGACTACAGTAGGTTTAACACCAATATAAACAATTAATGAATTCCTTGCTGTACCTTTGAGTGGTGGTTTGCTTTCTCTTACTAACGAAGCTCACGAGAATTTTTGTCTAAGTTTTGTGTTGTGAAGTTTTCAAGTTTTGAGTATTGCTTTGATGGACTATGGAACAAGGAGTAGCAAAGGCCTAAGCTTGGGGATGCCCATGGCACCCCAAGTAAATTCAAGATAATCAAAAGCCGAAGCTTGGGGATGCCCCGGGAAGGCATCCCCTCTTTCGTCTTCATCCATCGGTAACTATACTTGGAGCTATATTTTTATTCGCAACATGCTATGTGTTTTGCTTGGAGCGTCTTGTATAATTTGAGTCTTTGCTTGTTAGTTTGCCACAATCATCCTTGCTGGACACACCTATTTGAGTTAGTTAAATATGCCCTAGAAATTTTTAGAACACTCTATACGCTTCACTTATATCTTTTGAGTTGAATAGTTTTTGCTCTAAGTGCTTCACTTATATCTTTTAGAGCACGGTGGTGGTAATATTTTGTAGAAATTGATGAAATCTCATGCTTCACTTAGATCTATTTGAGAGTCTATTAAAACAGCATGGTAAAGTGTTTAGGCTAAAGAAACTAGTCTTCACATGATAAACATCCAATGTCAATGTAGTAAAAAAAATCACATCAAGTGCATTGAGTAGAAAGAGATGTTGGATGCTTGATAATTGTTTTGAGACATGAGGATAGTGATATTAGAGTCATGCTAGTGGAGTATTTATGAAATTGAGAAATATCTGTGTTAAGGTTGGTGATTCCCGTAGCATGCACGTATGGTGAACCGTTGTGTGACTAAGTTAAAGCATGAGGTATTTGTTGAGTGTCAACCTTTGTGTGGAGGTCGGGGGCGCGCGATGGTTAACTCCTACCAACCTCCCCCCTAGGGGCATGCATTGATTGCTTTGTTTTGATGACTCGTAGATTTTTGCAATAAGTATATGAGTTCTTATGACTAATGTTGAGTCCATGGATTATACGCACTCTCACCCTTCTACCATTGCTAGCCTCACTTGTATCGCGCAACTTTCCCCGGTGCCATAAACCCACTATATATCCTTCCTCAAAACAGCCACCATATTGTTCCTCAAAACAGCCACCATACCTACCTATCATGGCATTTCCATAGCCATTCCGAGATATATTGCCATGCAACTTTCCACCGTTCCGTTCATATGACACGCATCATATTGTCATAGTGCCATGCATGATCATGTAGTTGACATAGTAGTTGTGGCAAAGCCACCATGCATAATTTTTCATACATGTCACACATGATTCATTGCTTATGCTGGTACACCGCCGGAGGCATTCATGTAGAGTCATACTTGTTGTAGTATCGAGTTGTAATATCGAGTTGTAATAAAAAGTGTGATGATCATCATTACTAGAGCATTGTCCCGTGTGAGGAAAGGCCAATAAAAAAAAGAGATATGGCCCAAAAAAATATAGAGAGGGGCTAATAAAAAAATGAGAAGCCCCTCCAAAAAAAGAGAGAAATGAGAGAAGGGACAATGCTACTATCTTTTTCCACACTTGTGCTTCAAAGTAGCACCATGATCTTCATTGTAGAGAGTCTCATGATTAGTCACTTTCATATACTAGTGGGAGTTTTCATTATAGAACTTGGATTGTATATTCCAACGATGGGCTTCCTCAAATACCCTAGGTCTTCGTGAGCAAGCAAGTTGGATGCACACCCACTAGTTTCTTTTGTTGAGCTTTCATTCATATTTAGCTCTAGTGCATCCGTTGCATGGCAATCCCTACTCACTCACATTGATATCTATTGATGGGCATCTCCATAGCCCGTTGATACGCCTAGTCGATGTGAGACTATCTCCCTGTTTTTGTCTTCTCCACAACCACCTCTATTCCACCCATAGTGCTATGTCCATGGCTCACGCTCATGTATTGCGTGAAAGTTGAAAGGTTTGAAAAGATAGAGCATGAAAACAAATGATAGCTGAAATCGGTGTTGTGCATGATATGAATATTTTGTGTGATAGCAAGGGAGCATAGCCAACACTATATGATTTTGTAGGGATAACTTTCTTTAGCCATAGTATTTTGAGAAGACGTGATTGCTTTGTTAGTATTGCTTGAAGTATTGTAATTTCTTATGTCAATATAGACTTTTATCTTGAATCTTTCAGATCTGAACATTCATGCCACAATTAAGAGAATGACATTGAAAAACTATATTGGTTAGCATTCCACATCAAAAATTCTTTCTTTATCATTTACCTACTCGAGGACGAGCAGGAATTAAGCTTGGGGATGCTTGATACGTCTCCAACGTATCTATAATTTTTGATTGTTCCATGCTATTATTTATGAAGTCTGGGATGTTTAATGGGCTTTATCATTCACTTTTATATCATTTTTGGGACTAACCTACTAACCCAAAGGCCCAGTCCAGATTGCTGTTTTTTGCCTATTTCAGGGTTTTGCAGAAAAGGAATATCAAACGCAGTCCACACGGAATAAAACCTTCGCCAGAGATATTTTTGGAGGAAATCACGCGAGATAAACTTCGGGGCCAAGCCAGAGGACAGGGGGTCCACCCTCGAGGGTGGGGGGCACGCCCCCCTTCCCAGGGCACTCCCCCTGCCTCGAGGGCAGGCCCGATGGCCCCTGGTGCCCCTCTTCCTCCTATATATACCTACGTACCCCAGTAACTCCAGACACAAAGAGAAAACCATAATTCCACCGCCGTAGCTGCTGTTCCCATGGAGATCCCATCTTGGAGCCTATTCCGGGAGGGGGATCCATCACGGAGGCCTTCATCATCATCATCATCGCCCTCACCATGAGTTGTGAGTAGTTTACCATAGACCTTCGGGTCCATAGCTAGTATCTAGATGGCTTCTTCTCTCTCTCCGGATCTCAATACAAAGTTCTTCTCGGTCTTCGAGGAGATCTATTCGATGTAATCTCTTTTTGCGGTGTGTTTGTCGAGATCCGATGAGCTGTGAGTTTATGATCAAGGTTATCTATGAAAGATATTTGGTTCTTCTCTGAACTTTTTATGTGTGCTCATAATATCCTTGCAAGTCTCTTCGAATTATTGGTTTTGTTTGGCCTACTAGATCTATAGTTCTTGCAATGGGAGAAGTGCTTGGCTTTGGGTTCAATCTTGCGGTGTCCTTTCCCAATGACAGTAGGGGCAACAAGGCACGTATTGTATTGTTGCCATCGAGGATAAAATGATGGGGTTTTCATTATATTGCTTGAGTTTATCCCTCTACATCATGTCATCTTGCTTAAGGCGTTACTCTGTTCGTATGAACTCAATAGACTACATGCATGCTGGATAGCGGTCGATGTGTGGAGTAATAGTAGTAGATGTAGGCAGGAGTCGGTCTACTTGTCTCGGACGTGATGCCTATATACAATGATCATGCCTAGATAGTCTCATAATTATTCGCTTTTCTATCAATTGCTCGACAATAATTTGTTTACCCGCCGTAGAATATCGCTATCATGAGAGAAGCCACTAGAGAAAACTATGGCCCCCGGGTCTATCTTTATCATATTACTCTCTTGTCAACTAGCCAATCTCTGTTTATTTGCTTTCTTTACTTTATGTTTCTATACCAAAAATATAATTATCATCTCTATCAGATCTCGCTATCGTAAGTGACCGTAAAGGGATAGACAACCCTTATCGCGTTGGCTGCGAAGTTCTTATTTGTTTGTGCAGGTACGAGGGACTGGCGCGTGGTCTCCTACTGGATTGATACCTTGGTTCTCAAAAACTGAGGGAAATACTTACGCTACTGTGCTGCATCTCCCTTTCCTCTTCGAGGGAATACAACACAAGCTCAAGAGGTAGCACTCCCCGCAGCTGACGCCCCGCAGCTCGCGGCTGCGGGCCATCCGCGTGGTGTGGGTCTCGGCAGGCAGCCCGTGCCGGGCCCACCGTCGCCCCACCAAGAGCGCGACCGGCGAGGCCACATGAAGCGGGAATGGTGGTGCAGGCCGTCCTCCAGCGGCCTGGCCGGCAGAAGCGTCGTAGAGGAAGGAGGAGGAGCGCACGCGGTCCGCTGATGCTGCTTGGTCGGCGGGGAAGAAGTCAGCCCTCGCACGGCTGTGGCTGGCCGCATCCATCGTAGAGGCGCCGAACCGGAGAGGGGAAGCGAGGTCGTCGGAGAGGCGAGATTTCGACACGCCCCCTACCTGGCGCGCCAAATGTCGGATTCAGGGCTCCGCAAAACCCGTTAAGTTTGAACACAGGGGCGTGAACGAAGATCTCTCCCACTCACATCTACCTAGCACCTCGCTCTCGTTCCGGTGGAAAGATTCAAGCAAACAACGAACAAGCATACAAGAGTTTATCCAGGTTCGGGCCACCGTGTGGTGTAAGACCCTACTTCCTGCTTTGGTGGATTGGCTCTGGGCGAGCTACGATATGAACTAGTACAAGGGTTCATGAGCTCAGGAGGCGAGCTCAGGAGGGTCAGGAGGCTAGTGTTCTTGCTCCTTGTGCGGTGGTCAAGTGTGAGAGTTGCTTCCTTTCCTCAGTGAGAATCCTAGCTACTTATATAGGTGGCCACGGTCCTCTTCCCCCGAAATATTTAGGCGGGAAGGGATCCCACAACGGCCATTTTTTAGTGGGAACACAAGGACGTTCCTACCCTGACAAAAGCAGTCTTCGCCTGCAAAAGGATCAGGCGGTGACACGGTGGTGGGCTCGATGGTGACATCCTCCTTATCGTCCTTGCGGTCTTCGGTCTCGTTGCACCAAAGAGGAAACCTTTTCCCTGCTCCTTGCGAACCAACGGCTGCGCTGTCTCCTTTGCACCGAAATGGCAACTGTGCCGCTGGCGGACGCTGGCACCCGCTGGCATGGTGCATCACTGCTGACATCACTGCCTCCTCCTGAGGTAGGCTTGGCCTTGGATAGGGGTGGGCATTCAGTTTATATGGTTAATTCGGTTCGGTTTATTCGGGTTTCTAGAATTTCGGTTTCTAAAAAATGACAACCGAAATAATCACAATAAAAATTGCCACCGAACCTTATTAATCAAAATATATCGGTTCGGTTTGTTCGGTTAACCGAAAAACCAAAATACATGTGCACCACAATGAGTTGAAGCAGCGTATCATGTAACGATTCGTTATACTTTGTACACATTCGGTTTATTTGTTATACTTTGTATACATGTGCACCATCAATTAGTATTTGTATGCATGAGATCCTATAATCTATACACTAGACCCATGCTCTTGTGATTGCATGAATCTTTGTATAATTTTCAAAGCGATACACAACTAGTTAGCGATTTAGACTAATTGGGTATCTTATTGTCCTTGCGCTGGAGGGAAACAAGGGTAGTGGACTCATAATTCGGTTAGTTCGGTCTATACGGTTTTTCTCAATCGAAAACCGATTTAAAATTATACACCAAATAATTTTTATTTTTTAAACCAAACCGAATAACCAAAAACCGATTTAGCCTATATTTCGGTTAAAATGGTTCGGTTCGGTTTCAAATTTTGGTTTTCGGTTTGAAAGTGCCCACCCCTAGCCTTGGATTCTCCGCCCCTCCGGAACGCCTTGCCGAGGCCGCTCCCGAGGAGGTCTTGACGTCGTTCTCCTCGCGAGGCCTGGCCCCTCGCGAGGGCCTTGAGCAGCTGGTCGATCAGCTGGGCCGTACCAGGCCTCTTGTAGGAGCGCGTCGCGGCCCGCAGACAGGAAAGTCTGGGTACCCTGGTTCCCAGTACGCCGACAACCGCCGAGTGCGACCTATTGTGCTTCCTGGATGCCTTCTCAGGTTACCACCAGACCAAGATGGCGCTGCAAGACGTCGAGAAGACTACCTTCCTCACCCCATGTGGAGTATACTGCTACACCTGCATGCCATTTGGGTTGCGGAATGCGAGAGCAACCTTTCAGCGGTTAATGCACATCGCACTGGGGAAACAACTTGGGATGAATGCTGAGGCATACGTAGATGACATCGTGGTGAATTGTCAGGAGGCCGCAACCCTTACCACAGATCTGGAAGAAACCATCGCCAACATGCGCAAGGTAGACCTGCGGCTCAACCTGGAAAAGTGCGTATTCGGTGTCCCGTCAGGCAAGCTTTTGGGCTTCCTGGTGTCGCACTGAGGGATTGAGGCAAACCCCGAGATGGTCAAGGCCATAGAAAAGATGAGTCCGCCCACGAACCTCAAGGAGATGCAGAAGCTGGCCGGCTCTGTAACATCACTCGGGCGTTTCATCTCCAAGCTAGGGGAGAGAGCCCTCCCATTCTTCAAGTTGATGAAAAGGAAGGGCCCGTTCGAATGGACCCCTGAGGCTGATGCGGTGTTCAAAGACCTCAAGAGATACCTCACCAGTCCACCAGTAATGGTGGCACCCAAACCTCAAGAACCATTGGTGCTCTACCTGGCCGCAACACCTCATTCGGCCAGTGCAGCGTTGGAGGCTGTCCGAGAGGAGCGCCAAGACAAGGCCTTGCAACCCAAGGGCGGTACTCCCGGGGACCCCGCAAGGCCGGAGGACGACCACGTCCTGCAAGACCACTCTCCTGAGGCCGCAGCTGCCCCATCTGATGACCAAGCCCCTGGAGCACCCTTACACAGTCAGATTACATAGCCACAGGCGATCCAGGACTTCACTTCCGTCGAGCACCCGGTATACTTCGTCAGCACGATGCTCCGTGATACCCGGGCACACTATCCCATGCCGCAGAAGCTTCTTCTTGTGCTCCTCGTCGCTTCACGTAAGCTGCGCCACTACTTCCAAGGCCACCCCATCAAGGTCGTCTCAGCTTACCCTCTGGAAATGGTACTCCGGAGCCCAAACGCGGTAGGAAGGATCGCAGAATGGAATATAGAGCTGCAGGCGTTCCAGCTAGAATTCAGCACCACCAGAGTCATCAAGGGGGCCGCACTTGCTGACTTTGTGGCAGAATGGACTGACGCCCTAAGACCCGAAGCAAGTCAAAACCAGTCCCTCTCGCCGGGGAGCAAAGCGCCAGAGGGCTGGGTCATGTACTTCGACGGTGCATTCGCCCACCAGGGCACGGGGGCTGGGGTTGTGCTCATCTCTCCCACTCAAGACAAGCTCTACTATGCTGTGCAACTCTGCTTTCAGCCGGGCGACAAGGTCTCCAATAGCATCGCGGAGTACGAGGGTCTCATCGCTGGCCTCAAGGTGGCAATAGCCCTGGGAGTGAAACACCTCATCATCAGGGGCGACTCCTAGCTCCTCGTCAACTTCTCCAACAAGGTTTACGAGCCGAAGGACGAGCATATGGAGGCATACCTCACGGAGGTACACAAAATGGAGAAGCAGTTCTTGGGCCTAGAGCTGGAGCTTGTGCCCCGCGGCACTAACAAGGAATCTGACGACGTTGCCAAGAGAGCGTCCAAGCGCCTGTCCCAAGAGCCTGGCGTCTTCGAGGAAAGGCTCCTCAAGCCCTCGGCGTGACCCCCGCGAGATAGGCCGGCGAAGCCTCAGGAGGAACTCCCCCAGCCACCGATCTCGGGAGCCCCCGCTTGCGGCCCGGCCTCAGGAGCTCACTTGCTCCTGGTGCTCGAGCCTCAGGAGGGATGCTGGACCAAGGAACACAAGGCATACTTGGTGCAAGGAGCGCTACCAGAGAAGGAGGAGGATGCTGAACGCGTGGCCCGGCAGGCTACGGCATACTGCATCCAAGACGGTGAGCTTTACAGGAAGCGGCCAAATGACCTTTCTTTGCGATGCATCTCCAGGAAGCAGGGAGGCGAGCTGCTAGCTCATATCCATGCCGAGGACTGCGGGCATCACTCATCGTCGTGCACCTTGGTCGGCAAGGCATTCCGCAGTGGTTTTTACTGGCCCACGACGCTCAACGATGCCGCCAAACTGGTGAGGTCTTGCGAGGCTTGCCAGTTCCATGCCAAGCAGATCCACCAACTGGCTCAGGGCCTCCAAACCATCCCACTCTCCAGGCCGTTCGCGGTCTGGGGGCTGGACATCCTGGGCCCTTTCCCTCAAGCACCCGGGGGCTACCGATACCTCTACGTCGCCGTCGACAAATTTACCAAATGGGCGGAGGTGGAAGCTGTCCAAACCATCCCAGCCGGCTCCGCAGTCAAGTTCATCAAGGGCCTCGTAAACCGGTTCGGGGTCCCCAACCACATCATCACCGACAACGGCTCACAGTTAACTAGCAATCGTTTTAAGACATATTATGCTAACCTTGGAACGCAGATTTGCTACGCTTCTGTAGCACACCCCGGAAGCAATGGCTAGGCCGAGCGCGCAAACTTGGAGGTCTTGAGAGGCCTCAAGACCAGGACCTTCAAGAAGAAGCTCGAAGCTTGTGGAAGGGGTCGGCACGACGAGCCCCCGTCCATGGTATGGTCAATCCGCACCACTGCCACCAAGCCAACAGGCGAAACCCCATTCTTCCTCGTCTACGGTGCTGAAGCAGTCCTCCCTCATGAGGTTCGGCACCACTCCCCACGAGTCCTAGTGTTCGACAAGGCACTATAGGGCGCCGTGCAAGGGACGGACCATGTGCTGGGGGAGGAGCGCCGGCGTGACGCTTCACTCCGAGCTGCAAGATACCAGCAGGCGTTGCGGCGGTACCATTGCCGCAGCATCCGCCCCAGGACACTCGAGATAGGTGATCTCGTCTTAAGGAGGGTCCTCTCCAGAGAGGGGCTGCACAAGCTCTCACCCATGTGGGAAGGCCCGTTCAAGATCACCCACGTCTCCAGACCTGACGCCGTGCGCCTGGAAACAGGGGACGGCATCCCCGTCCCGAACGCGTGGAACATCCGACACCTCCGGAGGTTCTACCCGTGAAACAAGGCCCTGCGCCTGAGAAGACTAGGACCCGTGCCTGCGAGGAACAAGGCCCTGCGCCTGAGAAGACTAGGCTCCGTGCCTGCGAGGAACAAGGCCCTACGCCTGAGAAGACTAGGCTCCGTGCATGCAAGGAACAAGGCCCTGCGCCTGAGAAGACTAGGCTCCGTGCCTGCGAGGAACAAGGTCTTGCGCCTGAGAAGACTAGGCTTCGTGCCTGCGAGGAACAAGGCCCTGCGCCTATGAAGACTAGGCTCCATGCCTACGAGGAACAAGGCCCTGCGCCTGAGAAGACTAGGCTCGGTGCCTACGAGGAACAAGGCCATGCGCCTGAGAAGACTAGGCTCCGTGCCTGCGAGGAACAAGGCCCTGCGCATGAGAAGACTAGGCTCCGTGCCTACGAGGAACAAGGCCCTGCGCCTGAGAAGACTAGGCTCTGTGCCTGCGAGGAACATGGCCCTGCGCCTGAGAAGACTAGGCTCCATGCCTGCAAGGAACAAGGGCCTCGGGCGATAAAGGATAATACCCACCTAACAAGTTTTTGCAGCCTCATGAAGGGTCAAACGTCACGAGATGAGGACAATCCCGAGTGCATCAAGATAAGTCTCCTCACCCTAAGAGCGTAGTACACAGATTACGCGATGATGGATAGGGACACTAAGCACGTCGCTAAACATCATAAAACACGGTTCATTACATGCCCTCCCGGGGCTCCATACTTGTTTGCTTGGACAATGCAGGAAGAAATAAAGATCGAGAACGGGCGGTGACGACCCTCGAGGCGCAGCTTCTCACGAGGACCTGCTCCCCGAGCTCAGCCGGAACCTTCCTCATGCTTCACCCGGGCATGGCGACGAGACGATCCAGCGCCACCCTCAAGGCGGGCGCGGTAGCATGGCGGCCTGTCGTAGCCACCACTGCTGGAGCTGCCGCTGTAGGAGGAGCCGCCGTAGCTGGACGAGCTGCGACCATCGCCCATGTCAAGCACCTCGCCGCCGCCGTTTTCCTCGGGGAAGCACTCGGTGTGGCGCCCGTCTTCCCCAAACAACCTCACGAAGAGGGTCGAGTCATCGCCATACCTGAAATGGAGGGTGCGTCGCCTGCACAAACCGCGCGCATGGGCGAATGTCTGCCAGCCGCGGGCCAGCGTCACAACACCCATGGCAGAGACGTCCACCGCAGCCCACGAAGCCCTGCTGCAGCAACCATCCGCCTGAATCCAAAAGCCGTCGGAGCTCACAGCGAGGAGTTCGCCGGCTAGGAGGTGCGGGAGCTAGAGTCGGGTACCGGCTGGGCTCTCCAGCCACACGACGAACTCCAGCGTCACCTCCACCAAGTGGGAGCACTGCTGGGGAGGCCTAACACCCCCGGAGCGCCTCCCTTCATTCACAGGACCGCCAATGCCACGGTGACCCCCGCCGCTAGAGGAACCACCGCCATGGTTACTGAGGGCAGCTACGGGCGCGATGGGGGTCCGCCCACGCCCCCTAGCAGCCCCGACAGGAGTCGCGGCACACTTCAGGGACTGCCTCGTCCCCTCTTAGCTGGTGGTGAGCCGGGCACTTCCTGCCGGGCCTTCCCCTTCTCCGCAGACGAGAACTTCCTGGTCGGCGCCATGAGCGGCTCGGTCAGGCGAAGGGCAAGGGAGAAGAAGAAGCGAGAGGAACGAAGGAAGAAGATGGGCAGCAAGGACTCCACCCGCCGCCTTATTTATAGCCAGGAGAAGGCCAACCGCCAGCCTCCATAATTACAGGCAATGATGGTCTTTTGTGCATGCATGGACTTGTCAAGTCACGCAGTGGCCAAGGCTGCATGGGGAAGTGGAGACTCCCACGTCCCATCAGTCACCACATGTCAGTCAAGGCCGCAGGCTTTTGGGGCCCACGGCGTTCCGCACTTGGCCCTTGGCTTCACCGCGAAGCCAAGCCTGAGCTCACCTTAGGCCCGGGGGCTACTGTCGGCGTTCTGGGAACGGGGGTACCCAGACTTGCCTACCAGCGACCTAGGGCGTGGCTCATCAGGTGGCCTTGTATGGCCCAACAACTTCAGCAGCCGCTCAAGACCCTCGCGAGGAGCCGAGCCTCGCGAGGCAGACGACGCAAGACATCCCCTGGGGCGGCCTCACTAGGCCGGCTCATGAGGATCGAGACATCAAGGCGAGGGGTACCTCGCGAGGTCCTCGTAACGTGAGCAGTGACGACCAATGCTAGGCGGGCACCAGTGGGTGCAGAGTGCCAGTTTCCTCTATGGTGCTAAAGGAGCAGGTGCAGGCATGGAATCCCGAGGCATCAGGCAAAGGTATCCATATCAGTGCAACGAGACTAAGACCAGCAGGACGGCAGAACGGAGGTCACCACGGAGCCCACAACGGCATCACTACCAGAGCCTTTGGCAGGCGAAGACCACCTTTTGTCATGATAGCTTGTACTAGTTGTCCCCCTTCCAATTTGGCTGTTGTGGGACCCCTTCCCGCTCAATATTTGGGAAGAGGACCCATGCCACTATTAATAGGACTAGCCACCACCATTGGGATCATCTCATCTAGAGTTGATCAGATAGAAGACCACACACCACAAGCTCATTCGAGCACAAGAACCCCTCTTCTCAGGAGGCAGTTCATCCATGTACTAGTTCTTCCTCAGCCTACAAGGCAATCCACCTCACCACACTAGATTAGGATATTACACCACAACGGTGGCCCGAACTAGTATAAACCTTGTGTCCCTTGTTCTTCGGATCTGACGAGCTAGGCCTAGGGATCGGCGAGTAGACGAGCTAGGGCGGAAGGAGAGATCTTCGTGCGCACCCCAAAGTTCGAACCTCAAGGGTTTTGCCGGAACCCTAGATCCAACACTCAGCTACCCCATTACACAACTGCACCAACACCAAGTTTCACATGCAACATGTAGAACTTTTCGAAATTAGCATCATAGATGGTATATAGACAGATGCATCTCATCTAGAAAACTACTGAAGCAGAAGGCGAATATTGATCCTTCATTCATGTTCAAGGTCTTTGCAACTTTAGGCCGGTGCCTGTGGATGATTGTCCGTCCGTCCTTCGTCCTCTTCAGAAACACTTCAATATTGAACCGTGGGTGTTGTATGAAAACCTTCCTCGCCTCCTAACCATAGAGGTGGTCTGAAAGGTAATCATCAGTGAATTGCTTTGGAAAGGCTTGAAAACAAGGATGTGCATAAATATCTTCTCTAATTGGAAATGGGACACATGAATAAAGAAGGCAAGGTATAATAGTTAGTACCATCTTGTAGTGAACTGATGTCTTCTTCACAGTGGGTCAAAACCTCTGACAGCATGACCTACATGTGCATGACCAAATTGTTAAAAACCTAAATATCAGAATGGTTCCTGCAATTGCACAATAATGTGCAATTAGACAACGGACCATGCACGTGTAGTTAACTAAACACCACACCAAATGAACCAAACACTAACTGAGCACCACATTGCACAATATAACATACTCCTAATAGAAGATCAGACAGTTAACCAAACCAAGCATGCTTAACAACTTGGAAATATAGCAATTGTATTTGTTTCTCATGTATTTAGTACAGCCAAATTTGATTTATTTCTCACATGGTATACAATAACAGAATGCAGCCAGAACAATTGAACATCACATTGCAAAATTGAATCATGCAGTTAAGTAAACACCACAACAAATGAACCAAATGTTAACTGAGCATCACATTGCACAATATAACATACTCTGAAGAGAAGATCGGACAGTTAACCAAACCAAGCATGCTTAACAACTTGGAAATATAGCAATTGTATTTGTTTCTCATGTATTCAGTACAACCAAATTCGATTTATTTCTCACATGGTATACAATAACAGAATGCAGCCACAATAATTGAACATCGCATGACAGAATTGAACCAAACAGTTAACTAAATGCCACAACATATGAACCAAACGTTAACTGAGCACCACATTGCAAAATATAACATACTCATAATAGAAGATCAGATATTACCAAACCAAGCATGCTTAATAACTTGGAAATATAGCAATTATATTTGTTTCTCATGTATTTAGTATAGCCAAATTTGATTTATTTCTCACATGGTATACAATAACAGAATGCACCCACAATAATTGAACATCACATTGTAGAATTGAACAAAATAGTTAACTAAACACCACAACAAATGAACAAACGTTAAGTGAGCATCACATTGCACAATATAACATACTCCTAATAGAAGATATGACAGTTAACCAAACGAAGCATGATTGACAACTTGGAGAATTGCACCCTAAAGAATTGAACATCACATTTGCAGAATTGAACCAAACAGTTAACTGAACACCACATTGCAGGACATATAGAACATATACTCTAGAGAGGAAGATTGCATGGTAAAAGTAGATATCACAATTCACTAGAATTTGTTAAGGAAATGTAGTAGCTAGCAAACTGAACATGGGTCCTTATAGTCAGCTAATAAGACAAGCTAATCCTCATTGTCGGAGATATCGATGATGATTGGCTCCTTGGACATGGAAGAGGGCGAGGCCTCCGCTTCATGGGTGCCCTCGTCGTAGTGGTCAGTTGCTTGAGCCGCTCCAGGCACCAACCTGCTGGCTCTTGAGATGAGGTAAGCATGTGCACGCTGAGAAAACACATCGTAGTCTTCGTCGAAGGCACGGACGATGGCCTCGAGAAAATGCAACAAACTGTCATTTAAAGCAGCCAACCGCGTCGCGGCATCGGCGCATGAGGCTTCGACGGTGGCCTCGACGGCGAGGTGCTCCTCCAAGATCTGGGGGTCGGCACGAATGGCAGCCATCGCGACCTCATCCGCGCGTGCGGTCGCGATTTGCTTCTCCGCTGCCAAATGCTACTTGAGATCCTGGCTATATTGCGTACCCCATGGCTTAGGGCGGCGCTTATTTGGTGGAGGGGTCGATGATTTGGGTGGAAGGTGTCACGCTCGCACCGGCGGTCAGGGCATGTGGGATGTGGAAGGAGGAGGAGGATGGGGGTCGGGTGTGGATTACCGGCCTGAAGGAGGGTCGCTGGCGAGGAGGCGGTGTTGCAAGCAAGGAGTGAAGTTTTCAACTTGGAAAGGAAAGTGGAAATAGGGGAAATGTGGCTTTTGGTAAGGGTAAGGGACCGGGGAGGTAGATATGTCCGCGGAAGGCGGAAATTTGGAATCGCTTCAACCAAAAAACTGGCGCGCAAAGTGTCATCGGACACGGTCCCTTATTCAGAACTGTGTACGATATGTGAACATCACAAATGATTCAGACAGCTTAACCCGTGTGTGATGAGTTTAAACGTCAAAAATTTTGGTTCGAATTTCCATGGTTAAAGTGGTCATCCACATCATTGCATAATTTGGGTACACAAAGGAGGCTACAGCACACCCACACTTCTTAATCGAGCAAGTTCAGCAATTAAATAGAGCTAGCTGACCTAAACATTACTCTAACAAATTAAAGACCGGCGCTCCTAATTAAACAAAACAAAGAGTACTACTCCGGCTGGTGCTCGTCGATATCCGCCGCCGCCTGCATGTCCAGCTCGCGCCCGACGGTCTCCCGTGGAAGGGGCTCCATGGCATCAATCGCACCATACTCGGCTAGCATCTCGCCATCCACGTCCGCAATATCTTTGGAATAGGCTGCCATGAGCTGGGCGTGGGCGGCCGCGATCTGGGCTTTGGCGGGCTCCGTCGTGGCAACGTATGCCGCGCAGGAATGGACGGCTGCTCGAACGCTTTCGATGATTGCTAATTCGTCAGTCGTGGGTTGCCGACCGGTGTGGGAAAAGCTTCGTTCCATTTGTGCGGTGACCGCCACGAGCTGGGCATGGACGGCATCGACATGGTCGTGGGAGGCCTCCATCAGGGCAAAGGCAGCCGCTGCTGAACGGACAGCTGTTGTGCCACTCTCGCTAGTTGCTGTCCCCAAGGCAGATGTTGCTGCCGCCGCCTGAGAAGCAACAGTAGCCGTTTGGGCTGCCTTGGCCGCCCGGCCGCAGATTGTGGCCGCGCTCACGAAGCTTGTTAACACGTGCATGGCGGCTGCGGCCGCTCTCTCACCAGAGTGGACCACCGAAGTTGCCCTTACGACGCGGGTCCACGGGCCCATCTTTCATCGGCGACATTGATTAGTGAAATGATATTTGGGGAGCGAGCTAGTGTGCTTGAGACGCCAGCTGTGGACTATAGCCGATGCACCTTCTCACGTAAGCCATATGCATACTGTACACCGACGGTGCTCTAGGATATTTTGTGTTGCATCTCACACAGTTGGTGATAATAAACTGTGTGTGATCTACTTGATTTTTCATCTTGATTTAAATTACATAATGGGGTCACAGCGGCAATGGACGGTGTTTGAATTGCTAGACCTTTTATCTACAGTGAACATGCAACTATATCAGTGTCGAAAAAGAATTGGAATTATTCAGGGTTTGTTTGAACATTTTATACATTAAATTGGTTTTCTAGCCATTTCAGGTGCACAATTCAAAATTAAACTACATGCACCAACATGGGTTATAAAATCGTATATGTGTCAATGGGTTTATGCTTATGTCCCATGCAAGAAATGGGAATGAAATTCGAACACCACGACGTCGTGGCTCTCCGGCAAACGTCGACGTAATTGCTTTTGTAATTCTAGTAAATCCAAAATTCGGCCGAAATTCATGAAATTTGGCATGCTATCATGGAGCGGCGTCAACATGCCGTGGTAAAAAAAATTGTCTCATTTGGGGCAGGTTTGGGGTATAAGCTTCTCATAAACCAGAGCTTCTCGACAAGTGTGATGGTTTCGGTAGGGAACGTTTCACCTTTCTGGACGAAACGATATCTTTTCTCTTCTCGATTTCAATTTTTTTCCTAGTGTCAACATAGAACAATAGGAGCGTTGTGTCCATTTTTGGGACTTTTCTGGGTTCACTTGGACATTTTTATACATTCACTGAGTTTTCAATACATTTATGTGCATAATTCGAATTTGAAATACATACACATGCTCTAATGCATATAAATTGGTTGAAAATTCTAATCCGTGTTCTTGGTTGCATGCTTAATTAGGTCCTAGGCAAGAAATGGAATGAATGTCAAACACCCTGCCACGGTCAGTCGGCTGCAAACATTGAGAGACCTGGTTTCTTAATTATAGCAAATCCAAAGCTGGTCTGAAATTCATGAAACTTGGCATGCTGTCATGGAGCGGCATCAACATGTCGTGGTAAATTTTTTGTCCCATTTGGGGCCGGTTTTCGGATATGCTTCTCACAAACCAGAGCTTCTCACAACAAGCCTGTTGGTTTTGTAATTCTAGTAAATCCAAAATTCGTTCGGAATTCATGAAACTTGGCATGCTATCATGGAGCGGCATCAACATGTCGTGGTAAAGATTTTGTCCCATTTGGCGCAGGTTCGGTATAAGCTTCTCATAAACCAGAGCTTCTCACAACAAGTGTGACGGTGTCGGTAGGGAACGCTTGACCTTTCTGGATGAAACGATATCCGTTACCTCTTCTCGATTTCAATTTTTTTCCTAGTGTCAACATAGAACAACAGGAGCGTCGTGTCAATTTTTGGGATTTTTCGGGGTTCGCTTGGACATTTTTATACATTAACTAATTTTTCAATGCATTTAGGTGCATAATTCAAATTTGAACTACATGCACATGCTCTAATGCATATAAATTGGTTGAAAATTCAAATCCGTGTCCTTGGTTGCTTGCTTAATTAGGTCCCATGCAAGAAATGTGAATGAATGTCAAACAACCCGCCACGTTCACTCGGTCGCAAACATTGAGATACCTGGTTTTTTAAGTCTAGTAAATCCAAAGCTTGCCTGAAATTCATAAAATATGGCATGATGTCATGGAGCGGCATCAACATGCTGTGGTAAATTTTTTGTCCCATTTGGGGCATGTTTGGGGATATGCTTCTCACAAACCAGAGCTTCTCACAAAAAGCCAGATGATTTTGTAATTCTAGTTAATCCAAAATTCGTCCGAAATTCATGAAACTTGGCATGCTATCATGGAGCAGCATCAACATGCCATGGTAAAGATGTTGTACCATTTAGGGTAGGTTTGGGTATAAGCTTCTCATAAACCAGAGCTTCTCACAACAAGTGTGATGGTTTCAGTAAGGAACGTTTCACATTTCTGGACGAAACGATATCCGTTGCCTCTTCACGATTTTATTTTATTTCCTAGTGTCAACATCAACAGGAGCGTTGTGTCAATTTTTGGGATTTTCAGGGTTCGCTTGGACATTTTATACTTCAATTGAGTTTTCAATGCATTTATGTGCATAAATAAAATTTGAACTACATGCACATGCTCTAATGCATATAAATTGGGTGAAAATTCAAATCTATGTCCTTGGTTGTATTCTTAATTAGGTCCCATGCAAGAAATGAGAATGAATGTCAAACACCCTACCACGGTCACTCGACCGCAAACATTGAGATACCTAGTTTTTTAATTCTAGTAAATCCAAAGCTCGCTGAAATTCATGAAACTTGGCATGCTGTCATGGAGCGGCATCAACATGCCGTGGTAATTTTTTTGTCCCATCTGGGGCAGGTTTGGGGACATGCTTCTCACAAACCAAAGCATCTCACAACATGCCTCATGGTTGTTTAATTCTAGTAAATCCAAAGCTCGTCTGAAATTCATGAAACTTGGCATGCTGTCATGGAGCGGCATCAACATGCCGCGGTATTTTTTTCCCATTTGGGGCAGGTTTGGGGATATGCTTCTCACAAACCAGAGCTTCTCACAACAAGCCTGATGGTTTCTGTAGGGAACATTTCACCTTTTGGGACGAAAGCGATATCCGTTGCCTCCGCTCGAGTACAATTTTTTTCCTAGTGTCAGCATAGAACAACAAGAGCGTTGTGTCAATTTTTGGGATTTTTGGGGTTCGCTTGGACATTTTTATACATTAACTGAGTTTTCTATGCATTTATGTGCATAATTCAGATTTGAACTACATGCACATGCTATAATGCATATAAATTGGTTGAAAGATGAAATCCGTGTCCTTGGTTGCATGCTTAGGTCCCATGCAAGAAATGGGAATGAATGTCAAACACCCTGCCATGGTCACTCGGTCGCAAACATTGGCAAACCTGGTTTTTTTAATTCTACTAAATCCAAAGCTCGTTTGGCATTCATGAAACTTGGCATGCTGTCATGGAGCGGCATCAACCTGCCATGGTAAATTTTTTGTCCCATTTGAGGCCGGTTTGGGTATATGCTTCTCACAAATCAGAGCTTCTCACAACAAGCCTAATGGTTTCGGTAGGGAACATTTCACCTTTCTGGACGAAACGATATTCGTTGCCTCTTCTCGATTTCAATGTTGTTCATAGTGTCAACATAGAAAAACAGGAGCGTTGTGTCAATTTTTGAGGTTTTTGGGAGTTCGTTTGGACATTTTTATGCATTAATTGAGTTTTCAATGCATTTATGTGCACAATTAAATTCGAACTACATGCACATGCTCTAATGATTATAAATTGGTGGAAATGTCAAATCCGTGTCCTTGGTTGCATGCTTAATTAGCTCCCATGCAAGAAATGGGAATGAATGTCAAACACCCTACCATGCTCACTCGGCCGCAAACATTGAGATACCTGGTTTTTTAATTCTAGTAAATCCAAAGCTCGTCTGAAAATCATGAAACTTGGCATGCTGTCATCGAGCGGCATCAACATGCCGTTGTAAAATTTTTGTCCCATTTGGGGTAGGTTTGGGGATATGCTTCTCACAAACCAGAGCTTCTCACAACAAGCCTGATGGTTTTGTAATTCTAGTAAATCCAAAATTCGTCCGAATTTCATGAAACTTGGAATGCTATCGTGGAGCGGTATCAACATGTCGTGGTAAATTTTTTGTCCCATTTGGGGCAGGTTTGTGTATAAGCTTCTCATAAACCAGAGCTTCTCACAACAAGTGTGATGGTTTCGGTAGGGAATGCTTGACCTTTCTGGACGAAACAATCTACGTTGCCTCTTCCCGATTTCAATTTTTTTCCTAGTGTCAACAGAGAACAACAGGAGCGTTGTGTCAATTTTTGGGATTTTTCAGGGTTCGCTTGGACATTTTTATACATTGACTGATTTTTCAATGCATCTATGTGCATAATTCGAATTTGAACTACATGCACATGCTCTAATGCATATAAATTGGTTGAAATCTCAAGTTCGTGTCCTTGGTTGCATGATTAATTAGGTCCCATGCAATAAATGGGAATGAATGTCAAACAACCTGCCACGTTCACTCGGGCGCAAACATTGAGATACCTAGTTTTTTAATTCTAGTAAATCCAAAGCTAGCCTGAAATTCATGAAATTTGGCATGCTATCATGGAGCGGCATCAACATGTCGTGGTAAATTTTATGTCCCATTTGGGGCATGTTTGGGGATATGCTTCTCACAAACCAGAGCTTCTCACAACAAGCAAGATGGTTTTGTAATTCTAGTAAATCCAAAATTCATCCGAAATTCGTGAAACTTGGCATGCTATCATGGAGCGGCATCAACATCCCGTGGTAAAGATTTTGTCCCATTTGAGGTAGGTTTGGGTATAAGCTTCTCATAAACCAGAGCTTCTCACAACAAGTGTGATGGTTTCAGTAGGGAACATTTAACATTTTTGGACGAAACGATATCCGTTCCATCTTCTCGATTTTATTTTATTTCCTAGTGTCAACATAGAACAACATGAGCGTTGTGTCAATTTTTGGGATTTTTCAGGATTCGCGTGGAAATTTTATACATCAACTGAGTTTTCAATGCATTTATGTGCTTAAATAAAATTTGAACTACATGCACATGCTCTAATGCATATAAATTGGGTGAAAATTCAAATCTATGTCCTTGGTTGCATGCTTAATTAGGTCCCATGCAAGAAATGGGAATGAATGTCAAACACCCTGCCATGGTCACTCGGCCGCAAAAATTGAGATACCTGGTTTTTTAATTCTAGTAAATCCAAAGCTCGCTGAAATTCATGAAACTTGGCATGCTGTGATGGAGCGGTATCAACATGCCGTGGTAAATTTTTTGTCCCATTTGGGGCAGGTTTGGGGATATGCTTCTCACAAACCAAAGCATCTCACAATAAGCCTCATGGTTGTTTAATTCTAGTAAATCCAAAGCTCGTCTGAAATTCATGAAACTTGGCATGCTATCATCGAGCGGCATCAACATGCCGTGGTAATTTTTTGTCCCATTTGGGGCAGGTTTGTGGATATGCTTCTCACAAAC
Source organism: Secale cereale (assembly GCA_902687465.1). Lineage (NCBI taxonomy): Eukaryota > Viridiplantae > Streptophyta > Magnoliopsida > Poales > Poaceae > Secale > Secale cereale. Next base: position 57,844,156 of record LR738710.1, on the reverse strand, counting down.
TAGAGCTTCTCACAACAAGCCTAATGGTTTCAGTTGGGAACGTTTCACCTTTTTGGACGAAAACGATATCCGTTGCCTCCTCTCGATTACCTATTTTTTCCTAGTGTCAGCATAGAACAACAGGAGCGTTGTGTCAATTTTTGGGATTTTTCGGGGTTCGCTTGGACATTTTTATACATTAGCTGAGTTTTCTATGCATTTATGTGCATAATTCAAATTTGAACTACATGCACATGCTATAATGCATATAAATTGGTTGAAAATTGAAATCCGTGTCCTTGGTTGCATGCTTAATTAGGTCCCATGCAAGAAATGGGAATGAATCTCAAACACCCTACCATGGTCACTCGGCCGCAAACATTGAGATACCTGGTTTTTTAATTCTAGTAAATTCAAAGCTTGTCTGAAAATCATGAAACTTGGCATGCTGTCATCGATCAGCATCAACATGCCGTTGTAATTTTTTTGTCCCATTTGGGGCAGGTTTGGGGATATGCTTCTCACAAACCAGAGCTTCTCACAGCAAGCCTGATGGTTTTGTAATTCTAGTAAATCCAAAATTCGTCCAAAATTCATGAAACTTGGCATGCTATCATGGAGTGGTATCAACATGCCGTGGTAAAAATTTTGTCCCATTTGGGGCAGGTTTGGGTATAAGCTTCTCATAAACCAGAGCTTCTCACAACAAGTGTGATGGTTTTGGTAGGGGACATTTCACCTTTCTGGACGAAATGATATCCGTTGCCTCTTCTCGATTTCATTTTTTCCTAGTGTCAATATGGAACAACAGGAGCGTTGTGTCAATTTATGTGCCTAATTCGAATTTGAAATACATACACATGCTCTAATGCATATAAATTGGTTGAAAATTCAAATCCATGTCCTTGGTTGCATGCTTAATTAGGTCCCATGCAAGAAATGGGAATGAATGTCAAACACCCTGCCACGGTCAGTCGGCCGCAAACATTGAGATACCTGGTTTCTTAATTATAGTAAATCCAAAGCTCGTCTGAAATTCATGAAACTTGGCATGCTGTCATGGAGCGGCATCAACATGTCGTGGTAAATTTTTTGTCCCATTTGGGGCCGGTTTGGGGATAAGCTTCTCACAAACCAGATCTTCTCACAACAAGCCTGATGGTTTTGTAATTCTAGTAAATCCAAAATTCGCCCGGAATTCATGAAACTTCGCATGCTATCATGGAGCGGCATCAACATGCCGTGGTAAAGATTTTGTCCCATTTGGGGCAGGTTCGGTATAAGCTTCTCATAAACCAGAGCTTCTCACAACAAGTGTGATGGTTTCAGTAGGGAACGCTTGACCTTTCTGGACGAAACGATATCCGTTGCCTCTCCTCAATTTCAATTTGTTTCCTAGTGTCAACATAGAACAACATGAGCGTTGTGTCAATTTTTGGGATTTTTCGGGGTTCGATTGGACATTTTTATACATTAACTGATTTTTCAATGCATTTATGTGCATAATTCGAATTTAACTACATGCACATGCTCTAATGCATATAAATTGGTTGAAAATTCAAATCAGTGTCCTTGGTTGCATGCTTAATTAGGTCCCATTTAAGAAACGAGAATGAATGTCAAACAACATGCCACGTTCACTCGGCCGCAAACATTGAGATACCTGGTTTTTTAATTCTAGTAAATCCAAAACTTGCCTGAAATTCATGAAATTTGGCATGCTGTCATGGAGCGGCATCAACATCCTGTGGTAAATTTTTTGTTCCATTTGGGGCATGTTTGGGGATATGCTTCTCACAAACCAGAGCTTCTCACAACAAGCCAGATGGTTTTGTAATTCTAGGAAATCCAAAATTCGTCTGAAATTCATGAAACTTGTCATGCTATCATGGAGCGGCATCAACATGCCGTGGTAAAGATGTTGTCCCATTTGGGGTAGGTTTGGGTATAAGCTTCTCATAAACCAGAGCTTCTCACAACAAGTGTGATGGTTTCAGAAGGGAACGTTTCACATTTCTGGACGAAACGATATCCGTTGCCTCTTCTCAATTTTATTTTATTTCCTAGTGTCAACATCGACAGGAGCGTTGTGTCAATTTTTGGGATTTTCAGGGTTCGCTTGGACATTTTATACATCAATTGAGTTTTCAATGCATTTATCTGCATAAATAAAATTTGAACTACATGCACATGCTCTAATGCATATAAATTGGGTGAAAATTCAAATCTATGTCTTTGGTTGCATGCTTAATTAGGTCCCATGCAAGAAATGGGAATGAATGTCAAACACCCTGCCACGGTCACTCGGCCACAAACATTGAGATACCTGGTTTTTTCATTCTAGTAAATCAATAGCTCGCTGAAATTCATGAAACTTGGCATGCTATCATGGAACGGCATCAACATGACATGGTAAATTTTTTGTTCCATTTGGGGCAGGTTTGGGGATATGCTTATCACAAACCAAAGCATCTCACAACAAGCCTCATGGTGGTTTAATTCTAGTAAATCCAAAGCTCGTCTGAAATTCATGAAACTTGGCATGCTGTCATGGAGCGGCATCAACATGTCGCGGTATTTTTTTCCCATTTGGGCAGGTTTGGGGATATGCTTCTCACAAACCAGAGCTTCTCACAACAAGCCTGATGGTTTCAGTAGGGAACGTTTCACCTTTTTGGTTGAAAACGATATCCGTTGCCTCCTCTCGAGTACAAATTTTTTCCTAGTGTCAGCATAGAACAACATGAGCGTTGTGTCAATTTTTGGGATTTTTCGGGGTTCGGTTGGACATTTTTATACATTAACTGAGTTTTCTATGCATTTATGTGCATAATTGAAATTTGAACTACATGCACATGCTATAATGCATGTAAATTGGTTGAAAATTGAAATCCATGTCCTTGGTTGCATGCTTAGGTCCCATGCAAGAAATGGGAATGAATGTCAAACACCCTGCCATGGTCACTCGGTCGCAAACATTGGCATACGTGGTTTTTTAATTCTAATAAATCCAAAGCTCGTTTCGCATTCATGAAACTTGTTATGCTGTCATGGAGCGGCATCAACCTGCCATGGTAAATTTTTTGTCCCATTGGAGGCCGGTTTGGGTATGTGCTTCTCACAGACCAGAGCTTCTCACAACAAGCCTAATGGTTTCGGTAGGGAACGTTTCACCTTTCTGGACGAAACGATATTCGTTGACTCTTCTCGATTTCAATTTTGTTCCTAGTGTCAACATAGAAAAGCAGGAGCGTTGTGTCAATTTTTGAGGTTTTTGGGAGTTCGTTTGGACATTTTTATGTATTAATTGAGTTTTCAATGCATTTATGTGCACAATTAAATTCGAACTACATGCACATGCTATAATGAATATAAATTGGTGGAAATGTCAAATCCATGTCCTTGGTTGCATGCTTAATTAGGTCCCATGCAAGAAATGGGAATGAATGTCAAACACCCTACCATGGTCACTCGACCGCAAACATTGAGATCCCTGGTTTTTTAATTCTAGTAAATCCAAAGCCCGTCTGAAAATCATGAAACTTGGCATGCTGTCATCGAGCGGCATCAACATGCCATTGTAAATTTTTTGTCCCATTTGGGGCAGGTTTGGGGATATGCTTCTCACAAACCAGAGCTTCTCACAACAAGCCTGATGGTTTTGTAATTCAAGTGAATCCAAAATTTGTCCGAAATTCATGAAACTTGGAATGCTATCATGGAGCGGTATCAACATGCCGTGGTAAAAATTTTGTCCCATTTGGGGCAGGTTTGGGTATAAGCTTCTCTTAAACCAGAGCTTCTCACAACAAGTGTGATGGTTTCGGTAGGGAATGCTTGACCTTTCTGGACGAAACGATATACGTTTCCTCTTCTCGATTTCAATTTTTTTTCCTAGTGTCAACATTGAACAACAGGAGCGTTGTGCCAATTTTTGGGATTTTTCGGGGTTCGATTGGACATTTTTATACATTAACTGTTTTTTCAATGCATCTATGTGCATAATTCAAATTTGAACTACATGCACATGCTCTAATGCATATAAATTGGTTGAAAATACAAATCCGTGTCCATGGTTGCATGCTTAATTAGGTCCCATGCAAGAAACGGGAATGAATGTCAAACAACCTGCCACGTTCACTCGGGCGCCAACATTGAGATACCTGGTTTTTTAGTTATAGTAAATCCAAAGCTTGCCTGAAATTCATGAAATTTGGCATGCTGTCATGGAGCGGCATCAACATGTCGTGGTAAATTTTTTGTCCAATTTGGGGCATGTTTGGGGATATGCTTCTCACAAACCAGAGCTTCTCACAACAAGCCAGATGGTTTTGTAATTCTAGTAAATCCGAAATTCGTCTGAAATTCGTGAAACTTGGCATGCTATCATGGAGCGGCATCAACATGCCGTGCTAAAGATTTTGTCCCATTTGGGGTAGGTTTGGGTATAAGCTTCTCATAAACATGAGCTTCTCACAACAGGTGTGATGGTTTCAGTAGGGAACGTTTAACATTTCTGGAAGAAACAATATCCGTTGCATCTTCTCGATTTTATTTTATTTCCTAGTGTCAACATAGAACAACAGGAGCGTTGTGTCAATTTTTGGGATTTTTCAGGGTTCGCTTGGACATTTTATACATCAATTGAGTTTTCGATGCATTTTTTTGCATAAATAAAATTTGAACTACACACACATGCTCTAATGCATATAAATTGGGTGAAAATTCAAATCTATGTCCTTGGTTGCATGCTTAATTAGGTCCCATGCAAGAAATGAGAATGAATGTCAAACACCCTGCCACGGTCACTCGGCCGCAAACATTGAGATACCTGGTTTTTTAATTCTAGTAAATCCAAAGCTTGCTGAAATTCATGAAACTTGGCATGCTGTCATGGAGCGGCATCAACATACCTTGGTAAATTTTTTGTCCCATTTGGGTCAGGTTTGGGGATATGCTTCTCACAAACCAAAGCATCTCACAACAAGCCTCATGGTTGTTTAATTCTAGTACATCCAAAGCTCGTCTTAAATTCATGAAACTTGGCATGCTGTCATGGAGCAGCATCAACATGCCGCGGTAATTTTTTGTCCCATTACGGGCAGGTTTGTGGATATGCTTCTCACAAACCAGAGCTTCTTACAATAAGCTTGATGGTTTCAGTAGGGAACGCTTGACCTTTCTGGACGAAACGATATCCGTTTCCTCTTCTCAATTTCAATTTTTTTCCTAGTGTCAACATAGAACAACAGGAGCGTTGTGTCAATTTTTGGGATTTTTCGGGGTTCGCTTGGACATTTTTGTACATTAACTGAGTTCTCTATACATTTATGTGCATAATTCAAATTTGATCTACATGCACATGCTATAATGCATATAAATTGGTTGAAAATTGAAATCCGTGTCCTTGTTTGCATGCTTAGGTCCCATGCAAGAAATGGGAATGAATGTCAAACACCCTGCCATGGTCACTCGACAGCAAACATTGGCATACCTGGTTTTTTAATTCTAGTAAATCCAAAGCTCGTTTGAAATTCATGAAACTTGGCATGCTGTCATGGAGCGGCATCAACCTGCCATGGAATTTTTTTTGTCCCATTTGAGGCCGGTTTGGGTATATGCTTCTCACAAACGAGAGCTTCTCACAACAAGCCTGATGGTTTCGGTAGGGAACGTTTCACCTTTCTGGACGAAATGATATTCGTTGCCTCTTCTCGATTTCAATTTTTTCCTATTGTCAACATAGGATAACAGGAGCGTTCTGTCAATTTTTGAGGTTTTTAGGAGTTCGCTTGCACATTTTTGTGCATTAGTTGAGTTTTCATTTCATTTATTGCACAATTAAATTCGAACTACATGCACATGCTCTAATGAATAGAAATTGGTGGAAATGTCAAATCCGTGTCCTTGGTTCCATGCTTAATTAGGTCCCATGCAAGAAACAAATGGGAATGAATGTCAAACACCCTACCATGGTCACTCGGCCGCAAACATTGAGATACCTGGTTCTTTTATTCTAGTAAATCCAAATCTTATCTGAAAATCATGAAACTTGGCATGCTGTCATCGAGCGGCATCAACATGCCGTTGTAAATTTTTTGTCCCATTTGGGGCAGGTTTGGGGATATGCTTCTCACAAACCAGAGCTTCTCACAACAAGCCTGATGGTTTTGTAATTCTAGTAAATCCAAATTCGTCCAAATTTCATGAAACTTGGCAAGCTATCATGGAGCGGTATCAACACGTCGTGGTAAATTTTTTGTCCCATTTGGGGCAGGTTTGGGTATAAGCTTCCCATAAACCAGAGCTTCTCACAACAAGTGTGATGGTTTCGGTAGGGAACATTTCACCTTTCTGGACGAAATGATATCCGTTGCCTCTTCTCGATTTCATTTTTTCCTAGTGTCAATATGGAAGAACAGGAGCGTTGTGTCAATTTTTGGGATTTTTCGGGGTTCTCTCGGACATTTTTATACATTAACTGAGTTTTCAATGCCTTTATGTGCATAATTCAAATTTGAACTACATGCATATGCTCTAATGCATATAAATTGGTTGAAAATTCAAATTCTTTTCCTTGGTTTCATGTTTAATTAGGTCCCATGCAAGAAATGGGCATGAATGTCAAACACCATGTCACGGTCACTCGGCCGCAAACATTGAGATACCTGGTTTTTTTATTCTATTAAATCGCAAGCTCGTCTGAAATTCATGAAACTTGCCATGCTGTCATGGAGCGGCATCAACATGTCGTGGTAAATTTATTGTCCCATTTGGGGCAGGTTTGGGGATATGCTTCTCACAACAAGCCTGATGGTTTTCTAATTTTAGTAAATCCAAAGCTCGTCCGAAATGCATGAAACTTGGCATGCTGTCATGGAGCAGCATCAACATGGCGTGGTAAAAAATTTGTCCCATTTCGGGCAGGTTTGGGGATATGCTTCTCACAAACCAGAGCTTCTCACAACAAGCATGATGGTTTCGCACTACTAGGGAAAACCCTAGTAGTAGCGCTTGTTTTATAGCTAGTAGTAGTGCTGGTACCAGCGCTACCACTAAGACGCTGGAGCTAACTAGTAGCAGTAGCGCTTGAATCGGAGCGCTACTGCTATACCTAGTTAGCAGTAGCGCTTGTTCTAAAAAGCGCTGCTGCTATACCTAAGTAGCAGTAGCACCTGTTCTAAAAAGTGTGGCTGCTAACTTTTCCTGTATTTTAAAAAATGCAGGTTATTTTCGTTGTGTGGTTTTGTATACAGTACTTTCATCATATGATTTTATGACCATGATTACCTATTATATATAACAGTGGGTGAAATAAACGTGGAGTAGATTCAAGTGAAGGCAACATGTGGGGCATGCCGAAAGTACTAATCTAATCCAAACTTGAACTTGTTTGGATTAGTAGTACTTTTGATGTGCACCACATGCTGGCTCCACTTGAATCTAATCCATGTTCATTTCACCTACTGATATATATATATATAATAGCTCATCATGGTCATATAACAACTTAGCATCATGCATCATCGATCATAGTAATAAATAACTCATCATTGGTATCATAATAACAAGTCATACTCATCATCATAGATCATACAACTTCTACTCGATACCACATCATCATCATAGTCATCTAAACCAATCCTACTTAGTCGTTCTTAGCACATGATTATGAGTATTATTAACTAGGACCTACTACCTTCTCTTAGATAAATTGCATAAAACAAGATAGGCCCTGACTCTCTATTATGGAGAATGGAGATTATCCTGTCTCCAATTCTTGCCTTTCGCACAATGTTGCTTCCCAGAACCTCCTTATGACTGTCCATACATTTTTCCATTCTTTGATTACCATGTCCTCACTGGTTTTAGAAATCCGATATGGACAGTTGTGATTCATAGGATGACCTAGCAGTATGTTCAAAACATTAAGGCGACCATTCTAAAACATCAGATGAGGCACACAATCCTTCGAGATTTTTTGTTGAAAAACATAGTAATAACTTCGTCGTTAGCAATGTACTTAAGTTTTAAAAGAATTTATGCAAAAGATGCACGGATGTCGTAATAGTAAAAAATCTTACCATGGCATCTCCATGGATGTTACTGTGGTTCAACACGTGCACTAGTGACACGTATTCACCATAATGTGGAGGAGTTTGAGAATAGATATTGTAATTCTCAAGATCAGTACAAAATGCAATGAGATGATTTTTCTCCTGATAAGTTAACTCAGAGCCATCGGTGTAGTAGGTTCTGTCTACCATCTTCCGCACATTTTTTGAACAATGAAAATAAGCTGTCAATGAAAATAAGCTATCAACTATTTTGAAATAAACAGTATAAATTAGTTAATAACTATGTTTGAGAAACTCACATAGCGGTAGAATTGGAAGCATATCAACAAGGACCCAAATGTCCATATTATCTTGGTCGATGTCAGGATCACCAAGATCCATGGTGACAAACATACCCTCATAAAAATCATACATCTTGCAAAGTGCTTCCCATTTTTTGCAACCAAAATGGGTTATGCTCTCAGAGTTGTACAGATTTACTTCAAAATCCATACCATGATGGGTCCTTAGGTGAATTTTCTTTGCTTCCATACTTTCATGGTCTTCAAAACCCATCCTCTCCAAGACATTGCGTCTTGCATGGCATGGGATAAGCTAGTCGAATTGTAAAAGATGAAAATTACACGTTGAAATAGTTGAAGTCGTGCTTAATTATGAAAAAAAAAACACTTGTCATCGTTGTGTATCGTTTCAACATCGAAGGTCTCCTTGAGCTTAGTGCTGATGCACCGATCTTCGCCCAGGTGAGGCCTGTCGCACAGACCTCGGTCGTCATGCCACCAGTAGCACTCGGGAATATTTCCTAGGAGACTTTCATTGTCCGAGTACGACATTTCCTATGTTCATAATTCAAATATTAAACTTGTGCAATTCAATATATATACTAAAAAACCTACATATTCAGGCCACTCGATATTTCCTACATATTCTAGCACAAGTCATGCTAGAATTCACGGAAAAATCCGGCATGACCTTTGCCAAAAAAGGACATATCGAGCGCGTGAAATTTGCCAGAACGGAAATTAATCAACACTCCGGCAAAACATAGGCCACTATAAGGGGTGTGACCTGCAAACATGGCCGGCCACTTGGGCAAGCACATATCCTATTTGAGCAACACAAGATATACATGTTTATATCTACATCATATGAGCATTCAAACTTTATTGAGAAGTTTTTCCAATTTGTGCATTCAATAAGCAAAACCAAATCGTAAAATAAATTAGTATTCAAATTAGCATGTATTAAATAAGCAAAACTAAATCATCTCTTTCGTCCGTACATCGTCGAATATTATCACTAATACATCTCCAATAGTATCATACATATAACATCACTAATACAGCTAAAAACCTAGCGAAAGACAGGTATCGGCGCGGGTGATGGACACCCAAAGAGAAGGAACCATCACAGGATCATAGCTCCAGTGAGATCCCTGAAGAACCTGCCACGTATTGGACAACCTGCCCTCCAACGCAACCACGTAGCGATGGACGTGCTCGTCCTCCTCGCTGACATGGTGACGTACCACCTCCGGGGGTCCTCAAGCCTCTGCACCGTCACTGGCCCACGCCACCGCCACCAAAGGAGGTTCGGGTCAACGACAGGCTGACTCCTCACCAAGCTGCGCCCCCGGAAGGTAGCACCTCCCTGTACCAGCCTGGCGGAGCATAGTCCCGGACATGGCCCCTCTGATCAAGTAGGCCTCCTCCATTGAGTCGATGACGAGGATGCGGGATAGGCATCATCGACGTCGATGCGGGAATAATAGTTTTAACTAAAAAATAATAACAAATGTGACACCGAAAACACCTGAATTCTATTAACTAGAAATAATTAAAAACCTACATTTTGAACATAATTCGATCATAACTAGGGTTCATACTACATTATTCTAAGATTAAACACCTAAAACACCTAAATCAACATGGGGTGGATGGTCTCACCTCGATCGAGGTCGGAGGGGGTCTATGACGGGGACGACGGCGGGGATGAAGCAGGGGCTCCTTGATTTCTGCAAAAACAAAATATAAACAAAAACATTATTATCATCATCTTAGGACTTAGTGAAACTCCATAAGCTACATTTAATTATTCTATTCAAATTTACTTATAGTTTCCTATTCTATTCAAATTTAAAAAAATCCTATTCTATTCAAAAGATCTACATTTACTTTTTTTTCAATTTCATATTTTATTCTATTCAAATTTACTTATTCAAAATTTCTAAAAATTTCCTTTTCTAGTCAAAAGACCTACATTTACTTATTCTTTTGAAATTACTTATTCAAATTTTCTAAAAACAAAATATACTAAAAACCTACATTTACTAAAAACAAAAACCTACATTTAACAAAAACTAAAAGCTATTTACAGAAAGGGGGGGGAGGAGGTGGGAGGAGGCCAGGAGGAGGAGGAAGGAGGAAGAGGTGG
>LR738710.1:57816190-57833637 GCA_902687465.1 Secale cereale | reverse complement strand
GAGGGAGGAGGAGGAGGGAGCCGCCGGCGGAGAGGGAGGAGAGAGGAGGGCCGTGGGAGGAGGGAGGAGGAGGGCGGCGAGAGGAGGAGGAGGGAGGGAGGGAGGGAGGGGAGGAGGGAGGGAGGGAGGCAGATACCTTGGGGGCGTTGGCGGCGACAGTGGGCCACGGCAGCGACGACAAGCGATGTGCGGCGACGGCGGCGAGTGAGAGTGTGTGAGGGAGAGTGAGGGACGCACGCGGACGGGTGGATAAGGCACACCTAGTAGTAGCGCTGGAACGCAAAACGCACTACTACTAATGTACATAGCAGTAGCGCTCCTCTAAAATAAGCGCTATTGCTATGTACATTATCAGTAGCGTTTTTGTGGAACCATCGCTACTACTATGGCTAAAAAGTGTCAAATTTAAAAGTGGGTTGATAATCATTGATCTTTTTGTGTAGAATTTAAATGTCAATAGGAGTCCTGTCCGGTTTAGGGACCGGCGAGGACTCCTATTGCAGCCACAAATCCTACACATAGAGTTCAATGAAGATCAATTGGTTGTGATAGTTTGGGAAGCACCATATTTAAGGTGGTAAAAATTCTGTTCGCGGAGCGAGGTGGGACTAAACTTTGGTCATATGTAGGAGGGGGCTGAATTTAGCAGTAGCGCTGGTCCTAGGAAAGTGCTGTTGCTATGTATAGTAACAGTAGCGCTTTTTACGTACGAGCACTACTAGTAAGCCTGGCCTGCCGGCAACGGTCTGGAAATTATATTAGTAGCGTGATTTATAACTACAACGCTACTGGTAAGTGCATTGTAGTAGCGCTTTCTACGGCCAAGCGCTACTGATAAGTAGTAGCAGCGTTTCATTTTGAAATGCGCTACTAGTAAGCTCCTGTGTATAAGGTTTTCCCTAGTAGTGTCGATAGGGAACGTTTCAACCTTCTAGACGAAAACGATATCCGTTGCCTCTTCTCAATTTCAATTTTTTTTCTAGTGTCAACATAGAACAACAGGAGCATTGTGTCAATTTTTGGGATTTTTCGGGGTTCGCTTGGACATTTTTATACATTAACTGAGTTTTGTATGCATTTATGTGCATAATTCAAATTTGAACTACATGCACATGCTCTAATGCATATAAATTGGTTAAAGATTCAAATATGTGTCCTTGGTATCATGCTTAGGTCCCATGCAAGAAATGGGAATGAATGTTAAAAACCCTGCCACGGTCACTCGGCCGCAAACATTGAGGTACCTGGTTTTTTAATTATAGTAAATCCAAAGCTCGTCTGAAATTCATGAAACTTGGCATGCTGTCACGGAGCGGCATCATTATGCCGTGGTAAAAAATTTGTGCCATTTGGGGCAGGTTTGGGTACATGCTTCTCACAAACCAGAGCTTCTCACAACAAGGCTGATGGTTTCGGTAGGGAACGTTTCACCTTTCTGTACGAAACGATATTCGTTGCCTCTTCTCGATTTCAAATTTTTTCCTAGTATCAACATAGAACAACAGGAGCGTTGTGTAAATTGTTAGGGTTTTGGGGGGTTCGTTTGGACATTTTTATGCATTAATTGAGTTTTCAATGCATTTATGTGCATAATTCAAATTTTAACTACATGCACATGCTCTAATGTATATAAATTGGTTGAAAAATTAAATATGTGTCGTTGGGTGCATGCTTAGGTCCCATGCAAGAAATGGGAATGAATTTCAAACACAAGTGCACTGTTGATTGCCGGAAAAATATTGAGATACTTTGTTTTTTAAATTCCAGTAAATCTAAAACTCGTCTGAAATTCATGAAACTTGGCATGCTATAATGGAATGGCACCCGACATGCTGTGGTATTTTTCATGTCCATTTTGAGAGAAGGCGCACTCGAATAACAGCCAACAAAGGCATTTTGAAAAAATAGCTGGCACTTTAATATCTCAAATGTTTGTATAATTCAAATCGTGTGTGTTCTACTAACCATTCACGTGATGCCACGTGTCTTCGTTTTAATGGCTATAGGAGGTGCCGTGTGGACAACTGCTTGACCTTGAGTGAATGGGAGGCGTGCGAGCGGAGTCCGGTGCGCAGGCTGGCAGAGAGGCGTGCAAGCTGTCCTCCAATGTGCAGGCTCACCGGGAAGCGTGCGAGTTGTATGCTGCGCAGGCTCACTGGGAAGCGAGCCCTTTGACTTCCATGGCCGCCCGCCTTGCTCTCCATTAATGGCGCCCGAGCCGCTGTTTAATACGGGCGGCCTTACTATTCGCCTCCCATTCCCCTCCCCCCGCAGACCTCCACCAACACCATGGCGCAGAATGATCATCTGCAACTGGTCTTCAAGTTTTGGTAGGTTGACTTCGAGCCGGAGGAGATCTTATATTTTTTGAACACAGTACAGATGCAAGCGCTCATACATACGCGCATACACTCAACCCTATGAACGCACACACGCACACCCTACCCCTATGAGCACCTCCGAGAGACTAAACCGGCATATCATCTTGAGATTTTACGAAGTCACCGTAGGCGCCTCGTAGTCGACGGGAACATCTCCTCCCACTGAAAGCATATCGCTGGAATTCCTGAAATAAATCCAGAATATATGCGAGCACCAGGATTTGAACCCTGGTGGGCTGGGGATACCACTGTCCACCTAACCAACTCAACCACAGGAGGAGATCTTATATTTACTAATTGGAGGCACCATTCAAGTCCTATCATTAACCCACATCATTAAAATTAAATACCCCGTTGGATTGTAGAATATACGTTCAGGATAAAAGAAAAACTTGGGTAACATGTATGGTCATGTACGTCCCATAAAAAAGCCATCTGACAGGTCTAATGTTATTAGAAAAAAACACAAAGATTTAAAAAAAACCACCATCCATTTCCTCAAAAAAAAAAAGGAAAGCGTCCATCCTTAAAATCTCAACCAAGAAAAGGAAAGCGTCCATGATTGATTGGCCGTGCCCCCATCCTTAAAATGACCAACAAGAAAAGGAAAAAAAATTCCGTGATTGATTGCCCATGAAAGACTCCAACAATAATATTCTGCCAATTTAGATCCCCATGGACTCCTCCAACATGGCCGCTGCCTCCTCCTCCAATAACAAAAGGAAAAAAATGTCCACGATTGATTGATTGCCCGTGAAAGACTCCAGTAATAATATTCTGCCGATTAAAATATAGGTGGACTCCTCAAACAAGGCCGATGTCACCTCCTTCCTTTCAACCTTGCTCTCCTTCCTATGGCCGCTAGCGACTATTGTTCTCATGAAAGGCTTTGCCATGACCATGGCCATGGACGAACTGCAAAGGAGGCAGAAATCCAGGTGACTGAAGGGACAAAGAGATCCCCTCGCCAACTATTGCAAGAGAGGTTTTGCAATTATATTTCCCCTTTTTCTCACAATTCAGTCAATCATACATCCAAATTATTTTTCTATACGCTATCTCAAAAAAATGAACCTATCATGTTTTGTGGATTCAATTTTTTTCAAGGGAGATTGAAGTGGTATAGTTTTTCAACTACGGACGTGGAGCTGCTCGAACTGGCGCTAGATGACTTCGGGGGTGCTAGACAAGGAAAAACTTAGATCGAATCAATACTCGAGACTACTGTAACACCTAGGAAATCAGATTAGAAGTTGAGGAGCTGAAGAACCTAGCAAATGAGATTAGAAGCATGTGAGATGTTATTTTCGTATCTATTTATTTTCTGGAATCAGCCTACTATGCCCATACTGATATGAAATTTTGGTACCCTAATATTTTGATCACACGATTGTGTGTAGCGCGGAAAGGTGTAAGGTATAGAAACTTAAATTATAAGCAGTCATAGGAACTGAAGAGAAATCATACAAAACAAACGCTCTTGGAATAATGGTAGTTGATTGCGGCATCTTGCTACATAATGATCTATTGGGAGTGTCATTTGGTTGCACTTATTTAATCCGCATAATATAATACGAGTACACCACAACTCTCCATTCAAATGGTCAGGACTAAGATAAACATTTTTCAAATAATTGTTTATGATAGAAGTCAACTGTATTATTTTACAATGTACTCCCTCCGTCCCAAAATAACTGTCTCAACTTTGTACTACTAAACTTGAGATACTTATTTTGGGACGGAGGGAGTATAATAGTAACTTATTTTTTCATACGTCTTAGCTCCTTCAGGGAGAAATGACTTTGTCAATTTTTCCTGCAGTTATCTGAAGGTCTTTAGTTTGTTGCAACAATGGCCTTGCCTCTTGCACGGCTGAGATATCACTGCATGACTTGATGAAGCCTCTGACTATTAGATTAGATAATGAAGAAAGTGTTACCCGACTATGGTTATGTGTTGTTCATTAATTTGTAGTAGCATATTTAGAATTTATTAGGGTTTAGGCTTCACAAGGTATTTACATTATTCTTAGCGTTATTAGGCTTCGCTAAGTATTAGACTTCTCTGTCCATATTGAAGTTCTACAGCCAAAGTACACTGATATATCACTCTCGCAATAATAGATCTGCACTACTATTATTATGTTTGTAGATGTATCTTTCATGAGTGTATCTAAACTTGCATTAAGTTATCTGGTGTTTATCCAGCAAGGTGTTTAGTGTATTATATGAGCAAAGTTATGTCTATGTTTTCTAACTACACTATGGTTCATATTGTCCTGCTAGGCTGATTTCTAATAGAAGTTCGATAATCGTGAGGTCAGTTCATGGTGTCATCATTTTTCATTTCTTTACTCAAATAACCATGCTTATTAGATTTTGTAGCAGCGAGTTTTCCTTACCACATTATTTTCTTAATCTATGTGGCTATCTAGCAAGGTGGACTGGACCTGCATGGATTGTCTCTAAACTAGCCATCTTACGTATCCATTTGTGCCTTTACTATACTATCCTACCACACATAACATTGCCACGTACACTCTTGGTTGTTGTTCATGTTGCCCCCTTTGCAAATTAACCATCCATGTCTACAATTTCTGTTGGGTCGACTTAATGATTCAAGTCCAATATTTTCCCTTCTTTTAGCTATATTGGTTTGATCTATCTTAGCAATGAGTCCCATCAATGGTTTAATTTCACGAATATGGGATTATAATTTTGTTGTTACCCATTTCTATGAAAGGAAAATTGTGTTTGACATATTCTTATACAAATGTGTGTGTTTGAGATAATCAACAAAGTGTCACATAGTAACGTGTTCATTCATGTGCTCAACTACTAACTTTCTCCAAGAGGATGTATCAAATATACTAGACTTTTCAAGCAATATGCATTCTAGCAGATCTTCGATAAGTTTTAGTGGAGAAAGGTAGCTCCCTTATGAAGTCCGCACAACAATGGTAATCCTGAAAATGCACTTAGAGAAAGGTAGCTCCCTTATGAAGTCCGCACAACAACAGTGGTTGTGGATGTATCCACTTTTGTAAAGATTCAAAGGGTCTAATTTTCACGTTTCAATGTTTTTTTAAATGGCCCCGTAAGAATAGTGATTAATTGCATGTACAATGTATACTCAATGACCACCTTGAGAAAATGCGTTGTTCTACAATTGCAAAGTGATGCCATGTTTCATTTTCAATCATGTCCTATTACGCCAAAAAATCATGCTACCAACCTACAAATTTTCATGTGCAAAAAAAAGTATTCAAAAACATAAACTATTCAATTTCAAAATCCCTAGCCCGTGCAGTGGCATGGGTTGATGACTAGTAGAAAATAAGGAGGAATGGGACCTGATGGACATGGTCCAGAACAAGCTCGCCGCGGTGCTGCCCCCGCTCCCGTCCCAGCTCCCATCCGCGCACCAGCGCCAGCGACCATCCCCGTAGCATTGACGAGCTGGTTGCCGAGCACTATCGCAGAGCTGGAAGCCATGGGCGTCAGCGAGGTCTCCGCAGACCCGTGCGAGCTCGTGTACATGCCAGCGCCAGCGCCCGTACCCGTGCGCGCACCTCCACCCACCGTGGCGCCGGCCCCCGTGCGTTTGGCTGCACCCGCCGCGCCCGTGCATCTGCCCCATGCGCGCCCCTCCATGCACCGCGGCCCAGTCCCCGTGCGTTTGGCTGCACCTGCCGCGCCCGTGCCCGTGCGCGCGCCCCCCTCAACGGCATGGGACACTGCCGTCGAGCGCTACCTCTCAGCGGCTCCAGTTGCCGTCCCACGCCCCGCCGGTCGATCGCGCGATGACATGATGTTTGATTTGCAAGTGAAGAACATTTTGTGCTGCCTTGAAGACTTCAACAACGGCGTCTCGGAGGACGACAACGACAATGACAGTGCGGCACGCCGCCTCCACCGCCGCTGGAAATAGTTTTTTGGGGGTTTAATACTATATCTCGAATTCTCGATCATATGAATATAAATTCGCAGTGTGACTGAATGAAAGATATGGTTTGAACGAACTTGCGGCTTTCTCTCTTAATGTACAGACTTATCAAACGATTTTCTTTTGAAAAAAACGTCAAATGTTTTTAAATATAAAACACTCATCGCAAACGTTTTAGTTAGAACACCCGTATGCAAACTGACAGCTTCCTTACGAAGCCAAGGGAAAATGTGCCGAGCAGGATTTGTGCAGCTCTTGATTGCAAACGTTTTCGATAGAACGTCCGTATGCAAAGTGAGAGCTATGGAAAATTCAAAGTGAAGGATTTGTGCATCCCTTCAACGCAAACGGTTGTTTTGAATGACCCGTGGGCAACCATGTAGAAACAATTGGGTAAGATTTGCATCTGTCATATTGGGTATGTTGCCATTTGTCAAACTGACAAGATTGACATTTGTTTATTTAGTAACATTGCCATTTGTCAACCTTGTAACACAGCGATTTGTCAAAATATGCAGCTAAAAATCACTAGCACTATCTAATTTTTGCAACTAAAATCACTAGCACTGTTCATATGGACACCACTAGCAGGCGTGAGTTGATGGACGCATATGCAAATGTACCATTGATTACATAGAACAAGTCATCAACCCACAACGACAACGAGGATACATGTTGGGTTATAGATCATTTCCAACAAAACATTCTAGTAAAGTAAATTTTTCTCACACAACAAATAAGAAAGCGATGAAATGAACTTCAGCTCAACCACTCGTCGGCGTTGGAAATGCTTGCTTTGAACCAGAAGTGATTCTCTGGGAAGGGCCAGCTACTGTCAATCTCGAGACCAACGCATGACTGATCATCCAGGCTAAAGCGGCCTATTTCAATACCCATATTGTGATAGCCACGGTAGGGAAGCATAGCAATGTCCGAGGTATAGATACAGTTGCTTCTCATAAATGGTGGTAACGTTGTGTGAACATCAGCTGGATCGCCTTTCACCGTCATTGGATAGTTTTGTCCAAGGAAGAGCGAGTTTTCTCCAAGACTATCAATACTAAACCAGGGAGAACCTGTTGGCGCTAGCACACTAGTAGCCATCCCGAAAAACCTGCAACAGATGTTGGAATAGGTCCGGAGAATCCGACCATGCGAGACAACACCTCCTTCCTTACTAACATCAGTAGTGCCTTGTATATAGACTAGAAGAGGTGATCCATCAGAATAAGTTGCCAGGCTCCACTGAGTATATGGGTCCTGCTCTACAGCCCTTGGGCGGCCGTCTTGATCGCGCTCGATGGTGATGCGAGTCTGTCTGCTGCGGCTAGCAGCCGGCTCTGAGTCACGCCGGCTGCGAGTGCCGACTGTTGGAGAGCGGGACGTGGCTCCTTGCTCCCGCCGAAGAGGGCGGTTATCTGCTTGCGCGGTGGCCTCCAAGGCCCGGCGACGGGCTTCCTGCTGCGCGGTAGCCGCGTCGAGGAGCTGCCGGACGCGCTGAGTCATGCAGCAAAGTTCATCTCCCTCCAAGTGGCCTAGTTCATCAGCTGCCGCCTGGGCAGCCCTTAGGTTTTCTGATGGGGTTGGGTACACTAGCCGTGGGGCCCCTAGCATGTCGGCCAGCACCCCGCCGTGATCGCGAACGGCACCGGCTCGGCTAGGCTCGCTAGCAGCCGGTGTGCCATCTATGGCATGGTCCATCTCACGGCGGTACGCTTCGGTGAGGCGCCGGGAGGCGGACAACTTGTTGGCGTTGTCGAGGAGCGAGACTCAAAGTGCCTCCAGCGCCGCGTCGTCTGTTCCCACGGCGATGGGGCGGAGAGGCTCTGCATGGTCGCCTGCAGCGGGTCTTGGCCTGACCCACCGGAAGGCTCGTCGTGGCTAGCGGCCAGCACCTCCATGACGGTGCTGACGCCACTGCCGTAGGCCGCAGTGGGGAGGGGATCATCGATGATCACCACGTGCTCGGGGAAGGAACCAGCGGACGCCGCGTCGAGGTCGATGATCATGTCGATCGGTGGATCAGAGGAGCCCATGGACTCCATGTCGGAGGCGCGCTCGTCGACGATGTGAAGCTTGTCGAGGAGCTCGAAGAGGCAACTCTCCGAGGCAACTGGCTCTGCGGCCGGAGAGGGCTCGTCGTGAATGTTGACGCCGACGAGAAGGTCGGCGAGTCCACTCGCGCGGCATGCGGCCTCAGCACCGCGTAGCATCCCGGCATCCACGCCCGTGGGCGTGTCGGGCTGGCTGTGCTCGCCAGGGAGGAACAAAGTTCCCGTCCAGAACATGTCTCCGGACGACGGTGCACCTTGCCCCAGGGTGGGCGCCAAATGTCGAGGTTTTGGTGCGACATATGCCAAAGGATGGCTTATCATGCATGGGGACAATAGAGCGTCGCCGGGCCCTGGAAGCGGGATAAGGCGATACTTAGGACGTCTACGAATCTTACCCAGTGTGATGGCCTGGCTTATTAGGGATGATAGACTACTCATATCAATAAGAAATTCCTTCTTTTCCGGGAGCCCATTCGGATAGAACTCCAAAGTTAAGCGTGCTCAGCTTGGAGTAGTTTCAGGATGGGTGACCGACCGGGAAGTTGCTCCCGGGTGCGCACGAGTGAGGACAACGTGCGCAGAAAAGACTAGTATTGATATGTGGGGCCAGTCTAGATCCCGCCAGGAGTAACGACCACCGGCGGGTGTGTCCGGGGCGTTACACCCAGGTTCTGGGCTCTCCGTGGAGATAACACCCCTCGTCCTGCTCTGCGGGGACTCCGCGTCATGACTAATGTCAATATGGTACCTACAAGGTTGCTCCTTGAGCTATGTCGTCTAGAGGAAGAAGAAGGGCAAGGCTAGCTCTCTATCTTCTCTCTAGGGAATGCGGGTCGTCGCTAGGGTTTTTCCCTATCTATGTGTCTCTCTTCTTCTTAGAATCCAACCCCCTCCACATGGAGGACCCTGGGGGGTTTATATAGGCCTACCCCCCAGGGGTAGAATAGTAATCCAGGCGGAATGGCCCCCAGCTGTCAGCGTCTTCGGGTGCCGGCCTTCTCGCCTGTTTGCTGGGGCCCGCTGTCTGCGGGCCCTCGTGATTGCTTTTTACTGTGGGCGCTCCTCTGCTGACGGCAGCATCGTCAGGAGGGGAATGGCTACAGTGCCGCCGCCTCCTGCCGTACGCTGCCACCACGTCATGTCTTGTCATCTTGATGGGGTTCAGACTCCTAGGGCATGGTTAGCCGCCTGCTACCAGGCGGCCCATCCCCCAAGCCGCCTGCCAGGGGCCGCTTGCTTCTTGTTCACCCACTGGCAGGTGGGGCCAGCTGCCTGCTGGCTCTGCCACCTGTGGGTAGTGGGATCATGGTGTCATCTGACCGGGGCTAGGTCATTGGCAGCATGGCTACAGTGTTACGCCGCTTAAGGAGCGTGCATAAGATACACCCTCACTGTAGCCACGCCATTATAGATTCTCTAAGGACATGCTCAACTGTAGCCATGCCTTAGCCTTGTCGTGGTTCCCCAGCACGCGTCCCGAGGGGGAGGCGTGGGGCCGTCTTCTGGATGCTGGCCATGAGGCTGCTGCCTGTCCAGGCCCCGTCGCCTGCTGGCAGCCGGCTCCTGGGCGTTGCTGTCCCAGGAGGCAGCCCATTGAGCAGGCAGCCGGGGGGTGACAAGCGGCCCCCAATTGTCTCGGAATACCATGGGTGGTCGATGAGGACACCCGTGGTCAGTATCTCCGACAAGGTGACATTGTGCCTGTGGTAGCGTCGTCACCTTCAGGTGGGTGTGGCTGTTCAATCATTTGTTCCATAGCTTGCTAAAAATTTGAATTTGTAGATTAGTGTACCAGATAAGTTACTAATGAGAAAAAAACAAATAAACTAGGTTTCACGTTTATACATAACTTATTTTGCTGAGCTATTGTAATACATTAGTATGTATTGTAGTGATAAATTCACTTTCGGAACCTATGTCCGTGTAGCATGGCCACTGTATTGTCTATATCCTCACAATCATTGACATCTAAGGATAAAGTAGACATGTTTAAAGTAGGATGAACATAGTATGACATCATTCATATCACGGGCAAACAGATATCAAACAAACCGGCTATTGTATCATTGTGTGGGCACATGAACATCACAACTAGATTACTGATCAAGACCAAAGGAATATCCTTCCTCTCTTTTAGACCGTGTAAGGTGAAATGATACGTTAAGGCAAGTGTGTATAAAAGCGAAGAGAGTAACTGAATTTTTTTGCAAACCAAGTAGTTAAATGAACACGTCACAGTAACAAGCAATTCAAAGGCATGAGGAGTAAGGACTTACACCAACGGCTTGAACTAGTGCGCTCATACCCTTCGTCTTGCTGGTGTGACAATCCTTGAATATTTACACTGCATTCGGTTCAGGTTCTTTTTGGTTCGCACGAGCTTTCCTCTTTATTTGTAACAAGTCAATACAGATACGATAATATGACAAAACAAAAATAAGGAAAAAGCAGCTATTTACAAAAACCTCGCAGTTTGCAATATAGCTACGAGATCCAGTTGTCTGTTGGAATTTCACTTTAGAACGGTTGCTCTTGTTCTTCAAACAGTTAGCCTAGAAGAAGATAGACTTGTAAGGCACATACGTAAATACGAGTTCTATATGTGATCTCATCACATACATATGCCCTACCTGATACTTTGTATCAGACAAGTGTTTAACAAGGGTTGTCCAGTCTTCATCCATAATATATTCCACTGGAGATGTTTGGGGAATTTCATTGTTAGCCTTGCCTTCGAAATGAGTTTTTCTAAGGTGATAGCTATACTATCGCAGAGCAGACTTAAAAACATGAGTGCATGCTTGATTAGTTACATCATCTTTTGGATCCAACCTGAACCTCATCTGTTGAAAAAAGAATGGGAGTCTCATTATGAGGAAGCTAGAAAGTATGAGATAGAGCAAGAAAATATTACAAATTGTGATGAATAACATTACGTACCGATAAATGGTCAAGGAAGGTGTTAAACTGAGTATTGTCTTTCGCATTCCTGTACTGGATCCATGTTGGAAGGATACGTGCATGACACCTAACGACAACGGCTGTCTCTGATACTCAGTTGGCTGACTCTGTAGCATCACGGGGCCTTTTTAAACCTTCCTCAAAATGGATCTCCATTCTTCCTCCTTTAGATTTTGTTGATCTGTCAAGCATTACCCCTGATGTCTGTTTCCTCTTGCGCCGTG
Organism: Secale cereale; assembly: GCA_902687465.1. NCBI lineage: Eukaryota > Viridiplantae > Streptophyta > Magnoliopsida > Poales > Poaceae > Secale > Secale cereale. Next base: position 57,822,072 of record LR738710.1, on the reverse strand, counting down.
GTGCTAGTTCAACAACGAAGATGGAAAGTGTTAGTGCACATCAAACTGTGAGAGTACATATAAAGGAGGTTGCAACTACAACTTGACTCGGCCAGGTACCGTCTTGGTGTGGATGCTCATGAGGTTCATATGATCTTGCCAAGTCCTATACTGTCAGCGGTGCTTCGGAAGTAGTGTTAGGTGTGAAGGCAGCTGGGGAACATGCCACTTGCTAAGCAAACAAACTAGTAACTCGTTGAGATGTCGGTACAGTTGAAGGAGGAGCTATAGCTGGTGGAGTAGGGGATATTATGTTTGTAGATTTAGCTAGTGGACTTGGACATTCTACTGCACTATAAGTACCAGCAGAATCTTGAGGGAAGATCCTTTTCCGTTGCACCCTGCGAGTAACACCATTCCCTACTATATTCTTTTCCTTGCACTTTTTTTACTTTGCCATGTCAAGACGTACCCACAAGACGAAAGAATAAAAATAGCTCTTCAGAACTCATTAATGCATGATATAGATGAGCAATACTTTGATGTAAGACAACCGTATGAGGATAGAATATGTAAGAAAAATAGGTCAGCCTAACATATTCACAACAACGATGTGTAAACTAAGAAGAAGGATTTTCAAGAAATTAGAAGCAATGCAAGCGAGACACCATATGAAAGATGCAACCATTATCACTCTGCCAAGATAAAAGTGTCTTGTCATAAGTGGCATTTCAAAAAATTAGAAGCAGTACAACCTAGAAATCAATGCAACATGCAACCAATATCACACTACCAAGTTAACATAATCCAATCATAAGTGATTGATGCGACATACACAACAGCAGTACTGTGATGCATTGTTAAGGAAATCGTTAAATGGTAGATGCTCGGTTGGCTGGTGAGTAGGAGATTAATAGGCTAATCGGCAAGTTAATCATCCATTTAGTCAATTAAATCGGATGATTTATCAATTTATCGGCTACTCGATGACCCTACGAGTAGGGATTAATGGGCAAGTTAACTGGTTAATCAGACAAATTATGGAACAGGGCTTTGATGTTAGAACATGGTACGATAGATAGATGCAGTGTATTCTATAAACAGAAAGGCATGTCATATGCACATGTATAACATATGAATTCAGCATGTGCAATTTAATCAAATTAGAAGAAATACAAGCTAGACACCATATGCAACATTAAACAAATTATCAGAATGTCACTTAGAGCAAGCACCTGAGATGGTGGAGTAGGGGAGATGAACTCATCATATGGACTTGGGACTTCAACTACAGTAGCTGTAGCAGGGGCAAATCTAGAGAGCCTCTGTTTGCGTCGCTTTGGAGGACCACCAACATCCCCTAGTTTACTCATTTCCTTCCTCTTTTTTGATATTGCCTTCTGAAGTCAAAACCACAAGAAAGGAAATAAAACTAGCTCTGCATAACTCGTTGATGCATGATACAGATGAACTCTTCTTTGATGCAAGGCAAGCGCATGATAGGAGGATGGAATATATACGAAAAGGACAGCATTGCATGTTGACACATATGATAGGAGGATGGAATATGTATGAAAAATAGTAACAAAAGGCAGTTGAACAAAAATAGAAGAAATGAAGGCTAGACACCATATGAACATGCAACCAATATCACTCTACCAGGTAAACAGTGTCTCGTCATAAGTGCAATTTCAAGAAATTAGAGGTAGTAGAAGCTAGCAGACAATGCAAGATGCAGCCTATACCACAGAAAGGCATGTCATATGCACATGTATAACGTATAAACTCAGTAGGTGCAATTTAATCAAATTAAAAGACATACAAGCTAGACCCCATATGTAACATGAAACCAATTATCAAACTATCACTTAGAGCAAGCACCTGAGATGGTGGAGTAGGGGAGATGAACTCATCATATAGACTTGGGACTTCAACTGCAGTAGTAGGGGCAGGGGCAAATCTAGAGAGCCTCCGTTGGCACCGCTCTGGAGGACCACCAACATACCCTAACTTACTCTTTTCCTTCCACTTTTTGATATTGCCTTTTGAAGTCAAAATCACAAGAAAGGAAATAAAATTAGCTTTGCATAACTCGTTGATGCATGGTACAGACGAACACTTCTTTGATGCAAGGCAAGCGCATGATAGGAGGATGGAATATATACGAAAAGGACAACATTGGATGTTCACACCTATGATAGGAGGATGGAATATGTATGAAAAACAGTAACAAAAGGCATTTGAACAAAATTAGAAGAAATGAAGGCAAGGCACCATATGAACATGCAACCAATATCACTCTACCAGGTAAACAGTGTCTCGTCATATGTGCCATTTCAACAAATTAGAAGTAGTAGAAGCTAGAAGACAATGCAAGATGCAACCTATACAACATTCCCAAGTTAAATGTGTCTTATGGGTAATTGATTGTTGCTGGATACACAACAATACTTTGATGTGAGAACATGGTGTAATAGACAGATTTATTATGTTCTAGAAACAGGAACACGTGTCATATTGACACGTATAAGTTGTAAGCTACACAAACAATTCAACAAAATTATGAGCAATACAAACTATACATCATACAGAACAGAACCACATATAACAGTGCCAAGTTAGAGCAAGAACCTGCGATGGTGGAGTAGGGAAGAAGTGCTCATTATCTACACAACTACGTTGAATGTCTAGCCTTGTGTTGTCTTGTGAATCTTGCTGGGAGGATGGTGGAGTAGAATCTGTAGAGACCCTCTGTTTGAGTCGCTCCGAAGGACCACCATCATCCACTTCCTTACTAATTTCCTTCCAATGTATTGATTTTGCATTGTGTAGTCAAACCGACAAAAAAGGAAAAATTATCGCTCTTCGGAACTCATTCAAGCATTATACTGACAAACACTACGTGGATGAAAGGCTAACACATGATACGAGGATGGAATGTGTACGAAAAACAGGACGACGTGACATATTCAGACCTATGAGGTGGTAACTAAGCAGAAGGCATTTCAAGAAATTAGAAGCACTACAAGCTTGACCTTTTTTTTTAAGAAAAGGAGGTTGACCTCCGGCCTCTGCATCAACCGATGCATGCATCCATATGAAATATGCGACCAATATCAGTCCGGCAAGCTAAAATTGTCTAGCGTTTCAACAAATTACAAGCAGTAAATGCTAGAAATCATATGCAAGACGCAACTAATATCAAAGTGGCCACTTGAAGGTGTCTCATCATAAGTGACTGATGTGGGATACGCAAGAACAGTAGTCTGATGTAAGAACATGGTCTGATCAGATATAGTATGTTCTACAAACAGGAACATGTGTCATATTCACATGTATAATGGCTAAAGTAAGCAGATGCAATACAACAAAGTTCGAAGCAATACAACCTATTCATCATACGCAACATGCAAACCAAAGAGTGCAAAGTTAGAGCAAACACCTTTGATGGTGAAGTAGGGGAGATGTATTCATCATCTACACAGCTATGTTGACTGTCTAGCCTTGCGTTGCCGTGCGAATCTTGTTGGGAGGATGGTGGAGTAGAATTAGTAGAGACCCTCCATTTCAGTTGCTCGGAAGGACCACCATCATCCAGCGCCTTACAAATTTCCTTCCGCTTTGTTGATTTTGCATTGTGAAGTCAAACCGATAAGAAAAAGGAATAAAATTCTCTCTTCAGAACTCATTCATGCATGATACTGACAAACACTACTTTGATGAAAGGCAAACTCATGACAGGAGGATAGAACATGTATGAAAAACAAGACGGCATGACATATTCAAACCTATGATGTGGAAACTAAGCAGAAGGCACGTCAACAAATTAGAAGCACTGCAAGCTAGACACCATATGGAAGGTGCAACCAATACCACTCTGTCAAGTTAGAACCGTCTCTTCATAGGTGGAGTTCAACAAATTAGAAACAATATGTGTCGGTGTTCTGGGAACGTGGGTACCCAGACTTGCCCGCCTACGGCCCAGAGCATGGCTCGTCGAGCGGCCTGGTATGGCCCATCTTCATCAGCAACCACTCAAGACCCTCGTGAGGGCCAGGCCTCGTGAGACGGACGACACACGACGTCCCCTGGGGCGGCCTCACTAGGCTGGCTCCCGAGGACCAGAGATATCAAGGCAAGGGACACCTCGCGAGGTTTGCGTGACATGAGCCATGATGACCAAGGCCAGGCGGCCGCTAGCGGGCGCAGGAAGCCAGTTTCCACTTTGGTGCTAAAGGGGCAAGCGCAGGAGAGGAGTCCCGAGGCGTCAGGCAAAGGTTTTCATATCGGTGCAACGCGACCAAGACCAACAGGACGGCAGGGCGAAGGTCACCACGGAGCCCACGACGACGTCACCACCAGAGCCTTTGGCAGGCGAAGACCACCTTTTGTCAGGATAGCTTGTACTAGTTGTCCCCCTTCAAACTTGGCTGTTGTGGGATCCCTTCCCGCTCAATATTTGGGAAGAGGACCCGGGCCTCTATAAATAGGACTAGCCACCACCATAGAGAGGGCGGGTCGATCTCACCAGTGATGGATCGATCTCATCTGGAGAGAGACCACTCTGAAGGGGATCGTTCAGACCACCTTGACACCCACAAGCTCACCGAGCCCAAGAACACCTCTCCTCATGAGGCTGTTCTTCCGGGGTACTTGTTCTTCCTCAGCCTACAAGGCAATCCACCACGCCACACTGGATTAGGGTATTACACCACAACGGTGGCCTTAACCAGTATAAATCCTCGTGTCTCTTGTTCTTCGGGTTTGACGAGCTAGGCCAAGGAATTGGTGCGAGAGCGAACTAGAACAGGAAGGAGAGCTCTTCGTGCGCACCTAGTGTTCGAACCTCAAGGGTTTGCCGGAACCCACGATCCAACATTTGGCGCGCCAGGTAGGGGTGCGTCGAAGCTTCCCTTCCATCGATCCATGCTCCATCGTCCCTCTGGTTCCATGGCCGACGCTCGCCGAGCCCGTGCTGAGCGTCGGGCTGCCATTGTTGTCCACGTCGCCCAGACGGCTCCCGCCGGCGGACCTCCCCGCCACTCCCCATTGCCTGCTGCAAACGCCGCCACTGGCCCGGTATGGCACGAGCAGCAGGACTCATCCCTGCACCCCTCCGTGCGACGGGAAGGACGCACAACCACCCCGTCGCTGACTCCAGCAGGCCCATCGTCCCACGCTCATCCTGGACCCGCGGACACACAGACTGCGTTGCTCATGTCACGCGAGCTCCAGCGTTACCGCCCCACCGACGACCTCTATGAAGAATGGCTCGATCGCATCGCCGAGCTCATCAGTGCCGCTGGGGGCTCTCCTGCACCATCCCTCTCGCTACCTCGCATGCCTCCCTCTGTAGGTGAAGTAGCCCATGAAGCACCTCCACCACCTCCACATCAAGGCGTTGTCCATGGTCCAAGGCACGCGGCCCCCCGACGCGACCCCCGCGCATGGCGCCCATGCAGGAAGAAGGAAGCTGCCAAGAGATCCAGCGGCCTCAAGGAGGTGCGCCAGCACTCCCTCCGCCGCCGCGTCGAGACCGTGCGCCCCTGCCATGGTGGCGCACGGGAACCAAGACCAAGCTCCGCCTCCGCGACAAGCTCTGGTATCAACAGCAGGCTGCAAGGCCCTCGCCCCCGAGCTACGAAACATCAACTGGCCTGGGAAGTTCAAGCCCGACCTGCCTCCATGCTATGACAGCCCCCCCAACCCTGCTGAGTTCCTGCAGCTCTACAAGCTAGGCATTGAGACATCCAACTGCGACGAGAAGATCATGCGAACTGGTTCCTCATGGCTCTTAAGGACGATGCACGCTCGTGGCTCCTGAACCTGCCCGCGGGATCGATCTCCTCCCGGGGTGAGATGCACGAGCGGTACATCGCCAATTTCTAGGGCACCCGCTACCG
>LR738710.1:57756328-57816129 GCA_902687465.1 Secale cereale | reverse complement strand
CCCCCCCCCCCGGTCGCCGGTGACCTGCGGTGCATCAAGCAACAACCAGGAGAAACTCTGCAGAAGTTCATCTAGAGCTTCAACAGCGTCCGCGTCAAGATCCCCAAGGTCACGGATGAGGCCATCATCTCAGCATTCTCCGATGGCGTCCGTGATCTCAGGATGAAGGAGGAACTCGCCATCCACGAAGATCTGGGCACGACCCTGGATCTGTTCAACATCGCAACCAAGTGCGCCAGAGCTGAGGAGGGGCGCCTCTCCCTCGTCGAGCTCCCCACCATTGACCCTGAAGACAAGAAGGCCAACAACAAGGACATGAAGCGCAAAGGGGTGTCCGTACTCGCGGCCGAACCAGAGATGAAGTGTTGCCGCGACCACCCAGAGTCATCCAAGAGCAGCCGTCCATTTTGGACCTTCCACAACATGCACATCCACAACACCAACGACTGTCAGGAGCTCAGCACCCTCGCGACTGGCGCATCGGCCGACGCCTTGAGGAAGCTGGACTGGGGGGCGCTGGGACGACCGCGGCCCCCGCCAGGAGTGGCATGGCCAGCCTCGTGAGGACCGTTGGCACGATCAGCCTTGCGAGGAGTCTTGGAGGGACCAACCTCGCAAGGGTGCCTAGAGGGACCAGCCTCGCGAGGACCGTCCTCAGGGCAAAGCCAGCCTCCCTCCGCTGCCACCACCAAGGAGGAACGACGACCAAGATTAGGGGGCTGGGGGCTTCCAAGAGCCTTGCCCCATCGCTTGCATCTTGGGTGGTGCGCAGGCTCCAACCTCTCAGCGCCTTTTCAAGCATTTCACTCGAGAAGTGAAAGTGGCTCTCCCCAAGCTCGAGGCCACGCGCCCACTCAGGTGGTCCAAGTGCGCCATCACCTTCAACTCAGCAGACCAGCTCAAGTGCGAGGCGACAGCCGGCGCCCTCCCGGTGCTCTGCTCACCCGTCATCAACAATGTTCAAGTCACCAAGACCCTCATCGACAGCGCCGCAGGGATCAATGTCATGTCCATCGAGACGTTCGCTAACTTCCAAGTGCCATACGATCAGCTACAGCCTACCAAGCCCTTCTCAGGAGTGACTAACGGCTCCACCACCCCGATAGGGTAGGTTCGCCTGCCTGTCACCTTTGGCAAGCGCGACAACTACCGCACGAAGCTCATCGACCTTGATGTTGCCCACATTCATCTTCCCTACAACGCCATCCAAGGGTACCCGGCCCCCGCCATGTTCATGGCGGTGACTCACCACGGCTACAACGTCCTCAAGATGCCAGGAAGCGGCGGCGTCATCACCATCGCTTGCGAAGAAAAGGATGCGGTGTGCTCACTCGAGCGGACTTACCAGGCTACAGCGGTCGAGGATCCGGACAATGATGGCGCCATCTACCCTCCTGAGGTCGTCCCCAAGAAGAAGAAGTTGTTGCTCGCCCGGGAGCCCCAAGAAGACGCAACACCCGATGGTCGTGCCTCAGGATCCGAGCCCTTGCATGGGGTGCCTCCCTCCCTTGCATAGGAAGGCGCGCCCGACGCTCCCCTCAGGCTAGGCTCGTGGGCTCTCCTCTGGAGGGCCTCCGACCTAGCCAATGTCCCGAGGGAGGCGCTCGGGGACAATGTGGAGGCGTGCTTCGCCGCACGCTTCCCTCAAGCAGGAACGAGGCGCGAGGCGCCTAGTGCTCAAGAGTTCTTCACCAAGACAACCCATGAGCTTTAGAAGCCGAGAGCCATACGTGGCGACAGCCGCACATGACCCGACGCGGCTCCCCATCCAGGCGGTGATGGTGAGCTGCGCGTCTGCATCGACTACCTTGGGCTCAACAGGGCCGCATCTCAGGAGCGTTACTGGCCATCACACACTGGTCGGTGTGAGGGTCCCCCTCACAGCTACGTTCGCATGCCCTTCGGCTTGCCGAACCAGGAAGTCCTGGCGGCACGCGAGGCCAGGCATCAGGAGATCTTGGCAGAGGTGGCATCGGTTCATCACGAGCTCTCAGAACCTCCCGACCTCGCGAGGCCCCGGAGTCAGGCGGCTCGTGAGGAGCGACACCTAAGAAGCAGCTTCTTCGACATACGTCTCCAACTACACCGACCTCTTTTCAGCGACTGTGCCAGGTGACATTTTCCAGTTTTATTTAACCGGGAGCGCCCCTCGGGCTGCATTATTCCCAGGTCGCACGGGCATGTCCCTGTGAAATGTATCTTTCTGCATCTTTAGCTTACTCTGTTGGGGCCGCCCCTTGGGCCGCATCATCCCCAGGCCGCACGGGTCCGTCCCTGTGGCATGTATCGCATTTTGCGTCGCCTGGGTTAGCTCATTTCTTATTAATTTACCTTATGGGTATCACCTGTTCACTCACCACCACTTTTGGCCTTCCTCGCTACCTAATGGACTTCTGCTCATCCCGCAACAGGGGCTACACACGTTGGCTTGGCGCTTGTGCTCATGCCCGTCCCTACAACACTAACATACCCGAGAGATTAAGCTCTGACTTGCGGCCTGCTCCGCATACGTCACCTCACCATGTCCTTGGTGCCTTCATCTTCCTGCGGAGTAATCAGTGGCCCAGTGGTAGGCGCGGTTCTAAGTTGTGTTGCTTAAGACTAACCCACAGGAATCTTAGGAGCACGACGGCAGGCGACCCTACTGGTCTCTTCTTCTCACGTAATTCGCTTGCGCGTTAAAAGGGGGGCCTCTGAGCATTGCGTCTCAGGGGCTCCTACTGACTCTCCATCCCTCACACCCTGCCATTGACCAAGGCATCGCAACCTGGCATACCAGCAGCGGCTGAGCTTCGCTCGAGGGTCGGGTCCCAAGGACGCAGAGCACCAGGAAGGATGAGAGAAGGGGGGCCGGCTTAGAGAGATCAGGTCTGTTCGCACGTCAAGGCAGACCCTTGAGCATCGCGTCTCAGGGGACTAACTGGCCACGTAGCCCCTCAACGCCTAGTCTTGTCCTGGTGATCCGGACAAGCTGGCGGCAGCTGAGGTATGCGCGGGGTCGGGCCCTGCCAACGCAGAACACCAAGGCCTAATCCAGCATTTCCTTCGCGAGGGTTGTTCGTACGTCAATGGGGACCCCTGAGCATCGTGTCTCAGGGGCCTAACTGGCCACGTAGCTCCTCACTCCCTGGTATCGTCCTGGCGATCCGGACGAGCCAGTGGTGGCTGAGGTATGCACGGGGTCGGGCTCTGCCGACGCAGAACTATAAGGCAAGCGGGAAGGACATCGTGAATTCTCAGCCACGCGGCATCGAAAGCAAGCCAGGCGCACCGCTTGAGGAATCACCTCAGACCCATCAAGATAAGTCATGCATCCCATCGGCGTGCTGCCATCACTTGACGAGTTGGTATCTGCAGTCACGCATCGGCAATGTTACCCCATTTTTAGCCCCCAGAAGTTGCTTGCACGCCAAGGGGGACCTCTTGAGCATCGCGCCTCAGGAGCTCTTATCAGACCCCGGGCCGCTCACTTCCTGGCCTTGACCACGGCATCGCGACCTGGCATACCAGCGATGGATGTAGCTTGCCTTGGGACTGGGACATGCCGGCGTAGAGCACCAAGCTACTAAAAGGGTAAAAAGGAGCGACACTGCCAGAACGAGGCTTGCAAAAAGGGTTTCTTAGCGAGGATAATAAGCATCGGAGCAAAAGCGTTACAGGTTCTTTACACTCCCCCAAGGGGTTGGTTTTGACTCCTCGCAAGGAGCAAAAGAAACAGATTTTGGGAGACCCAAACTACGGCTACCATCGTCGACGCCATCATCAACAGTAGGCCACGAGAGGCCATCTCTGACCCCGGCTCTTCACAAGGGGCTTTTCCCTTCTTGGTGGCGTAAAATTGCCGTATCGGTGCCATGGGTGGCGCTGCAAAGCAGGGAGTGAGGAGGAAGAGGAAGAAGCAGGCGGAATGGAGGAGGAAGATGTGCAACGGGTGCTCTGCCTGTCGCCTCATTTATAGCCAGGAGAAGGCCAACAGCCGGCCTCCATAATCGTAGGTAATGATGGTCTTTGTGCATGCAGGGACTCGTCAAATCGTGCAGTCGTTGAGGCGGTGTGGGGAAGTGGAGACGCCCACATCCTGTCAATCGCCACGTGTCAATCAAGGTTGCAGGCTTTTGGGGCCCTCGGCGCTCCGCACTTGACCCTTGGCTTCGCCGCAAAGCCAAGTCCAAGCCCACCTTGGGCCCGGGGGCTACTGTCGGAGTTCTAGGAATGGGGGTACCCAGACATTCCTGCATGCGGCCCAGAGCGTGGCTCGTCGAGCGGCCTGGTACGGCCCATCTTCATCAACAACCACTCAGGACCCTCGCGAGGGGCCAAGCCTCGTGAGGCGGAAGATGCAAGACCTCCCTTGGGCGGCCTCACTAGGGAGGCTCCCGAGGAGCGGAGATATCAAGGCAAGGAACACCTCGTGAGGTTCGTGTGACGTGATCCATGATGGCCAAGGCCAGGCGGGCGCCAACGGGCGCAGCAAGCCAGTTTCCACTTTGGTGCTAAAGGGGCAAGCGCAGGCGAGGAGTCCCGAGGCGTCAGACAAAGGTTTCCATATCGGTGCAACGAGACCAAGACCAGCAGGACGGCAGGGCAAAGGTCACCATGGAGCCCACGACAACGTCACCACCAGAGCCTTTGGCAGGCGAAGACCACCTTTTGTTAGGATAGCTTGTACTAGTTACCCCCCTTCAAACTTGGATGTTGTGGGATCCCTTCACGCTCAATACTTGGGAAGAGGAACCGGGCCTCTATAAATAGGACTAGCCACCACCATAGAAAGGGCAGGTCGATCTCACCAGTGACGGATCGATCTCATCTGGAGAGAGACCACTCTGAAGGGGATCGTTTAGACCACCCTTACACCCACAAGCTCACCGAGCGCAAGAACACCTCTCCTTAGGAGGCTGTTCTTCCAGGGTACTTGTTCATCCTCAGCCTACAAGGCAATCCACCACGCCACACTAGATTAGGGTATTACACCACAACGGTGGCCCGAACTAGTATAAATCCTTGTGTCTCTTGCTCTTCGGGTTTGACGAGCTAGGCATAGGAATCGGTGCGAGAGCGAACTAGAATGGGAAGGAGAGATCTTCGTGCTCAGCCCAGTGTTCCAACCTCAAGGGTTTGCCGGAACCCACGATCCGACATGTGACGCGCCAGGTAGGGGTAATGACAAACAATACTTTGATGCAAGGAAACCGCATCATAGGAGGATGGAATATGCATGAAAAATAGCACAGCATGACATATTGACATGTATGATTTGGAAAGTGTAAACTAAGCAGAAGGTGTTTGAACTAATTAGAAGCAATGCAAGCTAGACACCATATGAAAGATAAAAGATGAAACCAATATCACTCTGCCAAATTAAAAGTGTGGCCTCATAAGGGTATTTCAACAAATTATAAGCAATACATGTCAACACCTCAAGAGGCTAGAAATCATATGCAGTATGATATGAATAAACGTGTCTCATCGTAAGTGATTGATGCAGGATAACCAAGAGCGGTAGTTTCATGTAAGAACATGGTTAATGGATAGATGTAAGTATGTACCAAAAACAGAAACCAGATATCACACTGCCATTTTAGAGCAAGCACCTGGGGTTGTGGAGTAGGGGAGATGAGATTTAGAACTTGCGCTGCAGTAGGAGTAGCAGGAGAATCTGCAGAGATCATCTGTTTCGGTTGCTCCAGAAGACCACAATCATCCCGTGCGTTCTTCCTTTTAGATTTTTCCTTGTCAAGTCAAACCCACAAGAAAAAGGAATGAAATTCACTCTTCCAAATTCGTTGATGCATGATACTAACGAACAGAACTTTTATGTAATTCAACTGCATTGTAGGAGGATGGAATATGTATGAAAAACGCTAAGCAGAAGGCATTTCAACAAAATATAAGCAATGCAAGCTAGACGTCGTATTAAAGATCCAACCAAAATCACTGTACCAAGTAAAAAGTGTCTCATCATAACTGGCATTTGAACTAATTCGAGGCAGTACATGCTTGAAATGATATGCAAGATGCAACAAATATCACACTGTCAATTTGAATGTGATTGATGTAGGGTACACAAGAAAAAGTAGTTTGATGTAAGAACATGGTTAATAGAAAGACGTAGTTTGTACCAAAAACAGGAAGACATGTCATATTCACAGGTATAATGTGTTAACTAAGCAGATGCAGCTTAGACTAATTAGAAGCAAAACAAGGTAGACACCATATGCAACATGCAACAACATATCACACTGCCAAGTAAGGCAGGCACCTGCGATGGTGGTGTAGGGGAAATGCGGTCACCGTGGAGGCCTCCCACTTGCCTCTAGCGCCAGATCCAACCATTGCTAGGGAAGGAAGTGGTGGGTGCAAGAGATGAGGATGCTGGGGCTGGGAAGATTGGAAAGCTTGGGCTTGAGGAAGGCGTGGGGCTGATGGATGGGATTGATCTCCTGTTATAACGTTGTGAATACAGAACGTCCCCCCACTTTAGCCATAAACCTCGCCGGTTCCCAAAGCGGTCGTGCATAATGTGCGGTTTGGATGCTCATGTAACATTGATAAGCATCCCTCAATAAGCGGGCACGATCTCTGTTTGATAAGACGTGTCAATGGGGTTATACCTCGAAACGCGAAACTAGGACCAAGTAAAACGGTTCGATATGTTAATGGGATAGTTGCGACGCTTCACCAAAAAGTTCTCAGTAAAGACACAATATTTGTTTTATTTCAATACCTTGCACTCAAAGGTTGTACTAACCATGCAGAGCCGGACACAATACACTTTTTACAGAAGATGGTGCTTCAATATGTTCGGAGGAAGGAAGCCGCCTTGCAATGACAAAGATAATACGGAAGCCGAACTCATCGTCATCGAACACAGGTTCAGGGGCTACTGAGGGAGTCCTACATTGAGGGGTCCTCGTGTGGCCGGATAACTCGTGGTGGGCCTTGAAGATCATTGTTGAAGATCGTCTCTCGTATCCGTATAGGACTCCTATGTATGTATAATGGCTGGTTTTAGGTTCGGGTGTAATCTTTCCTTCCTCTGCAAGATGGTCATGTACAAACCCTAGGGCCCTCCGGTCCATATATAAACTAGAGGGTTTAGTCCGTAGAGGCTAAAAAACAAGAAATCATATCACATAGGCTAGACATCTAGGCTTTAGCCATTAAGATCTCGAGGTAGATCAACTCTTGTAACACATATTCATCAATATTAATCTAGCAGGAAGTAGGGTATTACCTTGATCGAGAGGGCTTGAACCTGGGTAAACATCGTATCCCCAGTTTCCTATTACCATCGATCCTGAGACGCATAGTTCGGGACCACCTACCCGAGATCTGCCGGTTTTGACACCAACATTCACCCTCGGGGCTGATGGTATGTACATAGTTATGTGTTTGACCTCTCTCTCTCTCTCGTGTTCTTGATTTGGCACGATCTTGATGTATCGTGTGCTTTGTTATTATAGTTGGATCATATGGTGTCCCCCCTCTACCTTCTTGTGATGAATTTAGTCTTCATCTTAGAGGTTTCATTATGTTGGATTGAGTATGGGATTTGAGAACACTTGATGTATGTCTTGCGATGGGATATCCGTGGTGACAATGGATGTTCTATTGATTCACTTGATGTATGTTTCGGCACTCAACTCGCGGGTTCCCGAGGTGACATTGGGGCAATCTATGCATAGGGGTTGATGCACGTTTTTGTCATGTGTTCTTTGGTAGAAATTGTGGAGTGATTCTTTGTCGCACGTTAAGGGATTTCCATATGATTTAATTATGTTATCATTGTTGAGAGACTTTGCACTAGTGAAAGTATGAATCCTAGGCTTTGGTTTCAAGCATTGCAATACCGTTTTCGCTCACTTTTGTTATTAGTTACCTTGCTGTTTTTATATTTTCAGATTACAAAAACCTACATCTACTATCCATATTAGACTTGTATCACCATCTCTTTGCCGAACTAGTGCACCTATACAATTTACCATCATATTGGGTTTGTTGAGGACACAAGAGACTCCTTGTTATTTGGTTGCAGGGTTGTTTGTGAGAGACCATCTTCATCCTATGCCTCCCACGGAATGATAACCTTAGGTGTCGGTGCAACAAACCTTGGGTCCGTTTCCCAAGACTGTGCACATGCTCGAGGGACAAGTTGCAACAATAGGTCCAGATCAGAATCGCCCCAGAGGCAACCCTTCGAGATTGCCCCGGCAGGCTTGTCGGGGCTCATGGAGACGAACTGCCTCATCAAGACACCTCGCAACAACGCACGTCGACAATTAATGCATTGTCAAGCTCCTAAGTGGCTCAGTGGAAACTCCTTGCCACATGGCGGCCTTTTCCTACAGCAGAACCTCCCAGTGACATCCGTCCCGAGACGTGTCAAAAAGCAGATGCGGGGCTGGCAAAGCAAGCCCGGTAGGCCCTGCTGGGCGTACTCTGATGTGACACTAAGCGGTGCATTTAATGCACTCTGTCAGCCTGCAGAGTTAGGTATGCTAGTAATTTTTGCTTTCTAATCCACACAAAATGACTAATTTTCCACTGTGGTAACACCATAATCTAGGAGGCCCATGGCAACCGTAGAAGGGGTTCAGATCCGTTCGAATCATAAACACCCACATGCACGTAGTCACTCTCGTCCCAAGGCACCTTGCCGGGCCAGAGTCCTACGTTTTTCCACCACCATCCATCATCAATCCACCAAAGCAAGAGTAGAGTTTTGCGCCTCGCGGCGGCCCGAACCTGGGTTTAATTGCATGTGTGATCGCTGTCGTGTTGTCTCACGCTCCTTTGCTCTTTGTGCAACATGCCCATCCCCCCGCCAGACCAAAAGGGGCTCGTAGCCCCATAGGTGGCCGTGGTTTTCCCACGACATCTTTGGCGCGCCAGGTAGGGATATCACTTGCATGAATCCGAAAGTGTGAGTAGCGCGTCATCTTCATCGCCATCTTCCTCATCAATGGCTCCATCGGCCATGGAGCCCAGAAAGAAATCCGGCACTGCAGCTCGCCCATCCAGCTCGAAAGCCCTGCTGCCCGCGGCCTCCGATGCTGCGGGGACTACGGGGACACACGAGGGTGTGGGCGCTTCGGGGGATGTGATCGATGCAGGAGGCACTGTCACCACACTCCCCGCAGACGAAGCATGGTCGCTGGAGAAGGACCGCATCAGCAACACACCAGTGGCGACACTTCATGATGTACGAGCAGATAAATTATCCCTCCTGCGCCACCTCGCCCAGCCAAAGGCATAGCCTTGGCGGTGTCGTTTGTTCTGGGGCGAATCGCAACCTTCCGGCCGCTCCCATTGTGGGCGTGGCAACGGGACATGCACCACCCCCAGAATGAGCCGACCTAGCCAATGTGCGCAACAGAACCGCTGTCCCTCAAGCGCCTCCACCTCATCACCATGCCTCCCAAGTGGCTGGCTTGGGGCGATGAGGGCATGGCGCGATCGCCACTGGCTCCTTCAGAAGACAGGTGACGCAACGATCATCATCTTCGTCACCTATGCCAAGCACTGCCTCGGAGGCTATGGCACGCGCCTAGCTGCTGTGGAGATTCCCACCGGCGGCAGATCAGATGGATGAGTGGCAAGTTACCATCCAGAGTCTGATTGCTTTCGCCGAGGTGGGAGGATCGCAGCGAGTTGGCCCACCATGGCCTCCCCAGGCGGCAGCAACGACGGCCCACGCCGCAGGCCGTGTTGGAGGGGCTGCCCCCATGGTGCAATCCCCACCACGGTAGCTAGCGCGGGAACCACGTGACCAAGACCCCGATGACGTCTCGATGGCCTCATTGGGCCCTCGAATAGACCGAGGCCAACAGCGAGCCCGGAGGACAGGCTGAGGGAGCGCGCGCGTCATCATCAGGACGCGCTGTGGTGACCACTGCCTGCCCGACGGGCGTGACAGCCGCGACGTCGACGAGCCTGCGCTCACTGGGGGCGGGTACCTGCCTTTCGGGGCAGGGTGCCCTGCCTTCACTCGTGAGCTGTGGCAAGTCCGTTGGCCGTCCGCTCGCACGTTCAAGCCGGAGATCCCAGAGAAGTATGATGGGAGGCTGAACCCAGTCGAGTTCTCGAACATCTACACCATCGCTGTTCAAGCTGCCAGGGGGGAGATAAGAAGCTATTCGCCAATTACTTCCCTTTGGCACTCAAGCCAAACGTGAGGTCTTGGATAATGCACCTGCCGGAGAACTCCATTTCGACGTGGGCTGACCTATGCCATGAGTTCGTTAGCGCCTTCATGGGTCGCCACCAAGAACCAGGGCGGCCCAACGATTTGCAGCTTCTCCCGTAGAAGGAGGGAGAGACTCTGCGGAAGTATATGCAGAGGTTCAGCAAGGTCCACGGAAACATTCCAGATATCCACCCGACAGCTGTGATAGCAACATTTCAGTCCAACGTGCGCTGTCGTCGGATACGTGCCAAGATAAACGTTGGGTTGCCCAAGACTGTTAAGGAACTCCGATCTACACCCTGGTGGACAAGTGTGCTTGGGTGGAGGAGGGAAGGAAACTCCCTGGAGAAGAAGATGGCGTCGACGTCGACTCAGAGGATGACGAGGGCGCCACTAGTTATAAGAAGAACAATAAGAAGCGCAACAAGAAGCCCAAGGATAAGGCAGTGATGACTATTGAGGGATCGGGCACTCCTAGTACCGGCAAGATGGCTAAAGCCGAAACCCCTGGCAAGGAGGTTGCCACGTGCAATGATTGCCAGGATGCTGCGGCTGCCGAGAAGGCTAGGAAGGGTGATGGGCCGTATTCCTAGATCCATCGGACCAAGGCCCATGGCCTTCAGGAGAGTCCTCAGGTTGAGCAGCTTGTCAAGAGGCAGAGTGCTGAATATAAGAAGCGTGACAAGGGAAAGGTCAGAATGGCGCTGGCGGGAAGGGTCGGGTGGTGAAGCAAATCGCCTCGGGAAGGCTCTTTGGAACCAAGGAAAACCCGCGAGGGGCTGTGGAAAAGAGGATTGCAATGAGGAAAGCAATGGAGGGATGAAGAGGAAGCCAACAAGCAGGAATTCCAGAAAGCTAATAACGCCCTATGTGTTGATGGGGGTGCATCTCTGCACTCCTCTCACCGCCAACTCAAATAGTGGGCACACGAGGTCAACGTAGTGGAGCCAGCAGCAGATTCTTAGAAGCTGCTTAAATGGTCACGTCCACCCATCATATTTGAGGAAGAGGACCACACATGTCGCCCCACTGCGGTAGGGTGCTTCCCGTTGTTGGTTTCACCAACAATTCGCAGCCTCAAGGTCACAAAGATGTTGGTGGACGGCATGGCCGGGTTGAATCTGATTTTCCCGAAGGTTATCTACAGACTTCAGATAGCAGAGGAAGAACTTGAGGTTACAGGCACGTTTCAAGGAGTTAACCCCGACAGGAGTTGTCCTAAGGGGAAGATCACGTTGCCGGTGACATTTGGGGGAGAATTGAACTATCGGACTGAGAAGGTTGTGTTTGATGTGGTCGACCTCCCCCTGCCGTACAATGGAATCTTGGGACGCCCAACTCTAGCTAAGTTCATGGCAGCATCCCACTATGCTTACAATGTCTTGAAGATGCCAGGGGCCAGTGGGGGTTATTTCCATTCCATCAGATGAGAAAGACACAATTATTTGCGTGGATAAGATGTACCGGGATGCGGTTGCGGCAGAGGCTACGGAGACCGTCGTTCCCGCCAAGGATAGCAAGAAAAAGAAGAAAGCTAGTATGGACTCCGACAAAGAATTCGGGGAGTACGCCCCTTTGGGGTGCGCTATGCATGTTGATGACTTGCCAGAGAGTTCCACTAGCAAGAGGTCCAAGGTTGCTCCGCCTGCTGTGAAGAAGGTCTTGGCAGGGCTGGATGGCGCTGATGGTCCCTTTACTATCAGTGACACCCTCGATGACAAATAGGAAAGCGCGCTCGTTGCCTTCCTGCGGGCGAATGTCGATGTGTTTGCATGGCAACCACCTGACATCCCCGGCGTTCTCGGGGAGGTAATTGAGAACCACCTTGCTGTCTGCGCACATGCCCGACCCGTGAACAGAAGGTCCAGAAGAAAGCTTTAGAACGGCAGTAGTTCGTTGCCGAGGAGATCAAGAAACTTGAGGCAGCTGGTTTGGTCAGAGGAGTAATACATCCAACATGGTTAGCAAACCCAGTAGTTGCGCGCAAGGCAAATGGAAAGTGGAGGCTGTGTATAGATTTCACTGATCTGAACAAGGCCTACCCGAAGGACCCATTTCCTTTGCCGCGCATTGATCAGATTGTGGATTCCACCTCAGGGTGCCATTTGCTCTCCTTTCTAGATGCATATTCTGGGTACCATTGGATTTTTATGTGCAAGAAGGACGAAGAGAAGACCGCATTCATCACCCCATGTGGCACATTCTGCTTCGTACGCATGCCTTTCGGGTTGAAGAGTGTTGGATCAACCTTTGCAAGGGCACTCCAGATTGGTTTTGAGCCACAACTACGCAGGAACATTGAAGTGTATTTGGATGACATTATGGTTAAGACCATGGATAGATCAACACTCCTACAGGATTTGGAGGAGATGTTCGCCAATCCGCACAAGATCTACTTGAAGCTGAATGTGGAGAAGTGTGTGTTTGGTGTTCCCTCCGGCAAGCTCCTTGGGTTCTTTGTGTCCCACCGTGGGATCGATGTGGCAGCCCGGCTCAGAGAAACCGAAACGCCCTGTATTCCAGCCCAGAGATCAAGGAGAAGTCTTCTAGAATACATCACTGCTTAGCATAGAACAAACCAGCTCTTTATTACAGTATACTTTGGTACAAGGGGTATACATCGGCATGGCGAAACTACGCCTACCACGTTTGCTCCATGCAAGCAGCTGAACAACACGATGCAGCGGAATAACTACTGGCAGCGGAACAGCGACGGCGGTGGTGAACTCCACTCCACAGGGACTCTGGCTGGAATGCTTATCCTAGCTCGCAAACAAGGAATCCACGGCAAACAAGCAATCCTATCCAGCATGACCTGAAAAGCTGGCATGACATGCCAGGTCAGTACATTGAATGTACTTGGAAGGTCACAGCAACCAAAGCAATCAAGACAAACAATAGCATGGCAATTTTAGATTATTAAGCAATGATTAACATGATACTGTCATAACAACATGGCATGTACAACATGATACAGCTAGAACAATACGAACATGGCATGAACATATGAACATGATAATACTAGCATGCAACATGATGACAATATCATTCACCAACTTACTCTGCTCGGTTACCTCGTAACCATCACATGCATCACTTACCAGCACGGACACCACACGATCATCTCAGGATCCAATCAAGCTTGGTATTAACAATACCATAGTAATCATTTATGACCACAAGGAGCTTGACCTTTACCATTGACTCTCGCATAATCATCCCAAATATCCAACAAGTTGGTACTCACGATACCACAGTGGTCCTCTCACGAAAAAATAAGTATCAACCAACTTCTTTCATCATCGAACCAGGGTTGTTATTAATCATATAATTAATATTACTGTTGACCCACAGTGTGACCGACACAAACTGGGACCATATCCACGGGCGCGGCTATCGATAGATTAAATACACTCAGCAGAGGTAGCGCACTTTACCCACACTACGGAACCCTGGGCTCGCACTCCCATACGTGCGGACCAAAAGGTTCCGATGAAACCCTCCCTTTGTCATGGCACTCTCCCGGCCACTCTGACCATCTCCCTCTCAGGGCTAGGTCTTGGGTGGCCCCGTGTCTACCAAAGACACCAACGACCACCGTCGTGGCAAAACAGTCCCAAACGGGGACAAGGATACATAAAAAAACAAAACAAGCACACAAGGTTAGGTCTGCTTACCGGGCCAGGGTATGCACGCCCATAACCTTCCTCGCGGGAGGCACCGGTGAGAGGCACAACAAATGACCGAGTTAAGACCTCCCCATAACGTAAGCGTGGTTGCACTGGAAAAGGCTCGATTTGGTGGCACCATGACTTAGCCAATAATTGTTCAAGTATATTATTATCCGGTTAAACTTGAATGCAAAAATGCTGAGTCATCATAAAATAACATGATGCAACTACAATGCATGAACATGATATCAACATAAGCATGGAGGTGCAACATAATCATCGAGCATAACCACAATGAAGCATATGTCCAAATTAGCATGGCGTACTGACGAGCATGAATATCACAAGTATAACACTACTCATGGTATACTTTACTACTAGCATCATAAATAAAGACCATTCAAGAATATACTAGCATCAACAATAAATACCATGCAAGAACATAACAAGAATACTACCAAGTAAGCATGTAACCAGCTAGTTGCAACAGAACGGGCACAACCACGGTACTAGATAACAGACAACAAACATGCAACAGACGAGCATTACTACTACTAGCATGTACTTCTACTACCAAGCATAATATGTGAACAAGATACTAGCGAGTAGTACACACTAACAAGAAGCATCAGAACATAGCATGAAAGTGAGCATGAATCCACGAGCATAACCAAAACAACGACAGCAGTAGCAATCAAACAGACAGATAACAACAAACTTTTATTAAATATTCAAGTTGAGAACCTTGGCTACTGCATGGCTATCATGCAAGTGGCTGTTTTGGCTTGCCTGGTGATGAAGAAGGCTCCGGGAAAAGGTGACGAATGATCGCGGAAAGAATCACCAGAAAGGGTACTCTCTCAGAGGGGGCTGATTAGGGAAAGGGCAGAATTGTCATTTTCAGAATGTTGAAACATAGTGAAAATGATGGGAACAGAACGGGTTCGACGAGACGAAGACGTGAACGTTGGATTCATCTCAATCGGAGTCTCGAACAAAAAGTTATAGCCCGAAGAAGTTGATGGACCAATTTGTAAAAATAACTATACAAACAGGCCACTGGGCTGAAAAACAGAAAGCACATTTAGTTGAATACGCCTCCACAGAAGAGAAAACGTATATCCAGCCATAGTTAAATCAGAATATGCCTTCTGATAAAGAAAGCACATTCCTAACCGAACTAAGAGCTGAGTACGCTTTCACTAAACGAAAACGTATTAAACAAAATACGTTTCCACTTATCTAACGTGGTGAGGGCTGGGTCAACGCGTGTGGCTGACAGCTGGGGTCGAGAGGAGAGGCGGGGCCCGCCTGGCCTGGCTCGGTCGTCTTCTTCCCCCGCTCGCCCGCTCCAGGCCGAGGCAGAGGAGGGCGCGACGCCGGCGACTGCCCTGGTGGCTCAGGCAGTCCCCGGCCAAGACAAGACCACCGGAGAGACTGGCAAGGAGTGCCGCATCCATCCTGCTAGGACACGGACACCGAGGTGCAGTGGGACATCGGATGCTTCGCGCGCCAGGGGGAGGACATGGACGTCGTCGTCCGGCGAGTCCCGGAGCTACAAGAGGTCCCCGGCGGCTTTCAGGCTACCAGCGAACTCAGAGGGATGACACGCACCCGCCTGGGTCAGCCATCCTTGCAGATGAGCTCTCAACCGAGCAGGATACGAGTTGTACCAACCGGTGGCTTCGGACAAACTTGGGCTCGCAGCTACGGGGTCTCCGGCGACGAAGCAAGGGGTTGGGTAGGTTTAGGAGGGGTGGTGGAGGGCTCGGGTGGTGGCTAGATGGGTCAGGGCACGCTGCTGAGCACGAATTCAAGGTGAGGCCCGCGGCGGCCATGGCGGCGATGTCGAGCCCAGAGAGCTTCTCGAGCTCGGGCTAGAGGTGGAGAGAGGGGGAGGAGAGCGGTGGATGCGATGGTGTGCTCGGATGGCCTTTAAATACCCGGAGCAGCGAGGGGGTGAGGTGGCACGCGCGCGACTATGTGTCCGCGCTCTGGCGACGGGCACGCGCGGCCAAGGGTCATGAAGAGGGGTGGCTAGGCGACGAGGGAGGACGCTGACGAGTGGCAGAGTTCACGGAGTCGAGGAAGGGCTCGGGGACAAGGGAAGAAGAAACCAACAGAGGAGGAAGGCGACATGGCCACGGGCGCGCACTGTGCGGTGAGGGTGACGACTCACCCGAGAAGAAGACGGAGGAGGAAAGGGCACAGGGCGACGCCGTCGATCACGAGGAGGCTACTGGACATGGCGGCGGGTCGAGACGATGAAGGAACGGACGAGCACAACACCGAGGACTTGACAGATCGCATTTAATGCATGCCAGGGCGGTGGTCACCGCGTGAGCTAGTGCATGCGGCGTGTTCTGGCCGAACCATCCATGTCTAACACATTTGCCTTAGTGCCTTTCGTCAAAGCAAAGCAACAAGTTGGTCTAGGGGCAAAGAAGGGATTAGCAGAACGATCTAGGAGACATGAACAGGAAGGTGTTTCTACTGCGGGGAGACAAACACAGAGAGAGGCAGAAGCTGAGTTTTGGCAGGGCTTGATCACACCGAAAGAACACCGTGATGACCAAGTATCAACCCAAATGGAGGAGTCTAGAAGGGGGTTTCAGTAGAAACTGCCATAATGGCCAGAAATGGGGATTTGGATGACGCACTGAAATGGAGTATCAACTTAAGCTCAAATTGGGCAAGGCGGAGTTATTAGGCCATATGAAGATGCTCAAAAAGACTCGCACCAATTGGCCAAGCCAAAATGGTACTTGCTTCATAATGGTCCTCTTTGAACAGGAATTTGAGAAAATTCCTGAGGGAAAATGGCTAAACAAAATATGCGCAAATTTGGTGGAGCTAGGTTATATGGACATGAGAAGGCCTAGGAAAATGTTCAGCCTTAATGGAGGAAGATAAAATATACTTGCTTCACAAACTGAAAATTGGGACATAATCAAAGAATTGAAGATGAGCTCACATGGAGGCATGATATGCGCTCTACTTTGGTGGAGGGCTATGATATGATGATGTTCAGGAACATGCAAAATTGCAACTCATTTGGATATGCCTAGCTTGTACCTCCTTCACAAAATTTCTTTCTGGGCAGAAACTTTGGGAAATCATTGATAAATAATCACTAGGCAAATGAAGTTGAATTTTGGCATGTGGCAATGATATGGACATGAAAATATGTCCAAGACGTTTGGAGTCAATTGGGCAAAGATAAATAGCACTTGCTTCACAAAGTGCCATTTTGGGCATAATAGGAAAATGAATATTGGAGGATTATTTTTGAACATGGCAAGGAAAAGTTTTCCCATATGTGATGAAGATATGACCCAAACAATTTATGAGAATTATTTGGGAATTTTAGGAGTGATGGAAATATAAGTTGCTTCACAACCTAGGGCAGATAGGGTTATTCCTTTAATAGAAAAAGGAATATTCCCAATATTGGGATTGGTCTAGGATGAAAATGGCAAGGTCTAGGGATGGATCTGAGGATGACAAGCCACTATGGAAATAAAGAAGAGGTCATCTTCTTCAGTTTGCAGACCACAAAGCCACGGAAAAAGAAAACTCAAGCAAAAAGCTCAGAAAAACAAAAGAAAAAGAAAGGGCCAAAAATTAGGCTGTGACAATCGAGGCCAACCCTGATAAGAACAAGGCTATCGAGCCGATGCATGCGCCAAGGATATTTAAGGATGTTATACATTTGGCAGGGTGCGTTGCCGCACTTAGCAGATTCATCTCCAAGTCTGTCGAGTGTGCCCTGCCTTTCTTCAAGATCTTAAAGAAGGCAGGACCCATGAAGTGGATTTCGGAAGCAGATATGGTATTACAGAAGTTAAAGACCTATTGGTCCTCTGCGCCCACTTTGGATGCTCCCAAACCACAAGAGTCATTGCTGCTATACCTAGCGGCAACAAATCAAGTGGTTGGCGCAACACTAGTGGCACAACGAGAACTGAAGGAAGCAGCAGGAGCAGCCAGTGTCCCTTTCGGAGAAGAAGATGAGAACAGCCTAGCAAGGCTAGAAATGGATCAGTACAGAGGATTGCACGACAGTGGGAACAACCCCAGGGTCGCGGAAAGGAAGAAAGTGGTGCACCACCCAGTATACCCCGTTAGCTCCCTATTGCAGGGGGCTAAATCCAGGCATTCTGGTGTGCAAAAAATGATTTTTGGCCTAGTCATGGCCTCAAGGAAACTGCGCCACTACATCCAAGCCCATGAGATCACGGTTGTAACCCGCTTTCCATTGCAAAGGATACTCCGAAACCCAGAGGCTACCGGTAGGATAGTGGAGTGGGCATTGGAGTTATCTTGCTTTGGCCTAAATTTTGAAAGCACATCAACGACTCACAGCAGGGCATTGGCAGAGTTTATTGCAGAATGGACGCCAACCACTGTGAGGCTGTTGCCTTGCAGTACATAGTCAAAAAAAAACCCCTGATGAAGAAGTGCCAGAGATAGTTGTTCCTGGCAAGGAAGCGCTCCAAGAATGGATCATGTATTTCGATGGCGCCTTCTCCTTACAGGGTGCAGGGGCTGGAGTGCTTTTTTCCCCCACTAGGGAGCACCTAGAGTACGTCATCCAGATGCATTTTCCCCAGGAGGAGGCGACCAACAATACATGAGAGTATGAAGGGCTCTTTGCCGGGTTCGGGATTTCCATCGAATTGTGAATCAATAAGTTGATTATTCGAGGAGATTCACAGCTGGTGGTGAGACAAGTCAACAAGGATTACCAAAGTCCATTGATTGAGGCACACATTGAGGAATTGAGAAGGATAGAGGAGCACTTTGACGGATTGCAAACAAACCACCTACCCCGTGTAGAAAATAGTATTGCGGATCATCTGTCAAAGTGTGATGGGCAAAAGCTTCCTGTGGGACCAGGAACTTTTGTTCTCCACCTTACTCAGCCCTCCGTATCCCCGACAACAATGGCCAGAAAAAGGAGGAAACTGGACTTCGGTAAGCTTCTCCCAGTAGAACCCTTTAGGGCTCCCGGCAGGGACCCTGCCAGAAACAACTCCTCATCGATTGTGGGGTTGCACCCTCCTGCCGGGCCTTCGGACGCAGCAGTCAAGGAAAGTGCCCCCTGGAATGAGGAGGTGCCGTTAGACCTCGTTGCTGAGCCACAGGCTCCAACTTGGGCAAGGAACATAGTCCACTTCCTCCAAATTGGAGAGCTTCCAAAAGAGCAAGAAGAAGCTGAAAGAGTAGCCCAGAGGGCCAGTATGTATTAGTTTGTAGATGACACTCTGTACAAAAGAAGGCCCAATGGTGTGAAATTGAAGTGCATTTGTCGGGAAGAAGGAAAGGAACTGTTGGCGGAAATACACAAAGGCATGTGCGGCTCCCACATTGGATCAAGGGTATTAGTTGGGAAAGCGTTCTGGCAAGGATTCTATTGGCCCACAGCCCTCCAAGATGCGGTCGAGCTAGTCACCAAGTGTGAAGCCTGCCAGTTCCATTCCAAGAATATCCATCTGCCTGCCCAAGCTCTTCAGACAATCCCTTTGTCATGGTTGTTTTTGGTCTGGGGGCTCGATATCCTCGGCCCATTCCCCCGAGCTGCCGGGGGCTTTGAATTCTTGTTCGTTACCATCGACAAGTTTACAAAGTGGCCGGAAGTAGAAGCTGTGAGGAAGGTGACTGCTCAGTCAGCTATCAAGTTCTTGAAAGGATTGGTGTGCCGCTTTGGGGTCCCCATGCGGATCATCACTCACAATGGCACCCAATTCATGAGCCGCACCTTCATGCAATATGTTCATGCCCTCGTAACAAAGATCTCATTTTCCTCTGTTGCCCGTCCCAGAAGCAATGGATAAGCTGAAAGGGCGAACGCTGAAATGCTGCGAGGCCTCAAAATAAGTACATATGATAAGCTGCAGAAGTGCGGCAGGCGATGGATCGATGAGCTGCCGGTAGTTCTCTGGTCCCTCAGAATGACACCAAATCGAGCTACCGGGAAGACTCCCTTCTCCCTAGTCTATGGGGTAGAAGCAGTTATCCCCATGAAACTCATTTATGGGTCACCTTGAGTGCTTGCCTATGACAAAGTAGCGCAAGATCAACACCGACGTGACGACGCTGTGCTACTCGAGGAGAACTCTGTTCGGGCTGCTATGCCTGTTGCACGCTACTAGGAGGCCTTGCGTCGCTATCATAGCCGCATGGTTCACGCCTGGTGTTTTGAGGAAGGCAATCTTGTCCTTAGGCACGTTCAGTCCGCCAAGGGTACAAACAAGCTGACGTCGAGGTGGGAAGGCCCTTATCGGGTAGTACGAGTCACCAGACCTAGCACTGTCCGTCTAGAGATCGGAGATGGCATTCGATTGCAAAACTCATGGAACATTGAGCATCTTCGCAAGTTCTACCCATAAGGCGTGATTGTCGGGCCCTGCCTGGCAGCCACCCTTTTACACAGGCATTGCCTCAGTTGCATGTAACCCCTTGTAAAAAGCCAGGCATAGACCTTGAGCAACAGAGAAATAATCGAAGTGCTGGGGGGCCCTGATAAGATCGCATGCATGCGTAAGCATATCATGAGCATCGTATGTTCATGTAGATAGAGTCGCATCTAGCATCATTTTCATCTCCATAAAGCGCAGGCTCCAGCCGTGGACTTGGTCCCCAAGAGGAGATGAAAAGAGAAGCCAACACTGCGATCCCCGGCAAGCCAAACAGATAAATTCTTTCCATCCATATATATATTCTGTAAGGTGAAAGCTTCTGCATATGAAAACCCCACCACCTTTCGAAGCTTAGGTGCTCACATCCTTCGAGTCGAACGCTGCTTCAGTCGGGGTGGTCGCAGTGACCTTGGCCTAAGAAGGATTAACGGGGGGGGGGGGGTAGTTCCTCTTTATGATTTGAGCCCGGTAAGCTAAGCTCTGCAGCAACAAAACTAAGGATAACGGCAAGGTAGCCTGCCAGGGGGACTCGTTTACTTAAATGTATAGAGGCATCTCGCCTCTGCGTGTACATGTTACATGCACGAGTCCTCGGCAAGGTTTATCTTTTTCATGAATATGCAGATCAAACAAGTACAAACCTTACAGAATACAAGCATGGATGAGAAAGATTACATTATTTGAACTAAAATTTGGCAAATGCCTACAAGTTTAAGATTAAAAAAAGATAAGTGCCCCGTAATCCCTTTCTTGTCCTTCTCCTCCAGGGAACTTTCGTGGAAATTGGAGAAGACAGAAGGGACGCCCAAGCAGAAGCCCAGCCTAACCCCACCAAGGCTTGCCATGGAGTGGCAAGGCTGCGAAGAAGGAGGAGTACGGGGGGGCCGGCCACGGCCAGGCCGGAGAGGGAAGGGAGGAACGGACGACAAGGCAATAGGCCGCGAATACGAGACGAAGGCGTTGGTGCCATCGTACCCCGACCTGATGGCCTGCCTCCCGCCTTCTCCATCTTCCCTTGTTTCCTTCCCGTCACCACCACCCTAAGGGGACGCCAGGCTTTTGGCCTGTCACGTTCCTCGGAGAGACTGCGGACACCGGTAACGACCAAAGCATCGGCGAGGCACCGTGACCCACCATGGCAGGGAGGAGGGCACCGCCATGACCACTGCCATCCCAAATCTCACCAGGGGGAGCCACTTCAAGGTTCTCCGGAGACCCAAACACATCCCCACAAGAAGATGTATGTGCCCCTGAGACTTATCAAATGACCCAGTGGACCTAAACAGCCCGCGGCGAACGGTGCAGTGCCTGCGGGAGCGGTCTCCTCGCCTCTTTGAGGCCCGGACCAAACTCACTTCCCAGGCCTCAACATGAGTACTTGGCATCACCAACGCCATGCTACAGCCCGGGGCTTGGCCCAAGGCCTTCTCCTTCGGCATACGAAGGAGAAATCAGAGAACAGAGGAAGAGGGGAGAGTGGATGAATGCCTCCGTACCTCCCTCGCCCCTCCTTTTATAGTCAAGCTTAGGATGGATGTCGATCCCTCAATGGGTGACCATCGTCCTCCTCCTCCAATGCAAGGAGACTGGGCCCCTACCTTGATGCTCTCTCGCACCACGCGCCTCCGTTACCTACCCCACTCGATGCATGCAGCATACGTGGCCAAGGATAAGGGTGTGGTGGGAAGAGTGAATTGGCAGTTACGAGCCCGTGCGTTAGAGTCAATTACAAGAAGCGGAAGAAGCATAAACTGGTCCTTGCTCGAGTGAATGAAGAAACGGAAGAAGATCTACAACAAGTAAAATGCTCACGCACCTGTGCACTAGATAGGGCCTACCCGACATCGCCAAGCGGCACGTTCGGGCCAGGCCTGGGGGCTCCTGTCGGTGCAACAAACCCTGGGTCTGTTGCCCCAGACTGTGCACAGGCTTGGCGGCCAAGTTGCAGCAACAAGTCCAGATCAAGAAGCAAAGGGTTCAGCTCTTGGAGAAATCAAAGAGCTGGTCGAGGATAACAATACAACCAAGACCAACCAGAAAAGCCAGATATCGCCGAAGGGATAAGCCTCCCTTGCCGGGCAGCTGAGCCCGGTAGGGTCAGAATCGCCCCGGAGGCAAGCCTCCAAGATTGCCCCGACAGGGTCAGAATCCCAGCGGAGGCAAGCCTACGAGATTGCCCCAGACCGTGCACACCTCGCAACAACGCACGTCGACGACCAGTGTGTTGTCAAGCTCCTAAGTGGCTCAGTGGCAACTCGTTGCCACATTGTGGCCATTTCCTACAATAGAACCTCCCAGTGACACCCGTCCTGAGACGTGTCAAGCAAGAAGACGTGGGGCTGGCAAAGCAAGCCCGGCACGACCTGCCGGGCGAGCTGTGATGTGACACTAAGAGGTTCATTTAATGCACTCTGTCAGCCTGCAGAGTTAGGTATGATAGCATTGTTTGCTATCTAATCAGCACAAAATGGCTGATTTGCCACTGTGGTGACCCCTTAATCTATAAAAGGAGGCCCATGGAAACCACAGAAGGGGTTCGGATCCATTCAACTCATAGACACCCACACGCATGTAGTCACTCCCGTCCCAAGGCACCTTGCCGGCCCGGAGTCCTACGTTTTTTCCACCACCATCCATCATCAATCCACCAAAGCAGGAGTAGGGTTTTACGCCTCGCGGTGGCCCAAATCTGGGTAAAATTGCCTATGTGATCGTTGTCGTGCTGTCTCACGCTCCTCCGCTCTTTGTCCAACATGCCCATCCCCCCACCGAACCAAAAGGTGCTCATAGCCGCATAGGTGGTCGTGGTTTTCCCACAACATTAGGTAATCCACCTGAGGGAAATTTTCTATTGTTCTACAAAATTCTGTGCTTGGTGGCCCAACACAAGTCTACAAGAAGAAAGGTTGCGTAGTAGACATCAAGCTCTTTTCTCGCGTCGTTGTCTGGGAGGTGAGTGCTTGAAGGTATATCTTTAGATCTTGCAATTTAATCTTTTAGTTTCTTGTTTTATCATTAGTTTGGTTTATAAAAGAAAACTAAAAAAATGGAATTGAGGTTGCCACATATTATTCATCTTTATAATGTCTTTCTTGAAAATGATGGATCGTAAAATTGTGCCAAAGTATTAGAAGAAGAAGTCAATAAAATGCTTGGCACTAAATCTTTGAATGATGAGCATGATTGCAATGTTGTTAGTATGAAGTCTTTGAATATCCATGATGCTAATGATATGCAAATCCATAAGCTTGGGGATTCTATGTTTGATGAAGATGGTATTTTTAGTCCCTCAAGTTGTGATGAGCAAATTTATTATGATGAATGCATGCCTCCTATTTATGATGATTATGTTGATGAAAGTGGGTTTGGAAGAGTGTCAACTCTAGCTAATGATCCACTATCGTGATAAAAGTGGATTTGGAGAGGTCATGAATTTACTTAGTGATGAATCCACTATTTCGTAAGAGGTTTCAATTGATTATTATGAGAACAAACTTGCTATCTATGATGATTATTGTGATGAGATGTATACTATAAAGAATAATGATAACCTTGGAATTTGTCATCAGGATTTTAGTGCTCAAATTGATTATGTAAATTAAGTTTCCCATGATAGTTATTTTTTTGAGGTTGCTCCCACTATTATGAATGATAAGAAATTTGCTTTGTGGAGAGTAATCAAAATTCTATGCTTGTAGATCATGAAAATAATGCTTTATGTTATATTTATATTGTTGGATTCATTCATGATTACTATGAATTATTATGATAGAGGAACATATGCTTGTAGGTATTGCAATAATATCAAGTTTCCTCTCTATGTGTCGAAAATCTTGAGCTCATGCTTGTTTTGCCGTCCTATGCTAGATGATTCTTGTTCCCATAAATTTTTTGTTCACAAAATCCCTATGCATAGGAAGTGGGTTAGGCTTAAATGTGCTGGCCACATGCTTCATGACGCTCCCTTTATGTTTCAATTCTTATCTTTTATGTGAGCATCATTCAAATCATCATGCCTAGCTAATAGGCCTTAAAGAAAAGAGCTTGTTGGGAGGCAAACCAGTGTTATTTTTTCTTCTTGTTTTGCTTCAGTTTTTCAATAAACACAGAATTATGCTACTATTATGATTGTGATTAAGAGTTTCATTAGTGTTTGATCCAAGTAAGACCTTTGGGATGATCTATGGTGATAGTTGATTTGATCTTGCTGAAAAAGAGAAACTTGTGCGTCCAATGCCAGAATTATTAAAATTAACTAGAGCGTGATAAAGATTTTAATTGTTTACACAAGATTGATGTATAAAGTTCCTACATTGTCCAAAGTTTTCAGAATTTTTAGATTTACAAAAGTATACTAAGTTTTCATATTGCTACAGACTGTTCTATTTTTGACAGATTATGTTTTCTATGTGTTTTTGCTTATTTTTGATGAATCTATGCGTAGTATCATGGGGTATGAACCACGGAGAAGTTGGAATACAGTAGATATAACACCAATATAAATATAGAATGAGTTCACAACAGTACCAAAGTGGTGATTTGCTTTATTATACTAACGGAGCTTACAAGTTTTTTGTTGAGTTTTGTGTTGTGAAGTTTTCAAGTTTTGGGTAAAGGTTTGATGGACTATGGAACAAGGAGTGGCAAGAGCGTAAGCTTGGGGATGCCCAAGGCACCCCAAGGTAATATTGAAGGAAAACCAAGCATCTATGCTTGGGGATGCCCCGGATGGCATCCCCTCTTTCATTTTCAATACATCGGTAAATTTGCTTGACGCTATATTTTTATTCACCACATGATATGTGTTTTGCTTGGAGCACCTAGTATGATATGAGTCTTTGCTTTTTAGTTTTCCACACTCATCCTTGCTGTACACACCTTTTGATAGGGACACACATGAATCGTGAATTTATTAGAATACTCTTTGTGCTTCACTTATATCTTTTGAGCTAGGCAATTTTCTATAGTGCTTCACTTATGTCTTTTTAGAGCACGGCGGTGGCTTTATTTTATAGAAATTGTTGAACTCTCATGCTTCACTTATATTATTTGGAGAGTCTTAAAAATATTATGGCAATTTTCTTAGGTTATGAATTTGGTCCTAATATAATGGGCACCCAAGAGGGATATAATAAAAACTTTCATAAAGAGCATTGAATTATATGAGAAGTTTGATTCCTTGCATTAGTTTTGAGATATAAGGATGGTAATATTGGAGTCATGCTAGTGAGTAATTGTGGATTGGTAGAAATACTTGTGTTTAATTTTTTGATTCCCGTAGCATGCACGTATGGTGAACCGTTATGTCATGAAGTTAGAGCATGATTTATTTATTTTATTGTCTTCCTTATGAGTGGCGGTGGGGGACGAGCGATGGTATTTCCCTACCAATCTATACCCCATAGAGCATGCGTGTAGTATTTTGTTTCGTTGGCTAATAGACTTTTGCAATAAGTATGTGAGTTCTTTATTACTAATGTTGAGTCCATGGATTATGCGCACCACCGTTGCTAGCCTCTCTAGTACCGCACAACTTTCGCCAGTGCATTACACCCACCATATACCTTCGTTAAAACAGCCATCATACCTACCTATTATGGCATTTCCTTAGCCATTCCGAGATATATTGCCATGCAACTTCCACCGTTCCATTTATTATGACACGCACCATTATTATCATATTGTTCTCATATGCATGAGGCATTCACATAGAATAATATTTTTGTTCTGGTTTCGAGTTGTAATTCTTGAGTTGTAAGTAATAAAAGTGTGATGATCATCATTATTAGAGCATTGTCCCTTGTGAGGAAAGGATGATGGAGGTTATCACTACAAAAAAAGACACTTCCGTGATGATGCATGTTTGTCACAGTAGGTCATGTTTTATGTCATGCATGTACATCCATGACAATTTTATGACATAATCAAGATAGTCATTCCTATGTTGTCATAGAAGTGTTCCATGACAATATGAGAATTATCATCATGAAAGTGTCCACTTCCATGACGATAAATGGCGCGTCATGGAAGTGCTATCGTCAAGGGTAACCGACACGGGGCATCCACCATAACAGGTCAACGTTAAGCTATCGGGTTCCGGTTTGGATGTGATAACCCGTTGACAGCCTAGACCAATGGGGATTTTCCACGTGTAAAATTCTCAATGGCTAGAGGAACCACGTGGCGGCTCGGCATTGGGCAGATGTCATTTACTCATTGGACGGGAGGCGCCTATCTTACGTCGACACGTGGAACGGCCCAACAGAGGGTCATTTAGGTGAAAAGGCTGGCCCATTTGACTTGGTCAAAAGGTAGTGGGCTGACCCACGAAAAGCCTGTTAATGTCCTGTTCGCATATAGCCCATTTATAGCCTGCAAACTCACGGCACGTTATGGCCTATCCGAATTGGGCCCAGTAGCCTCATCTGGGCCGTCCCATATGATTCCAGCCTGTTGTAACTTTCAGCCCATGTATGGCCCTTGACATCTTTCAGCCCATACGAGGACCTTTGTAACTCTGGGCCCATTAAAGGCCCGTGGTGAAACTGGCCCATAATGAACAGTGGAACGCTTTACACCCATTAATGGTCCATTATTTTGTTGGGCCGTTTCCAGCTTGTGTTACCTTTCGGCCTTCTAAGGTCCTATTTCTTCTTGGGCTCATTTCCAGCATTCGATTACTTACGGTCTCTTACTGGCCCGTTCCGCTTGTGGGCCAAAATCAGCTTGTGGTCATTCAATCCGTTTGTGACCCGTTAACCCGTTGGGCTGTTTTCATAGCTTCATCAAATACAGCCCATTAATGACACGTGATGCCTATCGACGGAATTAAGCCCGTTATACCTTTCGGCCTATTAACGGCCCGTTATGGTCAGGCCATCAACACACGATTTCCATTGTAGCTCGTTTACATCCCATTTTGTGGATCGATCATATGGCCCATAGAAGGCCCATTGATTATAATGCCAGTCGACGGCCCATGGATCCTATGGCCCATAGAAGGCCCATGGTCACTACAACAGGTAGCAGGACCATGGTTACAACGGTCGGTATGTTGTCCATGGTTAGTGTGGCCTAGTTATAAGAAATAGGTCACTGTGGCCACTACAAAAACACGGAAAAAGAACTGAAGTGACTACAAGCAAAAACTAAACAAGGCAATAAGGAAATTAATAAGCAAGCAACTAACGCTAGGCTATTATGCCTATTACACATATTCCATCCACTGGGCATCCAAGTTCGCCCCCAGTGCAAATATAGGGAACAAAGCAGCATATCACATACACTGGTTGTCAAAGTTGGTGACTAGTGCAAATAAACACTGCAGCAAAACAAGTCCAGAACTGATACCCTTTCATAAGAGCTCAAGAAAAAATATCCTGGGTACCCAACATGCTGGCAAGATGCTTAGCAAGCTTATTAACTTTCTCTGGCGCTTAAATCCTCCAGCGCTTGCTCTTGCACCAGAAAGTATGCATCTAAATTTGGTAGGGACTTCCTCAGTCCTTCGGCTTCGTGTCGCAGCACATCTGATCGATGTCTTTCAACTTCAAGTTGATACTCAAGAAGACGAACTGATTCAGGCAGCGAGTTCAAAGAGCTTGTGTGTGGCACCCCGGTTCAGAGTGACCGGTTTACCTTGCATTGCTATCTGATACGTCCATTTTGCATCATGCTTTTAAGTTCATATTTATTGCACTATGGGCTGTTATTACACATTATGTCACAATACTTATGCCTTTTCTCTCTTATTTTACAAGGTTTAGATGAAGAGGGAGAATGTCGGTAGCTGAAATTCTGGGCTGGACAAGGAGCAAACATTGGAGACCTATTCTGCACAACTCAAAAAGCCCCGAAACTCCACGAAACTCCGTTTCAGAAAATATAAAAAATATCTGGTGAAAGAGATACGCCAGGGGGGCCACCACATGTCCACGAGGGTGGGCGTGCCCCCCTGGGCACGCCCCTTGCCTCGTGGGCCACCTGGTGACTCCCCAATGCCCATCTTCTCCTATATGAGGTGTTTTGACCTTGAAAAAACAGAAGTAGGCTTTCGGGACAAAGCATCGCCGTCTCGAGGCGGAACCTTGGCGGAACCAATCTAGGGCTACGGCAGAGCTATTCTGCCGGGGACACTCCCCTCCGGGAGGGGGAAATCATCGCCATCGTCATCACCAACAACTCTCCCATCTTGGGGAGGGTTATCTTCATCAACATCTTCACCAGCACCATCTCCTCTTAAACCCTAGTTCATCTCTTGTATCCAATCTTTGTACCAAAACCTCATATAGGTACCTGTAGGTTGGTAGTAGTGTTGATTACTCCTTGTAGTTGATGCTAGTTGGTTTACTTGGTGGAAGATCATATGTTCAGATCCATTATGCATATTAATAGCCCTCTGATTATGAACATGAATATGCGTTGTAAGTAGTTACGTTTGTTCCTGAGGACATGGGAGAAGTCTTGCTATAAGTAATCTAGTGAATTTGGTATTCGTTTGATATTTTGATGAGATGTATGTTGTCTTTCCTCTAGTAGTGTCATGTGAATGTCGACTACATGACACTTCACCATTGTTTGGGCCTATAGGAAGGCATTGGGAGGTAATAAGTAGATGATGGGTTGCTAGAATGCAGAAGCTTAAACCCTAGTTTATGCGTTGCTTCGTAAGGGGCTGATTTGGATCCATATGTTTCATGCTATGGTTAGGTTTACATTAATACTTCTTTTGTAGTTGCGGATGCTTGCAATAGAGGTTAATCATAAGTGGGATGCTTGTCCAAGTAAGGGCAGCACCCAAGCACCGGTCTACCCACATACCAAATTATCAAAGTAACGAACGCGAATCATATGAACGTGATGAAAACTAGCTTGACGATAATTCCCATGTGTCCCTCGGAGCGTTTTCCTTCATATAAGAGTTTGTCTAGGCTTTTCCTTTGCTACAAAAAGGATTGGCCCATCTTGCTGCATGCTACTTCTCGAACTTGCGTTGTATTCCCTCGAAGAGGAAAGGGTGATGCAACACAGTAGCGTAAGTATTTCCCTCAATTTTTGAGAACCAAGGTATCAATCCAGTAGGAGACCACGCGTGAGTCCCTCGCACCTGCACAAACAAATAAGAACTTCGCAGCCAACATGATAAGGGGTTGTCAATCCCTTTATGGTCACTTATGAAAGTGAGATCTGATAGATATGATAGTTTGATATTTTTGGTATTTTTGTAAATAAGAACAGAAAGTAAAAAATAGCAAAGTAAAGTAGATGGTAGATTAATATGTTGAGAATAGACCCGGGGGCCATAGGTTTCACTAGTGGCTTCTCTCATGATAGCAGAATTCTACGGTGGTTGAACGAATTACTGTCGAGCAATTGATAGAAAAGCGAATAGTTATGAGAATATCTAGGCATGATCATTATATATAGGCATCACATCCGTGACAAGTAGACCGAAACGATTCTGCATCTACTACTATTACTCCACACATCGACCGCTATCCAGCATGCATCTAGAGTATTAAGTTCATAAGAACAGAGTAATGCTTTAAGCAAGATGACATGATGTAGAGGGATAAACTAAAGCAATATGATATAAAGCCCATCTTTTTATCCTCGATGGCAACAATACAATACGTGCCTTGCTGCCCCTGTTATCACTGGGAAAGGACACCGCAAGATTAAACCCAAAGCCAAGCACTTCTCCCATTGCAAGAACAATAGATATAGTAAGCCAAACCAAACTGATAATTCGAAGAGGCTTGCAAGGATATTATAATCATACATAAAAGAATTCAGAAAAGAACCAAATATTTCTCGTAGATAATCTTGATCATCAACCCACGATTCATCAGATCTCGACAAACACAACGCAAAAAGACTACATCGAATAGATCTCCTCGAAGACCGAGGAGAACTTGGTATTGAGACCCAAAAAGAGAGAAGAAGCCATCTAGCTAATAACTATGGACCCGAAGGTCTGTGGTAAACTACTCACAACTCATGGTGAGGCAATGGTGTTGATGTAGAAGCACTCCATAGAAGACCCCCCTCCGGCGGAGCCTCGGAACACGCCGAAAGATGGGATCTCACGAGAACAGAAGGTTGCGGCAGTGGAATTAGGGTTTTCTCTGTTGCCTCGATGTTTTCAGGGTACATGGGTATATATAGGAGGAAGGAGGGCATCAAGGGAACCAGAGTCTGGCACCCCAGATCAGAGCGACCGGTTTACCTTGCATTGCCAGCCCAGAGACCTTGTCTTCTGGCAACACACAACACTTGGTACAGAAAACAACCGCTTTATTGATACTAGCGGACCATAGTTTTACATTATAACAGTTAACGAGGCCGAGCGGGACACACAGTGCGGCTAGACAATATGTACATTATTTAATAAAAGGCCTCGGCATAAACTACACAGCAGCGGAACAACGTCGTAGCGGTACTCCATCTCACAGGGACACCGATGTGGATACGGACTAGACTCAGACGACACTCCTTTCCAGCGAAACTTTCCTGAAAATCTGGCATGACACGCCAGGCCAGTACTTTGAATGTACTTGCAAGCTCACAACAAAACAAAATCATAATGACAAACTATATCATGATAATTACTCAGTATTAAATATGCAGCAACAAACTTAAATGGATATTCACTAACATGCTATGCTCATGTCTTTGCATAAATAAAACCTCTGTCTATCTTACTCATGATAATTCATTATAACTACAAACTTATTCATTTCTACAAGATATAAATCATGACCTTTCCGGTGATCACCAACCTGTCCATACTGAGTCTCAAAGCATCTCGGTGGCTCTTCCACCAATTTATTATAGTACCAAAGTTTTAGAACATAGTGAGCAAAATATTATTATCTGTTGACCCATGGTGTGACCTACTTTCGAGCATGTCCGTGACCGTGGACTCGGCTATCGATAGATTAAATACACTCTGCAGAGGTAGTGCATTGTACCCACAACACGGAACCCATGGCCTCGTTCTCCCATTCGGGTGGACCAACGGCGTTCCGACGAAACCCGTCCATTGCCATGACACTCCTCCGGCCACTCCGACTCATTCCATACTGGAACAGTCCTGGGTGGTCCTGTGCCTACCAAAGGCAGACCTACCACCGTCGTGGCCAAACAAAAATTGTCCCAAGCGGGAACTCGGTACCATAAAATTTACTACGGGCACACAAGGTTATGTCTGCTTACCGGGCCAGGGTACTGCATGCCCATAACCTTCCCTATCTGGAGGTACCGACAGGAGGCATGTCAATGGACAGAATCAAGACCTTCCCATAAAGGTAAATGTGGTTGCAATGGGAAAGACTCGATTCAGTGGCACCATGACTCGGTCAACAATTTATTCAAGTTGAGTTATTAAGAGTTTCAACTTAAAGAAGAAATAAATAATCGGTGTCATACAATGCCATGCAATGAACTAAAATGCAGCATATATGAAATACAATGCCATGCAAAAGTATAACTGGGCCAACTTTACTCTTATCATCCTCACATCATCATTGTACTGGTCATGCTTTACTTTCAAATCTACCTTAGCAAATTTTTATCATAATAACTTATGTAAGAGAAAGTAGCTTCACATATGCATGTCCATAATTATTCTCAACATCCCAACTTTATTTTAACTTTCTTAATAACTTAAACCAGACTTCAACTTTTTGTCAAGTGAATGAAACCAGCAACTACAGCAACCAAAAGAAAATATTTAACAAAAATAATTAACATGCATAATATAAATCATTTGTTCAAGTTGGAAAATTCACAAATATTGAAGTGGCACTATGAAAATGTTGTTGTGGCTTGGCTTAGTTCAAATGAGGCTCACAAGCCTCCTGGTGATCCTCAAGACAAGTTTCTTCTTCTGAAAATAAAGAAAAGTTCAAAAAGAAACTATCAAGATTCATTCAAAAATTCACCAGAAATTCTACACAGCACCAAATAGTTTCATTTTTTGGTGTGCTGCAAGATTTCTTTACTAGGAACACAATGCAAAAATAATCAACTCATTTGGACTTAAGATTAAAAAGTTATTGCAGTTTGAAGTTCTCTGGAATTTATTTAAACTCAGAATTTAAATAAATAGAACAGGGGGGTGACGTCGAAGGCGTAAACGCCCAGTGCACCACCACTCAAACCGCTTCGCACGGGTGTGGAGAGACTGACTAGCGGGCCCCGCTAGTCAGGTGAGAGGGGGAGAGGGTGATGAGCAGAGACGACTGCGGCTTCGTCGGAGCGCACGCCGGCGACGTTGCCCCTTGGCTCAAACTAAAAGGATAGATCGACGGAGAAGGTCGAGGCGCACCTGCCTGTACCTGTAGGGTAGCTAGAGGTGGACGGACGGCGTCGGAATGGAGCTCGGAGGCAGAGCCAGAACAGGGGACTCGCCGGAGTTGAAGAAGACGGCGAGCTGCGGCGCCTTCAGCAGCTCCAGCTAGGTGAAGATGCTTCACAAGAGAGTGGCGGAGGCTCTGGTGAGGTCGCCTTGGACGTAGAGGGCTTGGAGCTACCTGACGACCCGAGGGGGATCGCCGGTGAGCTCGAGCTCGGGAAGGA
Source organism: Secale cereale (assembly GCA_902687465.1). Lineage (NCBI taxonomy): Eukaryota > Viridiplantae > Streptophyta > Magnoliopsida > Poales > Poaceae > Secale > Secale cereale. The sequence goes on along the minus strand of LR738710.1, from coordinate 57,783,265 downwards.
TGGCCGGAGGCTTGCCCGGCCGGGCCACGGGGTTCTTCTCTATCTGTGGTCGTGTGGGAGTGGAGCGGTGTGCTCGGAACGGCTGGGGAAGGGCCTATTTATAGGCGAGCGAGAGGGGGGAAACGGTGCTCCGCTGGCGACACCTGGCCGCGCCCGGCGACGAAATGGCTTCAGTGAGAGGGGGAAGAAGAAGACGGAGTCACGCGGGAGCTGTGGCCGAGCGGGGATGAGCACAGGGGCGCTGGAGGTGGCGACGAGCACAGTGCGCACCGCACTGTGCCTTGGCCGGACCGCGCCCGTGCTCGCTGCGGCGAGCTCCGGCGTCAGCGAGCGCCAGACGGGAACTGTGGGGATGAAGACGACGATGGTGGCGAGGTTTGGCGCGCTTGGGCAGGCTCGGAAGCGAGCTCACGCTCCACAAAGTGCTAGGCGGCATTCAGAGCGCGCCGACTGACTGCCATGGCATGGTGTACACGCGTGGCCACCGCGTGAACTCATGTCTGCAGGATGACTTGGTGCCAAAAACCGTGTCTGGCGTGTTGTTCGTGGTAGATAGGTGAGTTACCTGTGGTTGGTTCATTCCTAAGCGCAGTAGAATGAAAGTAACTAGCCTGGTAAGTTTTTGGACAGAAACTTTGAGAGCTTACTGAGGTAAAATGGTGAATAGTTGGAGGCTGTGCTTTGGAGGCTAGTCAAGAGTTACTAAGGTGAATAGGCTCAAGGAGTTTCAGAAGAAGTGGAGCAAGTAAAATTGTAGTTGCTGTAGAAACTACCATTTCTGTCCAGAATAGAAAAGATTTTTTGTAGTAAAAATATTCCAAAAAGTAGTGCAATATTTTTGCTCAGGAATGGGTCTTAGGATCCAAAGAATATTTAGGAATTTCCTCAGAATTTTATGAGCCAGAAAACTAGGGGTTTCTTTGGAACACAAAGAATTTAGCTAGGGTTTTGGGGAGTAAAATGAATATTTTTCAAATATGAAAAATATTCCATGAAGTATTTTAGAGTGGTCCAGAGGTATATGATAGTTTGAGATGGATAGGAGGCACTTGGGTGAAAGTCAAGGGTATCCCAAGTGGTTTAAGTCCATATGAAATGATTCAAAAATCCCAAGGTTTGAAATAAATTCAAATAAAGCTTTGCAATTAAAAAGGGCAAAAATCAGGCTGTCACAAACCTCCCCCACTTAGAATGAATCTCGTCCTCGAGATTTGGTTGCTTGGGAAAACCATTCCGGATAATATGTCCATAGGAACTCTTCTTGTTCCCAGGTTGATTCTGACTCGGTGTGATGCTCCCACTGGACTTTATAAAACTTTCGTACTTTACTGCGGGTGACTCTTTCCATCTGATCTATAATTTTGAACGGCCTTTCTTCGTATGTTAGATCTTCGGCCAATTCTATATCGGTTACAGCAGTCTTCTTCTCAGGCGGGGATATGCATCACCTCAACTGTGAGACGTGGAACATGTTGTGCACATCAGACAACTCCGGGGGTAATTCCAACTGATAAGCAACAGTGCCCACTCGAGAAATAATTGGTAAGGGGCCAATAAATCTGGGTGCCAACTTCCCGCGAGTTTGGAATCTCTTGACTCCTTTCATAGGGGTGACTCGGAGGTATACGTGCTCTCCAGGCTCAAAACTGATCTGTCGGTGCTTCGCATCGTAATAACTCTTTTGTCGAGACTTGGCCAATTGTAATCTGTCTCTGATTTCCTTGACTTGTTTCTCAGCTTCCATCATGAGATCCGTTCCGAAAATACGGCTATCTCCTGTCTGAGACCAGTTTAGCGGGGTACGACATTTGCGGCCATATAAAGCCTCGTATGGTGACATCTTTAGGCTGGTTTGGAAGCTGTTGTTGTAGGAAAACTCGGCGTAAGGTAGACAATCTTCCCACTTAGATCCTTGGGCCAAGATGCAAGCTCGCATCATATCTTCCAGTATTTGGTTCACCCGCTCTGTCTGCCCATCTGTTTGAGGGTGATAGGCCGTACTATATTTTAGGGCTGTCCCCAAATCTTGATGGAGACGTGTCCAGAAAGCGGAGGTAAAGAGTGAACCTTTGTCAGGAGTGATGGTTCGAGGTACTCCATGCAGACTGACTATTCTGGATACATAGAGTTGTGCAAGTTGGTCTGCTCGATAGGTGGTCCTGACCGGAATAAAATGGGCTACCTTGGTTAGAGTGTCCACGATGACCCATATAGCATTATTGCCTCGCTGAGTCTTGGGTAATCCCGTGATGAAATCCATGCAAACATCATCCCATTTCCATTGTGAAACTGGCAGCGGTTGAAGAAGTCCGGCTGGCTTCTGATGTTCTGCCTTTATCTTGTTGCATATGTCGCAACAAGCCACAAAATAGGCAATATCCTTCTTCATTCCATCCCACCAGAATATTTGACGAAGGTCTTCATACATTTTTGTTCCCCCAGGGTGAATAGAATAGGAGGACTCATGAGCTTCTGACAAGATTTTCCTTTTTAGGTCTAGCTGATTTGGTACACAAATCCTTCCGCGGAATCGGAGAGTCCCAAGGTGATCTCTTAAGAAGTCCGGTGCACGCCCTGCCTGCATATTTTGGGCATGCTTTTGTAGGACAAGATCATCTGGCTGAGCCTTGCGGATTTCTTCTTCAATTGTGGGGGTAACTTCCAGTGTGTTAGCGAGATCAGCCTCGACTATATTCAGATGGAGTTGAGCAATCTCCTCTTGAAGTTCAACGGGCAAAGAATTTAAGATGGCATTTAAACTGACTGGCTTTCGACTAAGTGCATTAGCTACCACGTTGGCTTTACCCGGGTGGTAGTTTATTCCCAAATCATAATCTTTAACCAGCTCAAGCCACCTTCGCTGACGGAGATTCAAATCGGGCTGGGTGAATATATACTTGAGACTCTTGTGATCTGTAAAAATTTGGCACTTCTTCCCGATGAGATAATGCCTCCACATTTTAAGAGCATGCACTACTGCGGCCAATTCCAGATCATGTGTAGGGTAATTTCCTTCGTGCGGTCGCAACTGTCATGATGCATATGCCACCACATTGCCATCTTGCATGAGTACGCAGCCAATTCCTTGTCTGGATGCGTCATAGTAGACATCAAAACTACGATAGATGTCTGGAAGAGTTAACACAGGTGCGGTGGTCAGACGTTTCTTTAGCTCACTGAAACTTTGATCACAGTCTTTTGTCCATTCAAACTTCTTGTCCTTTTTGAGTAGTTCGGTCATGGGCTTGGCAATCTTGGAGAATCCTTCAATGAAACGACGGTAATATCCCACCAGTCCAAGGAAGCTCCGGATCTCAGATACGGTTGTGGGTGGCAACCAATTGAGCACATCTTTTACTTTGCTGGGGTCTACAGCTATACCTTCGGCAGATAGCATGTGCCCAAGAAATCTGACTTGTTTAAGCCAAAACTCACATTTGCTGAATTTGGCGTAAAGCTGATGGTCTCGGAGTCGCTGCAACACTGCTCGGAGATGTCCTTGTGATCCTCTTCACTTTTTGAGTATATAAGTATGTCATCGATAAAGACCACCACGAACTTATCAAGGAAGTCCATGAAAACTTTATTCATCATGTGCATTAAGAAGGCAGGGGCATTGGTGAGACCAAAGGACATGACTGTATATTCGTAAAGACCGTATCGAGTGGTGAATGCGGTCTTAGGAATATCTTACTTTTTAATCTTGAGCTGATGATATCCAGTCCGTAAGTCAATTTTGGTGAACACCTTGGCCCCACTGAGATGATCGAACAAATCATCAATCCTTGGCAGTGGATATTTATTTTTGATGGTGACATCATTCGGCTGCCGATAATCTACACACATGCGGAGGCTCCCATCCTTTTTGCTCACAAAGAGTGCAGGCGATCCCCATGGTGAGGAACTGGGACGGATATACCCTTTTTGGAGCATTTCATCGAGCTGCTTCTTTAATTCCACTAACTCTGATGAGGGCATCCCGTAATATTTCTTGAACAACGGTGCGGTTCCGGGTACCAGATCTATTGCAAACTCAAGTTCTCAGTCTGGCGGCATGCCTGATAGTTCTTCCGGAAATACATCAGGAAATTCACTGACCACAGGAATTAATTCCAACTCAGCCACGGCGGTGAATATCATCCCCTTCTTTGGTATGCTTTTGCGCGAGTAGAACTTTATAACTTGCCCTTCTGGATTGATTAAAGTGACTTCTCGGGTTGCACAGTTTATGCATACTTGGTATTGAGTCAGCCAATTCATGCCCAAAATAACATTCAACTGTGCTGACTCGATGAGTATCAAGGAAGTTGGAAAGCTTATTCCGTTGATATTGATTTCCAAGTTATGGCAGACCAGACTGCTCTTGATTAAAGATCCTAGGGTTTGTACCAGCATATTTTTGCCCAAGAGAGAACAAGAAAAATTGTTTTGGGCAACAGAACTCCGAGAAATAAAAGAGTGGGAAGCCCCCGAGTCAAATAAAATTACTGCAGGTATGCTATTAATAGAAAACATATCGATGACTACTTCAGGGTTTTCCTGGGCTTCATCTGCGGAGAGGTGATTGACGTGCCCGGTGATGTTTTGTTGGTCCGGGTATGATCCCATGAAGTTGACTTGTGGCCGGAATAAGGCATTTGCCTTGCTGTTCTTGGGACACTGATGGGCATAATATCCACTTTGCCCTCAACTGAAGCAAGAATTATTGCGCTGACGCTCCTCATGCACTGGGTTGGTGACAACATTCTTGACTTGGGTAGTCGTCTTGTTAACATTTTGTTGCCAATTGGGCTTGTAGTCTACCCGAGTTTGCTGCCAGGTTCGAGCCTTCTGCACCGGTGGTCCTTTTCTTGGTTCAAACTTGCGTTTGAGCTCGTTATTAGTGGATCGGTTGTCCAGTACGAGCTTGTGTTCTCTTTCCGCGATGAAAGCTTTATTTACCATAGTTTGGAAATCTGGAAAATCAAGCATGCTGAGAGTGCACCTGAGTTCCGAGTTTAATCCTCCAAGAAACCTGTCAATCTTTCTCTCTTCCGTGGTCACGTCATATAGGGAATAACGGGCCAGATGGTTGAATTGTTGCAAATATTCTCCCACAGATAGATTGCCTTGGGCGAGGGCAAGAAACTCACGCTGCTTGGTCTTCATCACTCCAGTAGGGATGTAATATTTTCGGAACAGATCCTTGAATTTGGTCCAGGTGAGTGTATCATCAGCAGGCCACATAGCTTTTGTATTTTCCCACCATACGACATCAGCGCCTTCAAGATAGTGGGTTGCATATGGAACTTTGTCATCTTCGGCTGTACGGGAAATCTCAAGCTTCCTCTCAATGGTTCGCAACCAATCATCGGCATCCAACGGGTCAACTGCCTGACTGAAACTCGGAGGTTGAGTTCGCTAAAAATCTGATAGCTTGGAGTAATTACCATTCTGCTGTTCATTCTGGCCAATCATAGCTTGAACACTTTTTAATACTTCCAGCAGATCATTATTTCTTCTTTCCTCAAACATACGCAGGATTTGTTCAGTGGTAGGCGGATGTGGCGGTGGAGGCGGTGGTATGAATGGCTCGGTGGAGTGTCATGCCTGTCGGGCGGAGTGACGAACAGGAACATCCTCGTGAGCGCTGTTACTGTTGCCTCCCCGCGTCATCTTATTATGGATTTTTCCCAAGACAACGCAATTGAGATGAGAAGCATTCAAAAGGAAAAATAGGTGGGGAAAGCCAGCAACAAAAATTCGAGGAAAAACAGAATTGCGAAGAAAACAGAGAGTAGAAAATACACAACTTGAGCATAATTATACAAGGACGCATACATGAAAAGAAAATCAACACGCCCAATTACACTACTCTCATACATAAAACATCACGACTCTTACATTGTACATCAGTCTGACAACTGCTAATACTCTGGAGCTCTACTGCTCTTCGGGTGCTGCGGGGTTTTCTCCTGAAGTTGACTCGGATCCAGAACTGACGAGATTAACGGAAACCTCAGGGTTAAAGGTAACATGGCGACGCTGCGTCAGAGGTTCTCCTTCCTGAGCGGGAGTAGGGTGGATCATAGGAGCTACAGGGGTAGTGAGGAGTGAGATCCACTCAGCAGGGGCACTAAGAGGAGTTATAGTCGAGGTGCCTGAGCTACTAGGAGGGGTTATTGGTAAATTAGAGGAAACGGAACTGGGGACGTAAGAGGTGAATCCCAAGGAAGCGGGAATGGTGACAAACCTGGTAGCGGCTAAAGCAATACGAGCGTGAGTCAACTCGCGTGCTAGCTCGTGGATCATGAGATAACTAGCAGTGATATAACGGGAAAGATGGCTAGCAACGCTATCAGACTCCGGATCAATTTCAGGAAAATGAATGCAACCGTTGTCGTGCAACGAAGGGTAGTATTGGAAACCTGGGTGGTCCTGCATGCGGACCTCGCTGTGACGGAGCTCATAAAGGATCTCGAATGCAGCAAATTTGATGGCTAGCGAAGCGGTAGAAGCGTCACCGCTTCGAGAGGTACGAGTATAGGAGCTGGAGTCAAAGCGGACGCGCAGAGTCACCACTGCCTGATATTCAAATATCGAGTCAGCTAGACGCTCCCGATACACATGATAAACTGGGTCATGTCCATGGGGGTACAGTCGACGCCACACGTTGCGGAGGAGGTGCGGTGACGTGTACGGCATCAGCTGCAGCTGGCACGGATACGACACCGGAGCCATCTACACTCACAACCATTAGTGGGTTAGCATAAAAATAATACAAGTATAGATAAAGCAATAACCAACTAGACAGACTACCGGCACTCAACCTAAACGTGTATCTAGCGTTTAAACAACACGTCTTAGTCTAACGCATCCTACAGTCAGCGCGGCTCTGATACCAAGCATTGTGGCACCCTGGATCAGAGCGACCAGTTTACCTTGCATTGCCAGCCCAGAGACCTTGTCTTCTGGCAACACACAACATCTTGGTACAAAAAACAATCGCTTTATTGATACTAGCGGACCATAGTTTTACATTACAACAGTTAACGAGTCCGAGCGGCACACACGGTGCGGCTGGACAATATGTACATTATTTAATAAAAGGCCTCGCCATAAACTACGCAGCAGCGGAACAACGTCGTAGCGGTACTCCATCTCACAGGGACACTGACGTGGATACGGACTAGACTCAGACGACACTCCTTTCCAGTGAAACTTTCCTGAAAATCTGGCATGACACGCCAGGTCAGTACTTTGAATGTACTTGCAAGCTCACAACAAAACAAAATCATAATGACAAACAATATCATGAAAATTACTAAGTATTAAATATGCAGCAACAAACTTAAATGGATATTCACTAACATGCTATGCTCATGTCTTTGCATAAATAAAACCTCTGTCTATCTTACTCATGATAATTAATTATAACTACAAACTTATTCATTTCAACAAGATATAAATCGTGATCTTTCCGGTGATCACCAACCTGTCCATACTGAGTCTCAAAGCATCTCGGTGGCTCTTCCACCAATTTATTATAGTACCAAAAGTTTAGAACTTAGTGAGCAAAATTTTATTATTTGTTGACCCATGGTGTGACCTACTTTCGAGCGTGTCCGTGACCATGGACTCAGCTATCGATAGATTAAATACACTCTGCAGAGGTAGTGCACTGTACCCACACCACGGAACCCATGGCCTCGTTCTCCCATTCGGGTGGACCAACGGCGTTCCGATGAAACCCGTCCATTGCCATGACACTCCTCCGGCCACTCCGACTCATTCCATACTGGAACAGTCCTGGGTGGCCCTGTGCCTACCAAAGGCACGCCTACCACCGTCGTGGCCAAACAAAAATTGTCCCAAGCGGGAACTCGGTACCATAAAATTTACTACAGGCACACAAGGTTATGTCTGCTTACCGGGCCAGGGTACTGCATGCCCATAACCTTCCCTATCTGGAGGTACCGACAGGAGGCATGTCAATGGACAGAATCAAGACCTTCCCATAAAGGTAAATGTGGTTGCACTGGGAAAGACTTGATTCAGTGGCACCATGACCCGATCAACAATTTATTCAAGTTGAGTTATTAACAGTTTCAACTTAAAGAAGAAATAAATAACCGGTGTCATACAATGCCATGTAATGAACTAAAATGCAGCATATAAAAAATACAATGCCATTCAAAAGTATAACTGGGCCAACTTTACTCTTATCATCCTCACTTCATCATTGTACTGGTCATGCTTTACTTTCAAATCAAAGCAAAATTTTACCTTACCAAAATTTTATCATAATAACTTATTTAAGAGAAAGTAGCTTCACATATGCATGTCCATAATTATTCTCAACATCCCAACTTTATTTTAACTTTCTTAATAACTTAAACCAGACTTCAACTTTCCGAAACCAGCAACTACAGCAACCAAAAGAAAATATTTAACAAAAATAATTAACATGCATAATATAAATCATTTGTTCAAGTTGGAAAAATAACAAATATTGAAGTGGCACTATGAAAATGTTGCTGTGGCTTGGCTTAGTTCAAATGAGGCTCACAAGCCTCCTTGTGATCCTCAAGACAAGTTTCTTCTTCTGAAAATAAATAAAAGTTCAAAAAGAAACTATCTAGATTCATTCAAAAATTCACCAGAAAATCTACACAGCGCCAAGTAGTTTCATTTTTGGTGTGCTGCAAGATTTCTTTGCCAGGAACACAATACAAAAAGAATCAACTCATTTGGACTTAAGATTAAAAAGTTATTGTAGTTTGAAGTTCTCTGGAATTTATTTAAATTCATAATTTAAATAAATAGAACATGGGGGTGACATCGAAGGCGTAAACGCCCAGTGCGCCACCACTCATACCGTTTCGTGCGGGTGTGGAGAGACTGACTAGCGAGCCCCGCTAGTCAGGTGAGAGGGGCAGAGGGAGATGAGCAGAGACGTCCGCGGCTTCGTCGGAGCACACGCCGGTGATGCTGCCCCTTCGCTCAAACTAAAAGGAGAGATCGACGGAGAAGGTCGAGGCACACCTGCCTGTACCCGTAGGGTTGCTAGAGGTGGACGGACGGCCTCGGAATGGAGCTCGGAGGCGGAGGCAGAACAGGGGACTCGCCGAAGTTGAAGAAGACGGCGAGCTGCGGCGCCATCAGCAGCTCCAGCTAGGTGAAGAAGTTTCACCAGAGAGTGGCGGAGGCTCTGGTGAGGTTGCCTTGGACGGAGAGGGCTTGGAGCTACCCTGACGACCCGAGGGGGATCGCCGGTGAGCTCAAGCTCGGGAACGATGGCCGGAGGCCTGCTCGTCCGGGCCATGGGGTTCTTCTCTATCTATGGTCTTGTGGGAGTGGAGCGGTGTACTCGGAGCAGCTGGGGAAGGGCCTACTTATAGGCGAGCGAGAGGGGGGGAAACGATGCTCCGCCGGCAACACGTGGCCGCGCCCGGCGACGAAATGGCGTCAGTGAGAGGGGGAAGAAGAAGATGGAGTCACGGGGGAGCTGTGGCCGAGCGGGGACGAGCACAGGGGCGCTGGAGGTGGCGACGAGCACAGTGCGCACCGCACTGTGCCTTGGCCGGACCGAACCCGTGCTCGCTGCGGCGAGCTCCGGCGTCGGCGAGCGCTAGAGGGGAACAGTGGGGAGGAAGACGACGATGGTGGCGAGGTTTGGCGCGCTTGGGCAGGCTCGGAAGCGAGCACGCGCTCTACAGAGCGCTAGGCGGCATCCAGAGCGCGCCGACTGACTGCCATGGCATGGTGTACATGTGTGGTCACTGCGTGAACTCATGTCTGTAGGCGGACTTGGTGCCAAAAACCATGTCTGGCGTGTTGTTCGTGGTAGATAGGTGAGTTACCTGTGGTTGGTTCATTCCTAAGCGCAGTAGAATGAAAGTAACTAGCCTGGTAAGTTTCTGGACAGAAACTTTGAGAGCTTACTGAGGTAAAATGGTGAATAGTTGGAGGCTGTGCTTTGGAGGCTAGTCAGGAGTTACTAAGGTGAATAGGCTCAAGGAGTTTCAGAAGAAGTGGAGCAAGTAAAATGGTAGTTGTTGTAGAAACTACCATTTCTGTCCAGAATAGAAAAGATTTTCTGTAGCAAAAATATTCCAAAAAGTAGTGCAATATTTTTGCTCAGGAATGGGTCTTAGGGTCCAAAGAATATTTAGGAATTTCCTCAGAATTTTATGAGCCAGAAAACTAGGGGTTGCTTTGGAACACAAAGAATTTAGCTAGGGTTTTGGGGAGTAAAATGAATATTTTTCAAATAAGAAAAATATTCCATGAAGTATTTTAGAGTGGTCCAGAGGTATATGATAGTTTGAGATGGATAGGAGGCACTTGGGTGAAAGTCAAGGGTATCCCAAGTGGTTTAAGTCCATATGAAATGATTCAAAAATCCCAAGGTTTGAAATAAATTCAAATAAAGCTTTGGCAAATAAAAAGGGCAAAAATCAGGCTGTCACACAGAGGGGGCCCACGAGGGTGGGGGCGCGCCCTGTAGGAGGGAGCGCGCACTGGACCCTCATGGCCACCTCCTTCGTTCCCTCGCATGTACTCCAAGTCTTCTGTGTTGATATTGTTCCAAAAATAACTCTCGCGAAGGTTTTATTCCGTTTGGACTCCTTTTGATATCCCTTTTCTGCGAAACCCTGAAATAGGCAAAAAACAGCAATCTACGCTTGGTCTTTGGGTTAATAGGTTAGTCCCAAAAATAATATAAAAGTGTATGATAAAGCCCATAAAACATCCTAGAAGGATAATATAATAGCATGGAACAATAAAAAATTATAGATACGTTGGAGACGTATCACTACACCTTATTTCCTTTTACTATTTTTCACTTGTTACCAATTATCTTATCACAAAACTATTTGTTACCGATAATTTCAGTGCTGCAGAAAATACCTTACTGAAAACTTCCTATCATTTCCTTCTGCTCCTCGAAAGGACTACGATAGATCCCCTACACTTGTGGGTCATCAAGACTCTTTTCTGGCGCCGTTGCCGTGGAGTGAAGCACCTTTGGTAAGGAAAATTTATATAGTGTGCTGAAATTTACTGTCACTTGTTACTATGGCTCATAATCCTTTGAGGGGCTTGTTAGGGGTAACTTCACCCCAACCAGTAGAGCAAAGATTTGCTCCTCAACCTACTAAACCTACTGAAAATGTTTGATTTTAAATTCCTTCGGGTATGATAGAGAAACTGCTAGCTAATCTCTTTACAGGAGATGGAACACTACCTCCCAATTTGCACCTAATCTATGTGGACGAAGTTTGTGGATTATTTAAGCTTGCAGGTATGCCCGAGGATATTATCAAGAAGAAGGTCTTCCCTTTATATTTGAAGGGGGGTGCATTGACATGGTTTAGGCTATGCGATGATATTGGATCATGGAACTACAATCAATTGAAGTTGGAATTTCCTCAGAAGTTCTATCCTATGCATCAGGTTCATCGTGATCGTAATTATATATATAATTTTTGGCCTCGCGAAGGAGAAATTATCGCTCAAGCTTGGGGGAGGCTTAAGTCAATGTTATATTCGTTCCCCAATCATGATTTGTCAAGAGAAATGATCATTCCAAAAATTTATTCTCAGCTTTCTCTCAATAATTGCTCCATGCTTGATACTTCTTGTACTAGTTCTTTTATGATGAAGACTATTGAATTCAAATGGCATTTATTGGAAAGAATTAAACGCAACTCCGAGGATTGGGATCTCAACGAAGGTAAGGAGTCAGGTATAATACCTAAGTTTGATTGTGTTATATCTTTTATGGATACCGATGTTTTACGTGAATTTAGCACTAAATATGACTTGACTCTGAGATAGTAGCTTCTTTCTGTGAATCATTTTCTAATCATGTTGATCTCCCCAAGGAGAAGTGGTTTAAATACCATCCTCCCATTGAGGTAAAAGTAGTTGAACCTGTTAAAGTTGAAGAAAAGACTATCACTTATAATGTTGATCCTATTGTTCCTACCGCTTATATTGAGAAACCGCCATTTCCTGTTAGAAACTTAGAATAAAGGATCATGCTAAAGCTTCAACTATGGTTCGTAAGAGTAATACTAGAACACCTACACCCTCTGAGCAAATTAAATTTGAACCTAGTGTTGCTATGGTTAAGGATCTCTTGGTCGATGATATTGATGGGCATGTTATTTACCTTTGTGATGAAGCTGCTAGAATTGCTAGACCCGATACTAAGAATAAACATAGACCCATTGTAGGCATGCCTGTTATTTCTGTTAAAATAGGAGATCATTGCTATCATGGCTTATGTGACATGGGTGCTAGTTCTAGTGCAATACCTCATTCCTTATATGAAGAAATTATGCAGGATATTGCACCTGCTGAGCTAGAAGGTATTGATATCACTATTAAGCTTGCTAATAGAGACACTATTTCACCAATGGGGATTGTTAGAGATGTTTAAGTCTTGTGTGGGAAGGTTAAATACCCTACTGATTTTCTTGTTCCTGGTTCCCCACAAGATGATTTTTGCCCCATTATATTGCACCTGCTGAGCTAGAAGGTATTGAACACTGTTAATGCTAAGATAGACTACGAAAAGGATATTGTTACTATTGGATTAGGGGATATGTCTCAGGACTTTAACTTTGCTAAATTTCGTAGACAACCCCATGATAAAGAATTGCCTAGTAAGGATGAAATTATTGGTCTTGCTTCTATTGATGTGCCTCCTAATGATCCCTTAGAACAATATCTGCTAGACCATAAAAATGATATGTATATGAATGAGAGAAGGGAAATAGATGAAATATTCTTTAAATAGGTACCCTTATTGAAAAACAACTTGCTTGTTGAAATTCTAGGGGATCCTCCTCCACCCAAGGGTGATCCCGTGTTGGAACTTAAACCTTTACCTGATACTCTTAAGTGTATTTATCTCGATGAAAAGAAGATATATCCTGTTATTATTAGTGCGAACCTTTCAGAGAAGGAAGAAGAGAAACTATTGAAAGCTCTGAAGAAGCATCGTGCTGCTATTGGATATACTCTGGATGATCTTAAGGGCATTAGTCCCACTTTATGCCAACACAAGATAAAGTTGGAAGAGGACGCGAAACCGGTTATTGATCATCAGCGACGGTTGAATCCTAAGATGAAAGAAGTGGTAAGGAAGGAGATACTAAAGCTTCTAGAGGCAGGTATAATTTATCCACTTGCTGATAGTCAATGGGTAAGTCCTGCCCATTGTGTCCCTAAGAAGGGAGGTATCGCTGTTGTTCCTAATGATAAAGATGAATTGATCCCGCAAAGAATTGTTACAGGTTATAGGATGGTAATTGATTTTCGGAAATTAAATAAAGCTACTAAGAAAGATCATTACCCTTTACCTTTTATTGATCAAATGCTAGAAAGGTTATCCAAACATACTCATTTTAGCTTTCTAGATGGCTATTCTGGTTTCTCTCAAATACCTGTGTCAAAAGGGGATCAAGAAAAGACCACTTTTACTTGTCCCTTCGGTGCCTTTGCTTATAGATGTATGCCTTTTGGTTTATGTAATGCACCTGCTACCTTTCAAAGATGCATGATGGCTATATTCTCGGATTTTTGTGAAAAGATTGTTGAGGTTTTCATGGATGACTTTTCCGTTTACGGAACTTCTGTTGATGATTGCTTGAGCAACCTGGATTGAGTTTTGCAGAGATGCGAAGAAACTAATCTTATCTTAAATTGGGAAAAGTGCCACTTTATGGTTAATGAAGGCATTGTCTTGGGTCATAAAATTTCTAAAAGAGGTATCGAAGTTGATAAAGCTAAAGTTGATGCTATTGAAAAGATGTCGTGTCCCAAAGACATCAAAGCTATAATAAGATTCCTTGGTCATGCAGGGTTTTATAGGAGGTTCATTAAGGACTTCTCCAAAATCTCTAGGCCTCTGACTAATCTCTTACAAAAAGATGTTCCTTTTGTCTTTGATGATGATTGTGTAGAAGCATTTGAAGTACTTAAGAAATCATTGATAACTGCACCTATTGTCCAGCCTCCTGACTGGAATTTACCCTTTGAGATTATGTGTGATGCTAGTGATTATGCTGTAGGTGTTGTTCTAGGACAAAGAATTGATAAGAAATTGAATGTTATCCAATATGCTAGTAAAACTCTAGATAGTGCCCGGAGAAATTATGCTACTACTGAGAAGGAGTTTTTAGCAGTCGTACTTGCTTGTGATAAGTTTAGAACTTATATCGTTGATTCTAAAGTAACTATTCACACTGATCATGCTTCTATTAAATATCTTATGGAAAAAAAGATGCTAAACCTAGACTTATTAGATGGGTTCTCCTGCTACATGAATTTGATTTTCATATTACTGATAGAAAGGGAGCTGAGAACCCCATTGCAGACAACGTGTCTAGGTTAGAGAATATTCTTGATGACCCACTACCTATTGATGATAGCTTTCTTAATGAACAATTAGCTGTTATAAATGCTTCTCGTACTGCTCCATGGTATGATGATTACGCTAATTACATTGTTGCTAAGTTTATACCACCTAGTTTCACATACCAGCAAAAGAAAAAGTTCTTTTATGATTTAAGACATTACTTCTGGGATGACCCACACCTTTATAAAGAAGGAGTAGATGGTGTTATTATACGTTGTGTACCTGAGCATGAACAGGAACATATCCTATGCAAGTGTCACTCCGAAGATTATGGAGGACACCATCCTGGAGATAGAACTACACATAAGGTACTGCAATCTGGTTTTTATTAGCCCACTCTCTTCAAGGATGCCTGTAAGTTTGTTTTATCTTGTGATGAATGTCAAAGAATTGGTAATATCATTAGACGTCAAGAAATGCCTATGAATTATTCACTTGTTATTGAACCATTTGATGTCTGGGGCTTTGATTATATGGGACTGTTTCCTTCCTCTAATGGGTATACATATATTTTAGTTGATGTTGATTACGTTACTAAGTGGGTAGAAGCTATTCCAACTAGTAGTGCTGATCACAACACCTCTATTAAGATGCTTAAAGAAGTTATTTTTCTGAGGTTTGGAGTCCCTAGATACTTAATGACTGATGGTGGTTCACACTTTATTCATGGTGCTTTCTGTAAAATGCTTGCTAAGTATGATGTTAATCATTAACTGCATCCCCTTACCACCCACAGTCTAGCGGTCAAGTAGAACTAAGTAACAGAGAGCTGAAATTAATTTTGCAAAAGACTGTTAATAGGTCTAGAAAGAATTGGTCCAAGAAACTTGATGATGCATTATGGGCCTATAGAACTGCATACAAAACTCCTATGGGTATGTCTCCGTATAAAATGGTTTATGGAAAAGCATGTCACTTACCTTTCGAACTATAACATAAGGCGTATTGGGCTATTAAAGAGCTCAATTATGATTTCAAGCTTGCTGGTGAGAAGAGGTTATTTGACATTAGCTCGCTTGACAATGGAGAACCCAAGCCTATGAGAATGCCAAGTTGTTTAAAGCAAAAGTTAAAAGATGGCATGACAAAAGGATACAAAAGCGTGAGTTTAACGTAGGTGATTATGTCTTGCTATACAATTCTCGTCTAAGATTTATTGCAGGAAAACTTCTCTCTAAATGGGAAGGTCCTTACGTTATCAAGGAGGTCTATCGTTCCGGTGCCATTAAAATCAACAACTTCGAAGGCACAAATCCGAAGGTGGTGAACGGTCAAAGAATCATACATTATATCTCAAGTAACCCTATAAATGTTGAAACCAATGTTATTGAAACCGTAACCCCGGAGGAATACATAAGGGACACTTTCCATAACGATTCAGACTCCGAAAAGGAGGAGGTATGTTGTACGGTAAGTAAACGGACTCCAAAACAATTCTAATGGCAATTTTTCTCCGTTTTGGAATATTTAGAAAAATAGAAAAATAAGAGGCAGTCCGGAAAGGACACGAGGTGTCCACGAGGGTGGAGGGCGCGCCCCCTACCTCGTGGGTACCTCGTGTGCCTCCCAGACACCGATTTATTGCACGTTACTTCTTTTGGTCGGTGAAAATTCATTATATATTCTCTCAAAGGTTTTGACCATCGTATCACGCCAAAATCCTCTGGTTTTGTTTGGAGTCGTTTCTGCCGCAGATTAGAACAATATGTCGTCCCAGGATTCGGAGGGGGAAAGCTATGTGGCTGATCTCCTTGCAGACCCTAAGGTATACCGGGACTGGGAGCATTATAGTTGGACCACGGAGGAAGAAGAAGACCATGATCCCAGGGGAAAGGATTGGACCAGCTCAGATGAAGATGATGTCCCATTACCTCAACCTGGGGACATGCATGTGGAGTTCAAAAAGTCAAGCCTCCTTGATAGAGCAAAGAAACTGTCGTGGAAGTGTCACGGCAGATGTCCTAAGGTAAGGACTTGATTGTGGAGCCATAGCGACGTGGTTAGCTTAAAGGGGTTAAGAACAAGACAAAGGACACAGGGAGTTTATACTGGTTCGTCCATTGCGGTGAGGGTAAAACCTACTCCAGTTTAGGGTGGAATTACTGGGGTGTAGATTGCTAGGGTGCGGATGCGCTTGCCTAGCCGTCGATCTCTTGTTTCTTGCCCTAAGCCGCTGCAGGGTCATCCCCTTACATACATGGGTTGACGCCCTGCGGCCTACGGAGTCCCGAACGGCTCATACAATCGTGTCCAGCTCGGTGACTCATATTACATGCCTTACACTACAAGTTACATATATGGCGGTTGATACTTACAGGCCTTAAGCCGCCGCGGGCCTTGGACCCTTATCTAAGCTGCTATCTTTAATGTACTTCTGGGCTGGTCTCATGAATCGCCGTTCGGTAACCCGTCCCCTCTTGGGCGGGTCATATGAAATACTTATATCCCCAACATTAGGCCCTAGGTTGATCTTGAACTTGTTCATGTCAATCTTTCTTCATCTTATTGTGAGAGTTTGTAAACCGTCGTTATCTTCACTTTTGAAACGATAATGATCCGCCATGACGTCAGCTTTTGAAACAACAGTAACTCGCCATGATGTCACTTACTTGCAAACGGTCCAGATCTTAACAAATCTTCCGCATTTATTGGTATTCCGAGAAATCGAGGCGCCGGCACAGTTATTTACTTATTTTTCCACCTCCTCGATTTTCGTGCCTGACCTTTATCCACTTAGCTTATAATTAGGGCCGAAGGTCCCCTTCCATTCTCTCCTTCGTCTCTTTCTCTTTGTCTCCTTCCTCGCGACGTCCCTGCGCCGTCGCCGTCTGCTTCGTCTTCTCCAATAGCCGCCGCGTCAACCCAACTGGACCTGGTTTCTTCCGCGCGCCGCCGCTGTCGTCTTACTTGCTCAGGTACATTCTTGTCCTTCTCCTCCTAGATCCATTAGGGTTCCCGTGAAGTTCTTCAGAGTTCATCTTCTTCTTCCTCTGCAATTATGGTTTCTTCTTTCTGAACTTGATGTCTCTTCTTATGATGATGTTGATAGTATCTCTTTAGTTAATGCTGTAATATCTCATCTCTGCGAATAAATAAATTCATCTCCTAGAACCGCATCATATTGATCTTAGATTTTTCCTGTTCGTCATTTAATCTTGATTTTCAAGCAGTTGTAGATCCAAAATTACCGCCGCAACCTGTGAAAACTGTTTCTCCCAGACTTAGTGAAATTTGCTTTTCTAAACACTCGCATCTGTCATGGAGGCTTAATTTTCCAACTTATGATTACTCTTATGCCATTAGGCCCCATTTAAGCCGCCATGCTGAACTGGTAATAATAATTTGATTCCGGTTTTAATGAACTGACTCTGAACCGGCAATATTCCTTCTTTCGTTAGGTCTGCTTGTTCACAATGCCACCAAAGACAGTCACCATATGCAACTAGGTCCCTTCAATTGTTACTGAAGCCACACTGGCCGATTTCATCAAAGTGGGATATCTGCCAAATGCTCCAGTTATGCCTTATCGCGCTCCTAACCCAGACGAAGAAAGACCTGCACCCACAGATGATGAAGTAATTGTATTTACTGATCACATGAACCGGGGTTTCTCACCACCCGGCTCTAAATTCTTCAGAGATGTTCTGCACTTCTTCCAGCTCCATCCCCAAGACATCGGACCCAATTCCGTGTCAAATATCTACAACTTTCAGGTTTTTTGTGAAGTATATCTTCAAGAGGAGCCCATCATCTTGCTTTTTAGAGAGTTCTTTTACTTAAACCACCAGAATGAATTTACCAATGGCCCTAGCCTGGAGCTTGGGGCTGTCTCTATCCAAAGAAGGAGAGACTCTATTTTTCCTTACGCCTGTCTGCCGAGTCATCCGAAAGATTGGAACAAAACTGGGTTTTATTGTAAAGATACTTCTCCGGCTGACGAGCATCCTTTGACGGGTCTCCGTGCTCAACATTTAGACGCCAATCACCCTCTTGCTGAAAAGCTCATCGCTGCAGAACGCAAGTCAGTTGCCCCAACTCTGTCAAAGGTGAAGGCCCTTCTGGGAAACGGTTTAACTCGAATTGACTTAGCCCGGTGCTAGCTCGCTTGGCGAATTATTCCTTTAAGCCGCAGGTCCGGTTTAATGTGTGAATATACTGGACAGAAGAATGACCCTTTGCGCCATAGTTCTGAGTGTTGGAAATATGCCCTAGAGGCAATAATAAAATGGTTATTATTATATTTCCTTGTTTATGATAATTATCTGATATTCATGCTTGAATTATATTGTATGGAAACAGCGATACATGTGTGAATACATAGACCACAACGTGTCCCTGGTAAGCCTCTAGTTACTAGCTCGTTGATCAACAGATGGTCACGGTTTCCTGACCATGGACATTGGATGTCATTGATAACGGGATCACATCATTAGGAGAATGATGTGATGGACAAGACCCAATCCTAAGCCTAGCACAAGATCGTGTAGTTCGTAATGCTTAAGCTTTTCCAGTGTCAAGTATCTGTTCCTTAGACCATGAGGTTGTGCAACTCCCGGACACCGTAGGAATACTTTGGGTGTGCCAAACGTCACAATGTAACTGGGTGGCTATAAAGGTACGCAACGGGTATCTCCGAAAGTGTCTGTTGGGTTGGAACGAACCGAGACTGGGATTTGTCACTCCGTGTGACAGAGAGGTATCTCTGGGCCCACTCGGTAAGACATCATCATAATGACCTCAAAGTGACTAAGGAGTTAGTCACGGGATGATGGATTACGGAACGAGTAAAGAGACTTGCCGTGACGAGATTGAACAAGGTATCTGTATACCGACGATCGAATCTCGGGCAAGTACCGTACCGATAGACAAAGGGAATTACATACGGGATTAAGTGAATCCTTGACATCGTGGTTCATCCGATGAGATCATCGAGGAAAACGTGGGAACCAACATGGGTATCCAAATCCCGTTGTTGGTTATTGACCGGAGAGTCGTCTCGGTCATGTCTACGTGTCTCCCGAACCCGTAGGGTCTACACACTTAAGGTTCGGTGACGCTAGGGTTGTAGAGATATATGCACACGGTAACACGAATGTTGTTCGGAGTCCCGGATGAGATCCCGGACGTCACGAGGAGTTCCGGAATGGTCCGGAGGTAAAGAATGATATACAGGAAGTCCAGTTGCGGCCATCGGGAGAGTTCCGGGGGTCACCGGTAGTGTACCGGGACCACCGGAAGGGTCCAGGGGGTCCACCGGGTGGGGCCACCCATCCCGGTGGGCCCCGTGGGATGTAGGGGGAGGGGTACCAGCCCTTAGTGGCCTGGCGCACCCCCCATGGGCCTCCCCCCATGCGCCTAGGGTTGAAACCCTAGGGGTGGGGGCGCCCCCCTAGGCTTGGGGGGCAAGCCACCCCCCCTTGGCCGCCCCCCTCCCCTAGGAGATTGGATCTCCTAGGGCCGGCGCCCCCCTGGCCCCTATATATAGTGGGGGGAGAGAGGGCAGCCGCACCTCAGCCCCTGGCGCCTCCCCCCCGTTACATCTCCTACTCCTCCCGCGGGGTCTCGGCGAAGCCCTGCAGCTTTTCCCGTTGCATCCACCACCACGCCGTCGTGCTGTTGGATCTCCATCAACCTCTCTTACCCCCTTGCTGGATCAAGAAGGAGGAGACGTCGTTGTACCGTACGTGTGTTGAACGCGGAGGTGCCGTCTGTTCGGCGCTGGGATCATCGGTGACGTGGATCACGACGAGTACGACTACATCATCCACGTTCCTTCGAACGCTTCCGCTCGCGATCTACAAAGGGTATGTAGATGCACTCCTTTATGCTTGTTGCTAGATGACTCCTTAGATTGATCTTGGTGAAGCATAGGAAATTTTTTTGAATTCTGCTACGTTCCCCAACAGTGGCATTTGAGCTAGGTCTTTGCGTAGCATCTTGCACGAGTAGAACACAAACAAGTTGTGGGCGTAGATTTGTTCAATTCTCTTGCCGCTAGTAGTCCAATCTTGATTCGGCGGCATCGTGAGATGAAGCGGCCCGGACCGACCTTACACGTACGCTTACGTGAGACTGGTTCCACCGACTACATGCACTAGTTGCGTAAGGTGGCTGGCGGGTATCTGTCTCTCCCACTTTAGTCGGATCGGATTCGATGAAAAGGGTCCTTATGAAGTGTAAATAGAAATTGACATATCACGTTGTGGTTTTGGCGTAGGTAAGAAACGTTCTTGCTAGAAACCTATAGAAGCCACGTAAAAACTTGCAACAACAATTAGAGGACGTCTAACTTGTTTTTGCAGCATGTGCTATGTGATGTGATATGGCCAAAAGATGTGATGAATGATATATGTGATGTATGAGATTGATCATGTTATTGTAATAGGATTCACGACTTGCATGTCGTTGAGTATGACAACCGGCAGGAGCCATAGGAGTTGTCTTATTTATTGTATGACCTGCGTGTCACTGAATAACGCCATGTAATTACTTTACTTTATTGCTAAACATTAGCCGTAGTAGTAGAAGTAATATTTGGCGAGACGACTTCATGAAGACACGATGATGGAGATCATGATGATATAGATCATGGTGTCATGCCGGTGACAAAGATGATCATGGTGCCCCGAAGATGAAGATCAAAGGAGCAAAATGATATTGGCCATATCATGTCACTTTATTTGATTGCATGTGATGTTTATCATGTTTATGCTTCTTGTTTACTTAGAACGACGGTAGTAAATAAGATGATCTCTCACTAAAATTTCAAGAATGGTGTTCCCCCTAACTGTGCACCGTTGCTAAGGATCGTTGTTCCGAAGCACCACGTGATGATCGGGTGTGATAGGCTCTAACGTTCGCATACAATGGGTGTAAGCCAGATGTACACACGCAATACACTTAGCGTTCACTTGACGAGCCTAGCATGTACAGACATGGCCTCGGAACACGGAAGACCGAAAGGTCAAACATGAGTCATATAGAAGATACGATCAACATGAAGATGTTCACCGTTGATGACTAGTCCGTCTCACGTGATGATCGGACACGGGCTAGTCGATTCGGATCATGTATCACTTAGATGACTAGAGAGATGTCAATCTGAGTGGGAGTTCATTAATTTTGATTAGATGAACTTAATTGTCATGAACTTAGTCTAAATTCTTTACAATATGTCTTGTAGATCAAAATGGCCCACGCTCATGTTTCCCTCAACTTCAACGCTTTCCTAGAGAAAACCAAGCTGAAAGACGATGGTAGCAACTATACGGATTGGGTCCATAACATGAGGATCATCCTCATAACTGCCAAGAAAACTTATGTCCTAGAAGCACCGCTAGGTGACGCTCCCGCCCCGGCGAACCAAGATGTTATGAACGCTTGGCAGTCGCGTTGTGATGATTACTCCCTGGTTCAGTGCGGCATGCTCTACAGCTTAGAATCGGGGCTCCAAAAGCGTTTTGAGCACCACGGAGCATATGAGATCTTCCAAGAGCTGAAATTGGTTTTCCAAGCTCATGCCCGAGTTGAGAGATATGACGTCTCCAACGCATTCTACAATTGTAAGATGGAGGAGAATAGTTCTGTCAGCGAGCACATACTCAAATTGTCTGGGTTGCACAATCGCTTGTCTCAGTTGGGAATGAATCTCCCAGACGAAGCGGTCGTTGACAGAATCCTTCAGTCGCTCCCACCTAGCTACAAGAGCTTCGTGTTAAACTTCAATATGCAAGGGATGGAGAAGTCCATTCCCGAGGTGTATTCAATGCTGAAATCAGCGGAGGTGGAGATCAAGAAAGAGCATCAAGTGTTGATGGTGAATAAAACCACTAAGTTCAAGAAAGGCAAGGGTAAGAAGAACTTCAAGAAGGACGGCAAAGGAGTTGCCACGCCCGGTAAGCCAGTTGCCGGGAAGAAGCCAAAGCATGGACCCAAGCCTGAGACTGAGTGCTTTTATTGTAAGGGAACGGGTCACTGGAAGCGGAACTGCCCCAAATACTTAGCAGACAAGAAGGCCGGCAACATCAAAGGTATATGTGATATACATGTTATTGATGTGTACCTTACCAGCGCTCGTAGTAGCTCCTGGGTATTTGATACCGGTGCAGTTGCTCATATTTGTAACTCAAAGCAGGAGCTGCGGAATAAGCGGAGACTGGCGAAGGACGAGGTGACGATGCACGTCGGGAATGGTTCCAAGGTCGATGTTATCGCCGTCGGCACGCTACCTCTACATCTACCCTCGGGATTAGTCTTGAACCTTAATAATTCTTATTTAGTACCAGCTTTGAGCATGAACATTGTATCTGGATCTCGTTTGATGCGAGATGGCTACTCATTTAAATCCGAGAATAATGGTTGTTCTATTTATATGAGAGATATATTTTATGGTCATGCCCCGCTGGTCAATGGTTTATTCTTGATGAATCCCGAACGTGATGTTACACACATTCATAGTGTGAATGCCAAAAGATGTAAAGTTGATAATGATAGTCCCACATACTTGTGGCATTGCCGCCTTTGTCACATTGGTGTCAAACGTATGAAGAAGCTCCATGCAGATGGACTTCTAGAGTCTCTTGATTATGAATCATTTGACACGTGCGAACCATGCCTCTTAGGCAAGATGACCAAGACTCCGTTCTCCGGAACAATGGAGCGAGTGACCAACTTATTGGAAATCATACATACCGATGTGTGTGGTCCAATGAGTGTTGAAGCTCGCGGAGGCTATCGTTATGTTCTCACTCTCACAGATGACTTGAGTAGATATGGGTATGTCTACTTGATGAAACACAAGTCTGAGACCTTTGAAAAGTTCAAGGAATTTCAGAATGAGGTTGAGAATCAACGTGACAGAAAAATAAAATTCTTACGATCGGATCGTGGGGGTGAATATTTAAGTCACGAATTTGGCACGCACCTAAGGAACTGTGGAATTGTTTCACAATTGACACCGCCCGGAACACCTCAGCGTAATGGTGTGTCCGAACGTCGTAATCATACTATGTTAGACTTGGTGCGATCTATGATGTCTCTTACCGACTTACCGCTATCTTTTTGGGGATATGCTTTAGAGACTGCCGCATTCACTTTAAATAGGGCTCCGTCTAAATCCGTTGAGACGACACCGTATGAACTTTGGTTTGGCAAGAAACCTAAGCTGTCGTTTCTGAAAGTTTGGGGTTGCGATGCTTATGTCAAGAAACTTCAACCTGAAAAGCTCAAACCCAAATCGGAAAAATGTGTCTTCATAGGATACCCAAAGGAAACGATTGGGTACACCTTCTACCTCAGATCCGAAGGCAAGGTCTTCGTTGCCAAGAATGGATCCTTTCTAGAGAAAGAGTTTCTCTCGAAAGAAGTGAGTGGGAGGAAAGTAGAACTTGATGAGGTGACAGTCACCCCTCCCGAACCGGAAAGTAGCGCAGCGCAGGAAATTGTTCCTGAGGTGCCTGCATCGACTAGGGAGGAAGTTAATGATGATGATCATGAAGATTCAGATCAAGTTACTACTGAACTTCGAAGGTCCACAAGGACACGTTCCACACCAGAGTGGTACGGCAACCCTGTCATGGAAATCATGTTGTTAGACAACGGTGAACCTTCGAACTATGAAGAAGCGATGGCGGGCCCAGATTCCAACAAATGGCTTGAAGCCATGAAATCCGAGATAGGATCCATGTATGAAAACAAAGTATGGACTTTGGTGGACTCGCCCGATGATCGGCAAGCCATAGAAAATAAATGGATATTTAAGAAGAAGACTGACGCGGATGGTAATGTGACCATCTATAAGGCTCGGCTTGTCGCGAAAGGTTATCAACAAGTTCAAGGGATTGACTACGACGAGACTTTCTCTCCCGTAGCGATGCTGAAGTCCGTCCGAATCATGTTAGCAATTGCCGCATTCTATGATTATGAGATATGGCAAATGGACATCAAAATGGCATTCCTTAATGGCTTCCTCAAGGAAGAACTGTATATGATGCAGCCGGAAGGTTTTGTCGATCCTGAAAATGCTAACAAGGTATGCAAGCTCCAGCGCTCAATCTATGGGTTGGTGCAAGCATCTCGGAGTTGGAATATTCGCTTTAATGATGTGATCAAAGCGTTTGGGTTTATACAGACTTGGGGAGAAGCCTGTACTTACAAGAAAGTGAGTGGGAGCTTTGTAGCATTTCTCATATTATATGTGGATGACATACTGCTGATGGGAAATGATATGGAATTCTTGGAAAGCATAAAGGCCTACTTGAATAAGAGTTTTTCAATGAAGGACCTTGGAGAAGCTGCTTACATATTAGGCATCAAAATCTATAGAGATAGATCGAGACGCCTCATTGGTCTTTCACAAAGCACATACCTTGACAAGATATTGAAGAAGTTCAATATGGATCAGTCCAAGAAAGGGTTCTTGCCTGTTTTGCAAGGTATGAGATTGAGCACAGCTCAGTCGCCGACCACGGCAGAAGATAGAGAAAAGATGAGTGTCATCCCCTATGCCTCAGCCATAGGTTCTATTATGTATGCCATGCTGTGTACCAGACCTGATGTGAACCTTGCCATAAGTTTGGTAGGGAGGTACCAAAGTGATCCCGGTATGGAACACTGGACAGCAGTCAAGAACATCCTGAAGTACCTGAAAAGGAATAAGGATATGTTTCTCGTTTATGGAGGTGACGAAGAGCTCGTCGTAAAGGGTTACGTCGATGCTAGCTTCGACACAGATCTGGATGACTCCAAGTCACAAACTGGATACGTGTATATTTTGAATGGTGGGGCAGTCAGCTGGTGCAGTTGCAAGCAGAGCGTAGTAGCGCATTCTACATGTGAAGCGGAGTACATAGCTGCTTGCGAAGCAGCGCAGGAAGGAGTCTGGATGAAGGAGTTCATCACCGACCTAGGAGTCATTCCAAGCGCGTCAAGCCCAATGACTCTCTTCTGTGACAACACTGGAGCTATTGCCATTGCCAAGGAGCCCAGGTTTCACAAGAAGACCAAGCACATCAAGCGCCGTTTCAACTCCATCTGGAATTATGTTCAAGATGGAGACATAGATATTTGTAAAGTGCATACGGATCTGAATGTCGCAAATCTGTTGACTAAACCTCTTCCACGAGCAAAACATGATCAACACCAGAACTGTATGGGCGTTCGATTCATCATAATGTAACTGGATTATTGACTCTAGTGCAAGTGGGAGACTGTTGGAAATATGCCCTAGAGGCAATAATAAAATGGTTATGATTATATTTCCTTGTTTATGATAATTGTCTGATATTCATGCTTGAATTGTATTGTATGGAAACAACGATACATGTGTGAATACATAGACCACATCGTGTCCCTGGTAAGCCTCTAGTTACTAGCTCGTTGATCAACAGATGGTCACGGTTTCCTGACCATGGACATTGGATGTCATTGATAACGGGATCACATCATTAGGAGAATGATGTGATGGACAAGACCCAATCCTAAGCCTAGCACAAGATCGTGTAGTTCGTAATGCTTAAGCTTTTCCAGTGTCAAGTTTCTGTTCCTTAGACCATGAGGTTGTGCAACTCCCGGATACCGTAGGAATACTTTGGGTGTGCCAAATGTCACAACGTAACTGGGTGGCTATAAAGGTACGCAACGGGTATCTCCGAAAGTGTCTGTTGGGTTGGCACGAACCGAGACTCGGATTTGTCACTCCGTGTGACGGAGAGGTATCTCTGGGCCCACTCGGTAAGACATCATCATAATGAGCTCAAAGTGACTAAGGAGTTAGTCACGGGATGATGGATTACGGAACGAGTAAAGAGACTTGCCGTGACGAGATTGAACAAGGTATCGGTATACCGACGATCGAATCTCGGGCAAGTACCGTACCGATAGACAAAGGGAATTACATATGGGATTAAGTGAATCCTTGACATCGTGGTTCATCCGATGAGATCATCGAGCAACACGTGGGAACCAACATGGGTATCCAGATCCCGCAGTTGGTTATTGACCGGAGAGTCATCTCGGTCATGTCTACGTGTCTCCCGAACCCGTAGGGTCTACACACTTAAGGTTCGGTTATGCTAGGGTTGTACAGATATATGCACACGGTAACACGAATGTTGTTCGGAGTCCCGGATGAGATCCCGGACGTCACGAGGAGTTCCGGAATGGTCCGGAGGTAAAGAATGATATATAGGAAGTCCAGTTTTGGCCATCGGGAGGGTTCCGGTGGTCACCGGTAGTGTACCGGGACCATCGGAAGGGTCCCGGGGGTCCATCGGGTGGGGCCACCCATCCCGGTGGGCCCCGTGGGCTGTAGGGGGAGGGGGACCAGCCCTTAGTGGGCTGGAGCACCCCCCATGAGCCTCCCCCCATGCGCCTAGGGTTGAAACCCTAGGGGTGGGGGCGCCCCCCTAGGCTTGGGGGGCAAGCCACCTCCCCTTGGCCGCTGCCCCCCTAGGAGATTGGATCTCCTAGGGCCGGCGCCCCCCTGGCCCCCTATATATAGTGGGGGGGAGAGAGGGCAGCCGCAC
>LR738710.1:57644786-57756267 GCA_902687465.1 Secale cereale | reverse complement strand
CCCGTTACATCTCCTACTCCTCCGGCAGGGTCATTATAGTTCCCTTGCCAATCTTGAATTCGCCACTTCTCATAGGCTAAGTCAGCCTTCTGGAAGAAACCTTATGACCATGAAGCTACCAAGAGAGCCAGAGCCGCCAAAAAAGCTGTTAAGAAGACCAAGAAGATAACCAATGCTTCCAAACTGTTTGAATTAAACTACGGCACTGAGTCGGAGGTAGTCCTTGACTCTCTTGGTTCTTACTTCAACTATCTTATTGACACTGATTATTGCCAGGATGACACGGAGGCCAGTCAGGCCGCAGATGAAGAGGTAATTACTATTTCCTCCGGCTTAGAGTCCTTGCCAAGACAAAAAGTTCGACGGGTAATCCGGAAAGTAAGATTTTCACACCCCTCTACTCATTTAGATCCTCACTTTCTTTTGAAGCAACAGCAACATGAGAGTCGGCGTCGGACTCGCAACTCCGGAGAAGAGGAATTATCCTCCAGTTTACCCAATACTCCGCCTCGTCGGAAACGCCGGAATGAGGTATTTCCACTCATAAACTCTCATTAACCGCTAACAGGTCTTATACAAAAACCCTTGAATTTGTCCGATTCAAATTAACAGGAAACTTCTTGTTCATCCTCCGGCGACTCATCTCAGTGTCAACTTCCGGCTTTCAAGACCGCTCCTGGGTAAATGACTTGTCCCTTGTTCAGCTTATCTTTAAATCTTTATATCCTTACAGCGACTTACTGTAATTGATCCAGAGGCCAAGCAAAACCTGTTAAGAGGGCCAGGGCGACTAAACCGGCGGCTGACCCCAAGATTACTGAGCCGATGCTGCAGACATCGGCAACAGATGCTCATAAGCCAACTGAAGTGGTTACTCATGATGCTCCTCCTGAGGTGCCCGATGCCGCCACTGCTCTTGCTAAGGTTGATTCTGCACCTGCTAAACCGCCTGCCCCATCTGAGCCGGCCGAAGACCGGTCTGAAGATGTTACATTTATTGGCACTAGTTTCAGAGGGCCGGGCAACCCAATAGTGTTAGCTAAACACACCGCCAAGCAAGAACTTGTTGAAAATTGGCGCGTAAGGTTTGACATGTCAGAGTATACACAGTTGACTACTGGCGAATTCTTGTCTGGTTTTCTCGGTCAGGTTCATAGCAATCGTGATCTTCAAATCGATATGGTGAAGCAGATGCATCAAAAGTTTGAGGTAACGTTCTTGAGCAATTTCTGACTGTCCTTCCAACCCCCAAGTCTAGTGGATATGATAAAACTGAATATTCTGTAGACTTTAGATCGGCATATCACTTAACAAAAAATCCCTCCTTATGGAAAATTGCATGTGTAGCCCCAAAGGGCTGGCTTAATCAGGTTGAATGAGCCGGTCCTTAATAATATTGGATATAACATGCCTGCACATCATCCTTAAGCCAGTGGTAGAAACCAAGTTGCCATCGGCTACCATAATTAATTTGACATATAAACACGATGTACATTAGCCCCCAAGTGCCAAGTGTTGTTGCTTGCAAATTGCTTGGGACTTTTATGCTCATGAATTTATTAACTTCAGAAAAAATTTCCGCATCCATTAGCCCCCAAGGGTCAAGTGCTCTTGCTTGCAAAGTGCTTGAGACTTAATAACATGAATCCAGCTCAGAAAGAAAAACTTCAGCCTCCATTAGCCCCCAAGTGCCAAGTGTTGTTGCTTGCAAAAGGCTTGGGACTTGAATCTTTGTTAAACCGGCAGTTAATCCGTCTCATGCTTACTTTACCTGTTCAGGAGGCGACTGCTGAATTACAAACACAGCTGAAGGATGCTCGGCAATGGCTTAAGTACCAAGAATCAGAAACTCAGAAAGCTGAATACAAGTTCCAATTTAGCTTGTGCGAAGCAAATGATTTGAAGGCTAAACTTAAGTCCGAGGAATCTGCATGGACTAAAGAAAGGACTGCCTTAGTGCAACGGGCCGAAAGAGCCGAAACATCTCTTGAAGCGGTGACAACTGAGCTCTCCGGCTTAAAACACCGTGTCTGAGAAATGACTGCTGCCATCTTTGGTAAGCCGCCGTGTTATAACTTTTTAAATAAAGTTCTGGGGAAACTTAACCCGTTACTGATCAACTTAGTGGTCATGTAGGTAAAAGAAGCGATATCCTTCGCAGAGATCCACTTGTAAAGTTGAAAGCCGTCTACACCCTCGTGGAGCTACTTTATACTAGGGCGCAGCGTGCTCTGGCTGTTATCTCTCCGTCCAGCCAAGCACCAACACTCTTTGTGGATATCTTGCGAAGACTCTACGTTCTGCCTGCCAGGAAAGATGAAATCAAGCGGTCATCTGCAAGAGTCCGCGCTGTTACGGCCTTGAGCCGAGCTAAGGCATGGCTTCCAGACCTGGAAACATCCGACTTGGCTACTGGGTATCCGAGTCTGAAAGAAGACGACTCAACTTTTCATCATAAAGACTTCGCTGCTTGTGTCAAGGACATCCGCCCACTAGCCAGTTTAATTGCAAATGAAATGGACTTGTCGAAGTATCAGCCGGCTTATGATATGGAGAACCAGAAGATGTCCAATCCTTCTTATAAAGTGATAGATCTGATTCCTCCAATTAGTAAGCACACCTTTGCCCGTGAAATTGATCCCACAGACCTTATTGATGGGGCGGCTAAATTTGAAGCTCTGGCTGGCTTGGATTGGTTGGCGCAGAATTTTCAAACAGTGGGGGACAAAGAACCGGAGACGGATGACTCGGAATCATCAAAGCAGCAAGGCCAAGGAGAATGATCCATCGGGCGGTGATAACCCACAAGTGTAGGGGATCAGTTGTAGCCTATTTCGATAAGTAAGAGTGTCGAACCCAACGAGGAGCTAAAGGCAGAACAAATATTCCCTCAAGTTCTATCGACCACCGATACAACTCTACGCACGCTTGACGTTTACTTTACCTAGAACAAGTATGAAACTAGAAGTACTTTTTAGGTGTTTTTGGATAGGTTTGCAAGAATATAAAGAGCATGCAAATATAAACTAGGGGCTGTTAAGATAAAGAAGCAATAAAGTTAATGATAGAGAGTGTGGAAAAGTGGTGGTAGGAGTTGCGAAATTGCCCCTAAGCAATTGACTACGTTACTAGACCGATAGCAAGTTTCATGTGGGAGAGGCCACTGCTAGCATGTCATCCCTTACTTGGAATTCTATGCACTTATGTTTGGAACTATTAACAAGCATCCACAACTACTAACGTTCATTAAGGTAAAACGCAACCATAGCATTAAGATATATTGGTCCCCCTTCAATCCCGTATGCATCAATTTCTATGCTAGGTTGAAGCTTCTGTCACTCTTGCCCTCCAATACTTAGTCCTATCAACATACAACTAACCCTATGGTGTGATCCACACGCGCGCTCATATGATGGGCACCAAAGGACAGAAACATAACCACAAGCAATTTAAATCAATCATAGCAATTCATCAATCACCGATAGGACAACGATAATCTACTCAGACATCATAGGATGGCAACACATCATTGCATAATAATATGAAGCATAAAGCACCATGTTGAAGTAGAGGCTACAGCGGGTTGCGGGAGAGTGGACCGATGTAGATAGATGGGGAAGGTGATGGAGATGTTGGTGAAAATGACGGAGGTGTTGGTGTAGATCGTCGTCACACGATGATTGCCCCGGTGGCACTCCGGTGCCACCGGATGCGACGGGGAGAGAGCCCCCCTCCTTCTTCTTCTTCCTTGACCTTCTAACTAGGTGGGAGAAGGGTTTCCCCCTGGTCCATGGCCTCCATGGCGGCGGAGGGGCGAGAGCCCATCCGAGATTGGATCTGTATCTCTGTCTCTCTCTCTGTTTCTGCGTTCCCAGATTCCGCCTCTTCACCGTTTCTTATATTCCCGGAGATTCGTAACTCCGATTGGGCTGATTTTTTGACACGATTTTTATCCGGATATTAGCTTTCTTGCAGCGAAAGAAGGCCATCAACCGCCTTACGGTGTGGCCACGAGGGCCCAGGGCGCGCCCCCTGCCTCGTGGCCCACTCGGGCATCGTTTCATGTTGGTTCCGCTTCCCAAAATTCACATATATTCCAAAAAAAATCTCCGTCCATTTTTATTCCGTTTGGACTCCGTTTGATATGGATATTCTTCTAAACAAAAAACATGCAACAAACAGGAACTGGCACTGGGCACTGGATCAATATGTTAGTCCCAAAAAATAGTATAAAAAGTTGCCAAAAGTATGTGAACGTTGTAGAATATTGGCATGGAACAATAAAAAATTATAGATACGACGGAGACGTATCAGGCGGCTCACGTACCTATGATAGAAATATTCGGACCTTTGTCTGGCTCACAGTATTTTGTAATAGGATAGCGAAACACTTTTCCTACCGGTTTATCATACCAACCATCGCGCCGTCGTGCGCACTGCTTGTCTTTCGATGACATTATGAGTCTCCAAATGTTGCGATCCTTATTTTATCCTTATGATGGTATTGGCGCGCGCAGATCAATATAAACCGCATCCTGCATATAAACAGAAACAAGTGCCCCGACGGTTTACCGCCGGGCGGGTCACCGTGTCCAACCAATGCCACTGGGGACACGCGTCCAGAACCAAGGCCGGTTTTATTGTTATAAACATAACCAAACCTGAAGACATGATTTGAACTACTGGCTTAATCAACCTCCATATGTTCATAACCCTGTAAATGCATAATTCCATGAAGTTGTTATTCTCCGGCGGCTGAGAGCCATTAAGTAGATTGGTTTTTAGAGACCCAGAGAGGCTTCAAATATGAGCCATGAAGGGAGGCAATTAGGCCGATCGTGCAAAGAACACAACTCAAAATGAAAACTTACAAGAAAGCAAAGATAAAACAGAAACAAACAAGCAAAAAACACTCGAGGCTTTTGCAGGCCGCCAAGCCAAAGGTTCTTCTTCAATGAAACTAGCCTTGGTGGCCCCTGGAAGATACATGCATGGTATGAGCCGGCTCCCACAGTACCCAATCGACATTTGAACCTAGAAAAGTGCAGGTCTTTTTTTTTGTTTTTTAAAGATAGACTTGCCTAGAGTAAACGGGGTCAGAGTTGCATCTTGCATCATAGGCCGAGTTATCCAAGTTTCATGGAAGGCGGCATTTTGAGCATGGATCTATCCTGACTATCTGTAGCACTGTGCTCTCGCAGTGACAGTCGACGTTTGAACCTTAGCAAGCTCAGGTCTTGGTCAAATACGCCATTAAGACTGATTGCCAAGAGTTCGCCGGGTCAATCAGGATGACCTAATGGAGTTGAAGCAGCTCGGCACAGGTAGGATGACCCATAGGTTATGTCCTATTTGGTCGGATACGCCTATGTTTGAACATAACCCGGTCAAATGGGTAGTAACGCTGTGCTCTCTTTGGTCGAATACGCCTATGTTTGAGGACGAAGCCCCCAAGTGACATACTTGCTGATTATTCTCATCAAGAGCTTATCTTGGAGTTGTGCTATACATCTAACTCTTCACGAATCCTTTGATTTGGGTACTAAGCTTCTTGAGAAGATATGTAAGATGATCATAAAGACTCAACTTTGAAAAATGGCAGAGGCCCCGAATTGGCGGGGATGCCGGCTTTATTATATTGTACTGATATTTACATAATTGAATTACATCATGAGAGCCGGAGGCTTAAGTATAGTAAGGCCGGAGGTGAGCGATATTCCACGGCCGATTAGTCTCCTCTAATGTGTGTGAGTCCTTGTGCTCTCGGATATCGATCAAGTAGTATGACCTGTAGTGCAGATTCTTGCTGACGACAAAAGGTCCTTCCCAAGGCGGCGAAAGTTTATGCATATCAGTCTGATCTTGGATGAGCCGGAGAACTAAGTCGCCTTCTTGAAAGGTTCTAGTCTTGACCAGACGGCTATGATATCATCGTAAATCTTGTTGATAAATCGCCGATCGAGCCGCCGCGAGATCACGCTCTTCATCCAATCGATCCAGCACATCCTGACATGCCGTCTCATTGTCAGCTTCCATGTAAGCCGCCACTCGGGGCGAGTCATGACGGATATCATTGGGAAGAACCGCCTCTGCTCCGTAGACCATGAAGAACGGCGTGTATCCTGTAGACCTGTTGGGTGTGGTATTAATACTCCATAACACGGAAGGTAACTCTTCCACCCAACAACCCGACGTTCTCTTTAGAGGAACCATGAGCTGGGGTTTGATCCCTCGTAAGATCTCTTGGTTGGCCCACTCTGCTTGACCATTGGACTGGGGATGAGCCACAGAAGATACATCAAGCCAGATATGCTCACGCTGGCAAAACTCCTTCATAGCACCCTTAGACAAATTAGTGATATTGTCTGTTATGATACTATGGGGGAAACCAAACCGGAAAATCACCTTCTTGATGAACTGCCCTGCTATTTCGGCATCACATTTGCTGACTGGCTCTGCCTCGATCCACTTGGTGAATTTGTCCACTGCCACCAACAGGTGGGTTTTCTTATCCTTGGATCATTTAAAAGGTCCTACCATATCAAGCCCTCAAGTTGCAAACGGCCAACTTATCGGAATCATCCTCAACTCTTGAGCCGGAACATGAGCACGCCATGAAAATTTCTGACAGCCGTCACATTTACTGACCAAGTCCTTAGCATCAGCATGAGCCGTTAACCAGTAAAATCCATGACGAAAAGCTTTCGCTACCAGAGATTTAGAACCGGCATGGTGACCACAATCTCCCTCATGGATCTCTCGTAGAATCGCGCAGCCTTCCTCAGGTGAGACACAGCGTTGAAACGCACCTGAAAGACTGCGGTGGTGCAATTCTCCATTGACGATCGTCATTGACTTAGACCGCCGTGTTATCTGCCTGGCTAATATTTAATCCTCAGGTAACTCACCCCGGATCATATAAGCCAAATAAGGAACTGTCCAATCTGGTATGACATGAAGAGCCGCCACCAATTGTGCCTCTGGGTCAGGGATAGCGAGGTCCTCCTCTATAGGCAACTTGACAGACGGGTTAAGCAAAACGTCTAAAAAGGTATTAGGCGGCACCGGCTTATGCTGAGATCCTAACCGGCTCAAGGCATCTGCTGCCTCGTTCTTCCTTCGATCGATGTGCTCAACTTGGTAACCCTTGAAGTGACCTACAATAGCATCAACCTCTCAGTGATAAGCCGCCATGAGCGGATCCATGGAGTCCCAGGTGCCAGAAACCTGCTGAGCTACCAAATATGAGTCGCTGAAACATCAGACCCCACCTCGTGGGGAAGTTAAAAAAACTCCAGCCCCCGAGCCCTCCAATTGCTTGGACCCATCAAAGTGAATCGTCCAATATGTATTATCCGACTTTTCTTCAGGCGTGTGCAATTCTGTCCGGTCATTGATGAAATCCACCAGCGCTTGCGATTTGATGGTTGTTCGAGGCATATATTTCAAATCATGAGGCCCAAGCTCAATGGACCACTTGGCCACTCGTCCTGTAGCTTCCCTATTCTAGACAATGTCTCCCAAGGGAGCAAAACTCACGACCGTAATGGGATGACCCAGGAAATACTGCTTGAGTTTCCGGCTTGCCATAAAGAATCTGTAAACCAGCTTCTACCAATGTGGATACCTCTGTTTAGACTCGATGAGGACCTCACTGATGTAGTAAACCGGCCTTTGAACTAGATGCTCTTTCCTAGGCTCCTTTTTTTCCACCACAATAGCCACACTGACGGCCCTTCTGTTTGCAGCAACATATAACAACAAAGGCTCTTTATCAATGGGGGCCGCAAGAACCGGCGGCTCAGCCAATTTCTTCTTGAGTGCCTTGAATGCTTCATTAGCAGCTTCACTCCAGACAAAATCATCTATCTTTTTCATCATCTGTTATAGAGGGATAGCCTTCTCACCTAAGCGGCTTACAAACTGGCTCAACACTGCTATCCGTCCTCCCACACGCTGGACATCATTGATACATTTTGGTCGTGCCAGGGAGGTGATGGCCTTGATCTTTTCTGAGTTAGCCTCGATGCCTCGCTCAGAGACCAGAAAACCCAAAAGCTTGTCTGCTGAAACACCAAAAACACACTTGGCTGGGTTAAGCATCATCTTATACACCAGGAGATGGTCAAATGTTTCCCTCAAGTCTTTAATTAGAGTCTCCTTCTTCCTGGATTTGACCACGATATCATCCACCCAAGGATGAACATTGCGCCCAATCTGACCGTGCAGGCAGTTCTATACACACCTCTGGTAAGTCGCCTGGGCACTCTTAAGCCCGAAAGGCATAGATACATAGCAGAAGGCTCTAAACGGAGTGATGAAAGCCGTCTTCTCCTGGTCCTTAACCTCCATTTTAATCTGGTGATATCCAGAATATGCATCCAAAAAACTCAAGTGCTCACAACCCGTTATAACATCAATGATCTGATCAATACGAGGGAGGGCAAATGGATCAGCTGGACAAGCCTTGTATAAATCTGTGTAATCCACACACATGCGCCACGTGCCATTCTTTTTAAGCACCAAAACCGGGTTAGCCAACCACTCGGGATGAAAAACTTCTACGATGAACCCAGCCGCTAAGAGCCGGGCCACCTCTTCACCGATGGCCTTCCATCTCTCTTCATTAAAATGGCAAAGAAACTGTCAGACCGGCTTATACTTCGGATCAATATTAAGAGTGTGCTAGCGAGTTCTCTCGGTACACCCGGCATGTCTGAAGGCTTCCATGCAAAGATGTCCTGTTCTCACGGATGAACTCGATGACCGCGCTTTCCTATTTCAGATCCAGATTGGCACTGATACTGAACTGCTTGGATGAGTCGCCAGGAACAAAGTCAACCATCTTGGCGTCATCTGCCGACTTAAACTTCAGCAACGGGTCATGCTCTGTAGTTGGCTTCTTTAAAGATGTCATATCTGCCGGGTCAAAATTATCTTTGTAAAACTTGAGCTCCTCTGTGGCACAAACCGACTCTGCATAAGCTGCATCGCCTTCTTCACATTCCAAAGCTATGGTGCGACTCCCATGCACTATGATATTCCCCTTGTGACCCAGCATCTTGAGCTGCAAATAAACATAACATGGCCTTGCCATAAACTTAGCATAAGCCGGCCTGCCAAATAAAGCATGGTACGGGCTGTGGATCCTCACAACTTCAAACGTCAAGGTTTCTGTCGTGGCATCATGCTCATCTCCAAAGGTTACTTCCAAATCAATCTTACCAACTGGATACGCCGACTTACCAGGCATAACTCCATGAAAGATGGTGTTCGACGGTTTAAGCTTCTTATCAGTTAACCCCATACGACAGAAAGTATTATAATACAGAATATTGATGTTGCTCCCTCCATCCATGAGTACCTTGGTGAACTTTTACCCTCCGACCTGAGGGGCCACTACTAGGGCCAGCTGACCCGGATTATCAACTCGGGGCGGGTGATCTTCGTGGCTCCACATAATGGGTTGCTCAGACCATCTTAAGAAACGGGGCACCGTCGGCTCAACGGCATTCACTGCCCTCTTATGGAGCTTCTAGTCTCGTTTGCATAGACTTGTGGTGAACACATGGTATTGCCCATTGCTCAACTGCTTCGGGTTACTCTGATAACCGGACTGCTGCTGGTTCCCTTGGTTGTTCTGCTGATTCTTGCCGCCTTGACTGCCTTGTCCCTGAAAGCTGGAGCTGGAACCGCCTCCACCATGACCCGGACCCTGAAAACCGGATCCTGAGCCGTCGTCCGGTCCCTGACCTTTCTGGATAAACTCTCTGTAAGATCGCATGATGCTGCAATCTTTCCATGCATGAGTGGCCGGTTTTTCATCCGACCCGTGCTTCGGACACGGCTGATTCATCACCTCATCGATATTGTACCTTGGAGGTGGCCTCCCCTTGTGACGCTGGTTAAAATTATGTGCCCCCGTATTAGCTATGAAAGCATCAGCCTTGCGTTTATTACCATTGTGCTGATTGGCCGGGTTATACTGCTGTCCTCCCGGGTCATTACCCCTTTTTCCCTTTCCGGGCCTGTCGGCTTCAGACTCAGGGTCCTTGGTACTATCAGAGTCAGCATACTTGACGAGAGCCGCCATGAGCTCCCCCACATCATTACAATGGCGCTTAAGCCGGCCTAACTTCAGCTTGAGTGCAGGGAAACGACAATTCTTCTCCAACGTTATTATTGTCGATTCGGCGTTGATCTTATCTGAGGAATGCGTGATGGTTGAAACCCAGCGTACCCAACTAGTTGTTGATTCACCCTCATTCTGAACACAAGAGTCTAGATCCACGATCGACATGGGTTGCGTACACGAGTCCTTGAAGTGCTTGATGAACCTGGCCTTCAATCCTGCCCATGACCCGATGGAGTCGACGGGTAATCCTTTTAGCCAGTTGCAAGCAGTGCCTTCTAGCATCATGGTGAAGTACTTAGCGCATGCAGCTTTGCTAACATCCAACATCTCCATCGCCATCTCGTAGCTCTCTACCCAAGCCTTAGGGGGCTGATCTGCTGTGTAGTTCGGCACCTTGCGAGGCCCTTAAAATCCTTAGGCAACCACTCATTCCTTATAGACGCCATTAGACACAGCACACCCCATGCCCGGGAAATTCTACCTGTTTCCACTGACGTTGTAGGGTAATGTGGCGTCGGCTGATGATCGGCCGCTTGAACCGGCACATCCTGTACCATTGCGTCATGCCGCGCCGGGTTATATCCATGAGGCGAGTTACGACGTCGTTCTGTGCTTGAAACCTATGGCGAGTCAACGTGTCTGCTGTAGCTGGCACTTGGACGGGGGGTTCAGTGAATCCGGTCTCGACTATAAGAATAAGCCTGCTGTTGTTGTAGTGCTGTCTGAAGCAGCTCCTCAACTCTTCGGGTTTCCACTGCCATCGGAGTTTTACCCTCAACTGGCAAGGCCGCCAGCCTTGATGCCGCTGCTATCATGTGATCTAGAGGGTTGGAATAGTGACCCGCCGATGCCGAAGGGTAACGAGGGGCCGGGAGGTTCTGATCTGCAAACAGAGATCCGGTTGTACGCTGATGAACCAGACCGCCGGTCCTGGGTGCCTCTGCCGTCCGGTTTAATACCGGCGGACCACTACTCCCTTCCCCGTCCGAGAAAAGATTCCTTGGTTCATAAACAAAGGGGAGACGACTCTGTTGCTTTCTCCTCATCATGGCTTCATTAGCAGTGTTCTGACCTACCGAGAGCCAGAAAGCTTCCGCTTGAATCCGCTGGGCTTGGGCATCCAGAACAGCCCGCTCTTCAGCCATCCTGGTGTTCTCGGCTACCATATCCTCCCTAACTTGCGTTATCTCTTGCCGCAACTTATCCACAACCGTCTTGTGCTGATCGAGTGACCTCCGTTCCCATCAGAGTCGCCAGATTCTCCAATAGATCTGACAAAGCTTGAGTCGGCAGGTGTGCTGAGCCGTTCACGCCTGCCGCAGCTGCTGTCGCGCCGGGTGTTATGGTCCCGACGACTGTTGATCTGAGAGCCGTTTGGTTGCCGGCCATGAAGGTCGCCACCCTATTTGGCGGCTCGCTGAAGTTCGGAATACTGTTGTCGTCGGATGAGCCCCCAAGCCATCCGCTCTGCATCCAATACATGGAGTTAGTCTCACCTGTGGATGTCTCACCATCAGAGAGAACAGCTTTTTCTTCATAAGATCCGGAGCCTCTAGTGCCCTGGATGTATCCGATGAAAGCACGCTTCCTAGCGGGTCGAACCCGGGCGGGTCGCGCACGCTGAGCCGGCTCGACGATGTCGGTGCAGATGTCTGGCTCAGGGCCCGGTTCGCCGATCTTGCCGATGAAGATGTGAATTCCACCGAAGGGGACCCGGTACCCGTACTCAATTGAGCCGGCCTCGGGACCCCAGCCTTCGCCATCGATGTAAAGCTTGTCGCGATGACTCTTAGTCATCCGGCCCATGGCGTATCCCTTAAGCACTTCGAAGTTGCCCTTCAAGAACTCAAAACAACTGGACGCAGGCCCCACGGTGGGCGCCAACGGTCGTGGAAGTGTCACGGTAGATGTCCTAAGGAAAGGACTTGATTGTGGAGCCATGGTGACGTGGTTAGCTTAAAGGGGTTAAGAACAAGACAAAGGACACAGGGAGTTTATACTGGTTTGGCCCCTGTGGTGAGGATAAAACCTACCCAGATTAGGGTGGAATTGTTGGGGTGTCGATTGCTAGGGTGCGGATGCACTTGCCTGGCCCTTGATCTCTTGTTTCTTGCCCTAAGCCGCTGCCGGGTCGTCCCATTATATACACGGGTTGATGCCCAGTGGCTTATGAAGTCCCGGCCGGCTCATACAATCGTGTCCGGCTCGGTGACTCATATTACATGCCTTACACTACAAGTTACATATATGGCGGTTGATACTTACATGCCTTAAGCCGCCGCGGGCCTTGGGCCCTTATCTAAGCTACTATCTTTAATGCACTTCTGGGCTGGTCTCATGAACCGCTGTTGGGTAACCTAGCCCCTCCTGGGCTGGTCATATGAAATACATATATCCCCAACAGAAACCTAAGATCGAGTTTATCCCTTTTCGCCTCTTGCAGGAAAACAAGCAGGAACTATGGAAGAAGATATTAAGCCTTGAGCAGGAGATCGATGACCTAAGGGAGCAAAATTCGACTAGTGGTGTCATGTGAACGTCGACTACATGAAACTTCACATTGTTTGGGCCTAGAGGAAGGCATTGGGAAGTAATAAGTAGATGATGGGTTGCTAGAGTGACAGAAGCTTAAACCCTAGTTTATGCGTTGGTTCGTAAGGGGCTGATTTGGATCCATATGTTTCATGCTATGGTTAGGTTTACCTTAATACTTATTTTGTAGTTGCGGATGCTTGCAATAGAGGTTAATCATAAGTGGGATGCTTGTCCAATTAAGGGCAGCACCCAAGCAATGGTCCACCCACATACCAAATTATCAAAGTAACGAACGCGAATCATATGAACGTGATGAAAACTAGCTTGACGATAATTCCCATGTGTCCTCGGGAGCGTTTTCCTTCATATAAGAGTTTGTCCAGGCTTGTCCTTTGCTACAAAAAGGATTGGGCCATCTTGCTGCACCTTATTTAC
Organism: Secale cereale; assembly: GCA_902687465.1. NCBI lineage: Eukaryota > Viridiplantae > Streptophyta > Magnoliopsida > Poales > Poaceae > Secale > Secale cereale. Next base: position 57,743,162 of record LR738710.1, on the reverse strand, counting down.
TTTTACTATTTGTCAATTGTTACCAATTATCTTATCACAAAACTATCTGTTACCGATAATTTCAGTGCTTGCAGAAAATACCTTACTGAAAACTGCCTGTCATTTCCTTCTGCTCCTCGTTGGGTTCGACACTCTTACTTATCGAAAGGACTACGATAGATCCCATACACTTGTGGGTCATCACTAGCCCACAGATCAAGTCTTCTTGCAACACACAATAACTTGGTATAGAAATACAACCGCTTTATTGAAGCATCGAGTCGATATTACATCAAGCGGCGAGGCCAAGCAACACACACGGTGTTGCTGAGCATATGTACATTATTTAGTAGACATGATCAGGGGCCTCGACATCACGAATAAGCTACATAGCAGCTGAAAGACGACGTAGAAGGACTTCATCTCATAGGGACATTGATGTGGACACGGTCTAGACTACGATGCAATGATGCAACTCCAACTCCGGTATGATTCTCCTGAAACTGGCATGACACGCTAGGTGAGTACTTTAAATGTACTCGCGAGCTCACACAAATAAAGCAACAATGGCAAGCAACAACATGATATTTAAGCATGACTAAATGCAAGAACTATCATGCTACTCATGGAGTGATAGTGCTCATAGCAGGGCCTTTCAAAGCCGCTTACCATCTGGGTTACCTCGTAATGACAATCATCATCTTGCCACGACGATCACCCCCGGATCACAAAAGAAACCATCTTGATGGTCTCAACAACTTCACCAACATAACAAGTGCCATAAGTATACAATTAGTGTGCAAGTTTTATATTTCTGTTGATCCACAGTGTGACCTACTACAAACTTGTGTCCAGGACCGAGGACGCGGCTATCGATAGATTAAACACACACACTCTGCAGAGGTTAGTACATTGTACCCACACCACAGAACCCATTGCCTCAATCTCCCGTTCGGGTGGACCAACGGTGTTCTGACAGAACCAATCTATTGCCATTACACTCTCCCGGCAACTCCGACCAAATCCCCTTTGGGCTAAGTCATGGGTGGCCCCGATACCACTCCGGACATCCAACGACCACCGTCGTGCAAAACAAATGGTCCCAAACGGGGACATGGTACCAAAACAACTACGGGCACACAAGGCTATGCCTGCCTACTAGGCCAGCGTAGTGCAAGCACATAACCTCCCTAGTTGGAGGCACCGGCGAGATGCATAATAATAGACCAAGAAAGGGCCTTCCCATAAAGGAAAATGTGGTTGCACTTGGGAAGCTCAATTCGGTGGCACCATGACTCGATCAACAGCATGTTCAACTTGGTTTATAATCTGGTTTCAACTTGCAAATAAATATTATCAAGTCATAGTATGCCATGAAAATGCAATGAACTATATATGCACCATTTCAACATAATACCGATATAAACTAGCTCATGCATAACATCAAGTTATTGTACTGCAATCCTTAACCATTCAACTAAAATATCACTAATAACATAACAAGCATAGCATGGACATGAAACTAGCATCAAATGAATATTATGTGAATTTCTATATGCATTATAAAAGACCATATTCAAGTGAAAATCATAGGTATTGAAATGAAATTCTTGCAATTATTGGTGATGGCTTGCCTTAGTGCAGAGGAGGGTCACAAGCCTCCTGGTTATCCTCAAGGCAGCAATTTCCTTCTAAAAATAATTAAAATAACAAAAAGAAAATGTCACATAACACTGTTTAATGCGCCACAAATTATCCACATGAAGTAAAAATCACATTGTTTGCATGCTGATAGAGGATTTCAACACAAAACCAACCGAAGAAGAATCATATCATTTGTACTTATATAATAGAAGTTAGAGAAGGTCAAAATTTAGTCGAATTTTTGAATTTAAATTGATTTTAGAAAATCAGGGGAGGGGGTGACGTCGAAGGCGTAAGCCAGAAATACACCTTCACTCATACCACTTCGGGAGGCGACTGAGTGACTGACCTGCGGGCCCCACTGGCAGGTTTGGAAGGAGAGAGAGAAAGAGAGGAAGCAAGCTCGTCATTGGTGGTTCTCTGGCAAGGGCGGCTCGGCTGTCGCCGGTGAGTGGATGGGTGGATGCACAAGACTACGGCGGACCTGCACGTACCCTTAGGTCGGCGAGAGGTGGGCGGAGGGCGTCGCGGTGGTCGTCCCCAGAGGCGTCGGTGGAGGAGGACTCATTGGAGTTGATGAATCCGGTGAGGCAGGGACTGTCCAGCAGCTCCAGCAACACCAGTGCGACCAGTGGAGCACCACGAGCGCGTCAGAGAGGTCAGAGGAAGATGAGGGGCGCCGGAGGAGGCAGAATGCCGAGAGGGGCTCGGCGGTGATCTCCGGTGTGGGATGGCAGCCAGAGGCCTGCCTGGCCTGGCGGCGGTCTTCTCCGAGAGGTGCGGAGGTTAGGAGAGGTGGTTGGTGTGGAGGAACGAGCTCGGGGGGTCCTATATATAGCCGAGAGCGAGAGGGGGATCGAGAGCACCGACGAGCTCTCTGGGAGCGGCGCACGACGACGAGGAGTGTCAGAGTGAGGCAGAAGCTGTCAGGGGTGACACTGCCATTGTGGGAGCTCGCACCCGAGCACGGGGCGCGTGGGAGGGCGACGATAGGGAGCACAGGCTCACTGTGCGCACGGACACGACATGATCGTGATCGTTGTGGCGAGCTCTGGCGTCGGCGGGCAGCAGGGAGTGGTCAAGGTGATGCATCAAGGCAGAGAGGGGCTCCAAGACTTGCTAGTTTGGGCGGAGGTGCGTGCACGGGCGAAACAGAGCAGCTGCCCGTGCACAGAGCGCATCGAGCACCTGCCTGGCACCATGTCCACACGCGGTCACCGCGTGCACTGGCACTAGACGTCGGGCCCGAGAGGTAAGATCATGTCTGGGAGCTTGTCCATGAAGTGTTATGTCATGTTGTGGTGATGGCTCACTGCCAGGCAGAACAGAAATGACTTGAGATACTCAGCAAGTTTCTAGACATAAACTTGTGAGCTAAGTTGAGAGAATTCTAGAGAGAGTTAGGAGCTGATTTTTTGTAGCTAATGTTTACTTAGGAAGGTCATTAACCCCTAACAATTTCAGCTCAAGAAGATAAAAAAATACACTTCCATCACAAAGTGCATTTTCTAACGAGAATGAAAAAGATTTTCTATAACAAAAATATTCCAAATAATCATGAAATATTTTTGCATGGGAAGTTGGGTCAAGGTCTAAAGAATAGTGTCACAGCCCTAGAATTGCTTATAGTTAGTTGCATCTATGAGCATCCATGCATCATGTTTTGAATTTAAGAAACTTGAAATGGGGATGTTAAAACCCCAGCACCAAATGAATTCTACTAGGTTCAAATAAAAATATTTTCAATGAACCCAAAATGCCCATCTTAAAAGTTCATCTTTTTTGAATTGGCTCAAAACCTCTGCCAAAAATGGTGCACATATTTGTAGGACATTCTTGATTTTTGAATTAACACAAAAGTATTTGAATTGGAGCCATTTAAATGCAATATATATTTTAAATGGTCCAAATATTCTGAAGTTATTTGTGGAGCTCTCGAGTAATTCAATTAACCTCCAAAATAAATTTTAGAATTTAGTGTAATGGTTTAGTGCCTAACCTAAATCAAACAGAGAAAACAAGATAGAAAAACAAAAACAGAAAAGAGGGAAACCATACCTAGCGGAGCCCACCTGGCAGCCCATTGGCCGGCCCAGCATTGTGCTGGCCGGGTGCCAGTCACCTGCTTCCTCTCGCCAGGCAGGCAGGGAGGTGAGCTCCCGCGCGCCTGAGCTCGCCACGCCACCACCGTGCTCATCTGCATCGCCTGGACACCGCCTTGATGCCGCGAAGGACCTCCTTGGTGTCTCCCCGACCTAACCATCACCTCACTTTCCCCCCTGCTCCTCTTCATCCCTCTCCCCCGCCATGGCCGACGCTGTTGCGCCCACGCCGTCGTGAAGCTCACAGGCACCGTCATCCACTGTCGCCTCGCCGTGTCCACAAGCTTCGTCATCGTCCGCTGCTTCCCTCGGCTAAGCCCTGAGCGTTCGCTCGCCCTGCACTGCCTCCACCAAGCCATCTCCGACCTCCCATCGTCGGAGATCCCCTTTGCCACCCCGACCGCTCCAGCTCTTCCACAACCTCGTTGACCCTCTCATCTAGACCGCTGTGAGCTGCTGACCATCTCCCCCCTCTCCGTTCTCTTCCTCGCACGCCGTAGCGACTACATCGAGCTCACCTACACCGGCCGCCGCCTGTGCTCGCCACCGACATTTCTCCGGCCATGCAACGGCTCGGCTGACATGTCCACCTTGCTCACCGCACCATGTAGAGCACGTAGGAGTTAACTTCACGCCGCCAGGCTCTTCGTAGCAACAACACCCAGCTCGCGCGAGCTCCTGCAGCCACCAAAGACGATGCCGGCGATGACTCCGGCCACCCCAGGCCCAACCACCACCACCACTCGGCGCGGACGAGTGCCTGCGTCACGTAGATGCCCTCTGCCAGCCATTTGGTCGCCGAAGGAGGAATCCCGGACATCGCTGCCGCGTCTGGCTTCGCCCCGGTTGACCAGGGATTTGGCCCGCCTGGGTCACTAGCATGCGGTCCCAGCTCGACTAATAAAGTTAGATTAGTATTAACGAAGCTAGGTTAGTTTAGTTAGACACTGACAACTGGGACCCACTGGTCAGTTTGACCTGGACTGTGGCACCCCGGCTCAGAGCGACTGGTTTACCCTGCATTGCCAGCCTAGAGAACTTGTCTTCTGGCAACACAAAACATCTTGGTACAGAAAACAACCGCTATATTGATACTAGTGGATCAAAGTTTTACATTACAACAGGTAGCGAGGCTAAGCGGCACCCACGGTGCGGCTGGACGATACGTACATTATTTAGTGAACATAAAAGGCCTCGGTCATAACATCAACGCGGCAGCGGAACGACTTCGTAGCAGAACTCCATAGCACAGGGACACCGATGTGGACACGATCTAGACTCAGACGACACTCCTTTCCAGCGAGACTTTCCTGAAATCTGGCATGACACGCCAGGTCAGTACATTGAATGTACTTGCAAGCTTACATCGAACATAAATATAATTACAAACAATATCATGATAATTATTCAATTATTAAAATGCAACAACATACATATGTATGAATATAACCAACATGTTGTGCTCATGCCTTTGAGAAAACAGTCCCTCGGACTGACTTACCAACGGTGATCCTTCTTAACATACCAACTCGTCTATCTCAAAACGGATTATCTCATGATCTTTCTGGCGATCACAACCCTGACCAACACTTGGTCTCAAACATCTCGGTGGTCTTTCCACCATCTCTGATAGTGCAAAAATTTCATAACTTAGTGAGCAAAATTTTATTAAATGTTGACCCATGGTGTGACCTACTTCCGAGCGTGTCCGTGACCATGGACTCGGCTATCGATAGATTAATTACACTCTGCAGAGGTAATGCACTGTACCCACACCACGGAACCCATGGCCTCGCTCTCCCATTCGGGTGGAACAATGGCATTCAGAAGAAACCCCTCCATTGCCATGACACTCTCTCGGCCACTCCGACTCGTTTCCCATCGGAATAGTCCTGGGTGGCCCCATGCCTACCAAAGGCACAACGACCACCATCGTGGCCAAACATAAACAGTTCCAAATGGGGACTCGGTACCATAATCTCAACAACGGTCAGACAAGGTTATGTCTGCTTACCGGGCTAGGGTACCGCACGCCCATAACCTTCCCTAGTTGGAGGTACCGACCAGAGGCATGACAACGGACCGAATAAAGGCCTTACCATAAAGGCAAATGTGGTTGCACTGGGAAAAACTCGATTCAGTGGCACCATGACCCGGTCAACGATATATTCAAGTTGAGTTATTAGCAGGTTCAACTTAAAAGTAACCGGTGTCATAAAATGCCATGCAAATGCAACACAAAATATACATTATCATAAAGAACTGGGTCAGCTCTACCACACTAAGCATAAGCATCAACAACTTCTAATACTCCTCTGGTTAGGATTTAATCTCAATTAAAATGGAATCTTTTCTAGCAAAATATTATCATATTTATTATGCAAGAAAATAACTCCAAAATAATAATTATTATATACATAACCATGTTAGTTCTTCATAACCCAAACCTTCTTCTAGTTACATTAACAACATAATCAACTTCCAACTTTCTGTAAACTAAATATAACAGCTAAATCAAGCAGCCAACATAATAAAAATAATAAAAATGATTTATGTGCATGGATTAAATCATTCGTTCAAGTTGGAAAATCAAAAATATTGAAATGGCACCATGGAAATGTTTTTTGTCTTGCCTTAGTGCAAATGAGGTTCACAAGCCTCCTGGTGATCCTCAAGACAAGCTTCCCCTTCTGAAAAGATTTAAAAGCACAAAAAGAAAACATCAAGAACCCTTCTGAAATTCACCAGAAAATCTGCACAACACATAAAAGTCTCATTTTTGGTGTACTGCAAAAAGAATCAATTCATTTGGACTTATGGTTTAAAAGTTATTGTTGTTTGAAGTTCTATGGAATATGTATAAATTTGAAAAACGGATAGGGAAGGGGTGACGTCGAAGGTGTAAAGCCACGGAGCGCCACCACTCTTACCGCTTCGCATGTGTACAGAGTGGCTGACTAGGGGGCCTCGCTAGTCAGGTGAGGGGAGAGGGAGAGGGAAACAGAGGTGGCCGCGGCTTCACCGGAGCATGATACGTCTCCAACGTATCTACTTTTCCAAACACTTTTGCCCTTGTTTTGGACTCTAACTTGCATGAGTTGAATGGAACTAACCCGGACTGCCGCTGTTTTCAGCAGAACTGCCATGGTGTTGTTTTTGTGCAGAATAAAAAGTTATCGGAATCGTCTGAAAATCAAACGAGAATTATTTCAGAAAATATAAAAATTACCTGCAAGAAGATCCACACCGGGGGTCCCACGGGCTGTCCTCGAGGGTGGGGGCGCGCCCCCCCTTCCCAGGGCGCGCCCCCTGCCTCGAGGGCCCCCCGATGCTCCACCGACGTATCCCTAGGTCCTATATATTCCGTTTCATGGAGAAAAATATCAAAGAGAAAGAATTATCGTATTTCACGAGACGGAGCTGCCGCCAAGCCGTAATCTCTCTCGGGAAGGCTGATCTGGAGTCCGTTTGGGGCTCCGGAGAGGGGAGATCGCCGCCATCGTCATCATCAATCTTCCTCCATCACTAATTCCATGATTCTCACCGCCATGTGTGATTAATCCCATCGTAGGCTTGCTGGACGGTGATGGGTTGGATGGGATCTATCATGTAATCGAGTTAATTTTGTTAGGGTTTGATCCCTAGTATCCACTATGTTCTGAGATTGATGTTGCTATGACTTAGCTATGCTTAATGCTTGTCACTAGGGCCCGAGTGCCATGATTTCAGATCTGCACCTATTATGTTTCCATGAATATATGTGTGTTCTTGATCCTATCTTGCAAGTCTATAGTCACCTACTATGTGTTATGATCCGGCAACGCCGAAGTGACAATAATCGGGACCACTCCCGGTGATGACCATAGTTTGAGGAGTTCATGTATTCACTATGTGTTAATGCTTTGGTCCGGTAATCTACTAAAAGGATGCCTTAATATCCCTTAGTTTCCAATAGGACCCCGCTGCCATGCGAGGGTAGGACAAAAGATGTCATGCAAGTTCTTTTCCATAAGCACGTATGACTATATTCGGAATACATGCATACATTGCATTGATGAACTGGAGCTAGTTCTTTGTCACCCTAGGTTAGAACTTCTACATCATGAATTGCATCTGACGTAATTTCCCATCACCGATCCAATGCCTACGAGCTTTACCTATATTGCTAGTTGCTTATTTACTTTTCCATTGCTATTATCACAAAAACTACAAAAACACTATCTTTACTTTTATTGCTGCTACCACCACTATCATATTACTTTGCTACTAAACTACCTTGCTGCAGATACTAAGTTTCCAGGTGTGGTTGAATTGACAACTCAGCTGCTAATACTTAAGAGTATTCTTTGGCTCCCCTTGTGTCGAATCAACAAATTTGGGTTTAATACTTTACCCTCGAAAACTGTTGCGATCCCCTACACTTGTGGGTTATCAAGACTATTTTCTGGTGCCGTTGCCGGGGAGCATAGCTCTATTCTTTAAGTCACTTGGGATTTATATCTGCTTATGACTATGAAGAATTTGAAGGACTTAGAAACCAAGATCTAACCCTCAACTACGAGGGGAGGTAAGGAACTGCCATCTAGCTCTGCACTTGATTCTCCTTTTATTATGAGTAAACTTGCGACACCTACTCCTGCTATTGAATCTGATATGTCGTATGTTCTTGATGATGCTACTTCTGCTATGTATGATGAAACTACCTCTATGCCTGATACTGTGCCACTAGGTGAATTTCTAGACGAACAAATTGCTAAGGTTAGGGAGAGTGTAAATGTTGATCATATTTATGAAAGTGATGATGAAACTACTCCCAATAGATATGAATTGCCTGTTGTGCCTGAGGGTTATGTTATGGATGAAGAAACTGCTAGAGACTTTCTTGCTTGCAATGATAGATATGATCTTAAGAAGTTATTAGCTAAGTGGAAAGAAAAGTCCTTGAATGCTAGAATGAAACATGACCCTGCTTTTGCTATTTCACCTATATGTGTTACTGATAAGGATTATGAATTCTTCGTTGATCCTGAGTTAATTACTTTCGTTGAATCTGATCCTTTCCATGGCTATGAGTCTGAAACTGTTGTAGCACATCTTACTAAGTTGAATGATATAGCGACCCTGTTTACCAATGATGAAAAGATTCGCTACTACTATATCCTTAAGTTGTTTCCGTTCTCATTAAAGGGTGATGCTAAGACTTGGTTTAATTCTCTTGATCCTGGTTGTGTGCGTAGTCCCCAGGATATGATGTATTACTTTTCTGCTAAATATTTTCCCGCTCATAAGAAACAAGCTGCCTTACGGGAAATATATAACTTTTCTCAAACTGAAGAAAAGAGACTCCCACAAGCTTGGGGGAGGCTTCTCCAGTTACTTAATGCTTTGCCTGATCATCCTCTTGAGATGCATGATATACTTGATCTCTTTTATAATGGACTAACCGATGCTTCCAGAGACCACCTGGATAGTTGTGCTGGTTGTGTTTTCAGGGAAAGAACAGTGGAACAAGCTGAATTACTATTGAATAATATGCTAGCCAATGAAAATAATTGGACACTTCCTGAACCAGCCCCTAAGCCAACTCCGAAGAAAAGAGGTGTTCTATTTCTCAGTCCTGAAGACCTGCAAGAGGCAAAGAAATCTATGAAAGAAAAAGGTATTAAAGTTCAAGATATTAAGAATTTACCGCCTATTGAAGAAATACATGGTCTTGATAACCCGACACAGGAAGTAAAGGTAAATTCTCTTTATAGATTTGATGAAGGTGATATTCCTCGTTATAAGTCTGCTAGCCAATGCTTAGATGAGTTTGACAATTTCATTGCGAAACAAGAAAACTTCAATGCTTATGTTGGTAGACAATTACAACACAATGCTCATATGATTGAATGCTTGTGTAATTATCTGTCTAGTGCAAAAGATGAACTGAAACTCATTAGTAAACATACTTTTATGGTCACCACTCAAGTAGAACAAGTACTTAAGGCTCAGAATGATTTGCTCAATGAATTAAATAGTAAGAATAATGACTATGCTGTTAGAGTTGGGACTAGAGGTGGTAGAATGACTCAGGAAACTCTGTATCCTGAAGGCCACCCTAAGAGAATTGAGCAAGATTCTCAGAGAGCTAATATAGATGCACCTAGTTCTTCTAAGAAGAAGAAAAAGATAAATGATAGGACTTTGCATGCTTCTAGTGAACCTGTAGCTCACCCACCTGAGAATCCCAATGATATATCTGTTTCCGATACTGAGACACAATCTGGTAATGAACATGAGCCTAGCGATAATATTAATGATGATGCTCAACCTAGCAATGATAATGATGTAGAGATTGAACCTGCTGTTGATCTTGATAACCCACAATCAAAGAATCAATGTTATGATAAGAGAGACTTTGTTGCTAGAAAGCGTGGTAGGGAAAGAAAACCATGGGTTCAAAAACCCATGCTTTTTCCTCCGAAACCATCCAAGAAAAAGGATGATGAGGATTTTGAGCGCTTTGCTGAAATGATTAGACCTATCTTTTTGCGTATGCGTTTGACTGATGTGCTTAAAACAAATCCTTATGCCAAGTATATGAAAGATATTATTACCAACAAAAGTAAGATACCTGAAGTAGAAATTTCCACCATGCTTGCCAATTACACTTTTGAGAGTGGAATGCCTAAGAAATTAGGAGATCCCGGAGTACCTACTATACCTTGCTCCATTAAGAGAAACTATGTTAAAACTGCTTTGTGTGACCTTGGAGCTGGTGTTAGTGTTATGCCTCTCTCTTTATATCGTAGACTTGACTTGAGTAAGTTTTGACACCTACTGAAATATCTTTGCAAATGGCCAATAAATCAACTGCTATACCTGTCGGTATTTGTGAGGATGTGCCTGTTGTAGTTGAAAATGTTACTCCCTCCATTCCCTTATACAAGGCCACTATGAAAAATACAATTTGCATCTATACAAGGCCACTAACTATAATCGAGGCAAAAATTAATGATGTTTTCTCGTACTACCAACTGTTTTAATACTTGCATGCATGTAGTCATAATGACATTGTGCTACTTCATTCTAATTCCTTCTTTGCATGTATGTGGACATATTAATGGTTTCGGTTAACGAAAAGAAAAGTGGACTTGTAAAACAGTCATTAAATTTTACCTTGGTACCTGTAATTTGAGTTTGTGGCCTTGTATAAGGGAATGGAGGGAGTACTATTTTAACGGACTTTGTTATACTTGATATTCCTGAGGACGATAGTATGTCTATTATTCTTGGAAGACCTTTTCTGAATACTGCAGGGGCCGTTATTGATTGCACCAAAGGCAATGTCACTTTTCATGTCAATGGTAATGAGCATATGGTACACTTTCCGAGGAAACAACCTCAGGTTCATAGTATCAATTATATTGGAAAAACTTCAACAATTACTATTGGAGGTTTTGAGTTTCCTATTCCTACTATCAAGAAGGCATATGACATTCTTATTGTTTGGGACATACATATCCCCATTGAGGTAACATAGTGTTATTCGAAAATTCTCCGGTTTCCTGTTACTCGGAAAGAGTTTATTAACAATACCTGATCAACCTTGTTAATGGATTCCTTTTGATGAGCATGGGATAGGTGAATATAGATAGCACAAACCTTCTGTACCCTCCTTTTACTTTCTGTTAATTAGGTTAAATAAAAGAAAATTAGCATTATCTGTCTGTTTCCAGACTTATCCGTGCAATAAAAAAATATCCCGAAAATAAAAGTTCTCCAAATGCCATGAAAATGAAATATGATTTTTTTCTAGAATATTTAAGAAAATATGGCACTGAACACATAGTGAGGGGAGCCAGCACGTGGCCTCGAGGGCACAGGGCGAGCCCCCCTTCCCAGGGCGCGCCCCTGCCTCGAGGGCCCCACGTGCCCCCCTCCACTTATCCTTTCACCCATGCTCTTCTTCTTCCTCCCAAAAAAATCCCCAACCAGCTCAAACCCGAGTTCCAGCTCATTTTGCTGCCATTTTTGATCTCCTTGCAAAAAGCACCATTCACCAAACTGTTTGGGGTTATTGTTCCTTGGTATGTGACTCCTCCATTAGTCCAATTAGTTTTTGTTCTAGTGCGTTATATGTTGCAAATTTGTGCTGCTGTGGTAACTTGTTCTTGAGCTTGCATGTCAAATTTTCTTGGTCCCAAGTAGTTCTAATGCATGATATAGCTTCTAGGCACTTATAGGAGTTGCTGCTATCAATCTTGTCGAGTTTGGTTAACTTTTATTCTGAGTTACTAAAAATCTCAGAAATTTTCAGAAAAGGAAAATGTTAAAAAGATTATTGAGGGGCTCTTCTGGCCAGAGCTCAGAGGAGAAGAAGAAAGAAGAAAATAAGAAGCCCAAGTATCATCTTCCTTGCATGGCGGAAGTTCGACCGTGCGAATGGCTTTGTAATGATTTCATGATGTCCGCCGGTATTTACGAAGACTTTTATTGGATGGCGAATAATGCAAGCCTCACCGACTTCCTCAACGACCAAAAAGAACAATATCTCTTACTCACCAATATTTTTACGCAAAGTTTTCATTTTCATTCCAAGAAAACACCACCTACGATGGAGTTTCGCTTATATGATGTGAGTAAGGAGATATCACTTTTAGATTTTTGTGAAATATGGAAAGTACCCTTTGGAGGTAGACTCGATGAACCACGTCATGAAGACGTCAAAGGGTTTATTGATATGATAGCGGTAGGCGAAACTAGACAAGTTGCAGGGGTAAGAATCACTAGTATACACTTCCATGTTCTATGCTACTTTTCTTTATTTGCTAGTAGGTGTTTAATTGGTCACGGGAATAGTGGAAATCTCAGTGCCCCTGATATTATCATTTTACACCATGCTTTGTTTCATGACACAACTTTTAGCTTGGGCGCCGTCGTTGCCAAACGATTGAGTCTTAACTGCTCAAGAGGGCCCGTCTTTGGAGGCATCTTTGCTTCTCGCCTTGCTGAACATTTTAATATACCTATTAGGCATCATGAGAAGGAAGAAAAATTGCTTGCCCCTGTTAATCTAGACTACAAGAGCATGGTAGCTCATGACTTTATTGTTAAGGACAAAAATATGCAGCTCCATTATAAATTGAGGTTTGATGAAATATACTGTGAAATTGTTACCTTACCTGCACCTTCTTTGTTTTATCTATCTACAGGCATATTCCTCATCACCTCAGATGTCTTCTACAAGTACCAAGGCCAGGCACAAGCTTCAGAGCCTGAGCCAGAACCACCACTTGATCCTTCCCGTCAATCTGTTTATGGGTGGGAGTTGGACGAGCTCGCCAACCAGTGGCATCCAGAAGACACATCTCATTACACTGGAGGGAGTGGCTTCGATCCATGGCCATAGACCAACTTAGGCCAAAATCCTAAGCTTGGGGGAGTATGTGTTTCTCACTGACTTACTTTCATGTTGACACCTATTCTAGTTGTCGGTGCTCACACTCTTTCACTGTACCATCCATGCTTAGTTTAAATTTCTTTTTCTTAGTCTTTTTCTTGTGTGCTCGAAAAACCCAGAAAAACAAAAAATATTAGTGTAGCTTCTAGCTAGTTTACTCTCTTTGCCTGTAGCAGTAACCAAAAAAATGAAAACCCAAAAAAAATATTTCTCGTTCTTCTTTTGCTTGTTGGGAGCTTTCTCGTGTAAATAGTTTCTTTTCTTTTCTTTTGGGGTTAAGAGTAGAAGACCATGATTAAAATGCTTAGTGGCTCTCATATGCTTTGTTGTTGATTTCACTATGAGCCATATTACCTTGTCTTCTCTCTTGTATTAAATGTCCGAGATTCCAGCTTAGTCCAATGCACGTGCACTATTATTATTTTCCTGGTCGTGCGAGTGAAAGGCAATAAGGATGATATATGATGAACTAATTGAGATAAGAAAAGCTGGTATGAACTCGACCTCCCTTGTTTTTGTAAATATGATTGCTCGCCGTTCTTGATTCAGCTTGTTATGAATGAAACATGTTTGAATGACAATTAGAGATCATAACTGCTTATGCCATGCTTAATTAGCTGAGAGTTTATAATGGTCTATCTTGCGTGCCAACATGATATTAAAATGGTTGTGATGTGGTATGATGGGTGGTATCCTCCTTTGAACGATTTAAGTGACTTGACTTGGCACATGTTCACGCATGTAGTTGAAACAAATCAACATAGCCTTCACGATATTTATGTTCATGGTTATTTTTATCCTACTCATGCTTGCATTCATTGTTGATTAGTTTTAATGCATGTTCATGACCGTTGTTGCTCTCTAGCTGGTCGCTTCCCAGTCTCTTTCTAGCCTTCACCTGTACTAAGCGGGAATACTGCTTGTGCATCCACTTCCATAAACCCCAAAGTTGTTCCATATGAATCCACCATACCTTCCTATATGCGGTATTTACCTGCCGTTCCAAGTAAATTTGTATGTGCCAAACTCTAAACCTTCAAATGAAATTCTGTTTTGTATGCTCGAACAGCTCATGTATCAACTAGGGTGTCTATATCTTCCATACTAGGTGGGTTATTCTCACGATGAGTGGACTCCGCTCATCATTCACGAGAAAATGGCTGGTAACCGGGATGCCCAGTACCATGCTTAAAATCATAATAATTAAACAAAACTCCCCTAGGGCTGTTGCTTGTTTGGACAGTAACATGTGGATTCGGCTGGCCGTGGAGTGTGCTTGTTGGTGGTTGGGTGAGTATAAACTTTACCATTCTGTTTGGGAACCGCCTATAATGTGTGTAGCATGGGAGATATCGAGATTCTTGGTTGTTATGTTGACAAAGAAAGTATACCGCTCAAAATGTTATTCAATCTCTATTTAAAAATCGAGCTCTGGCACCTCTACAAATCCCTGCTTCCCTCTGCGAAGGGCCTATCTATTTACTTTTATGCAGAGTCATCATCCTCTTATCAAAAAGCACCAGTAGGAGAGCACCTCTGTCGTTGCATGTATTATTGTTAATTTGCATTGAGTATGATCATGACTGGATCTCTTTTACCATTAAATACAATGTCTAGTCAGTCCTTGATCTTTAAAGGTGCTGTCCATTTATGTTTTGCGGTCTCAGAAAGGGCTAGCGAGATACCATCATGTTATATCATATCATGATTGTTTTGAGAAGTGTTGTCATCCAAGGTTTACTATTATTGCTTGCTAGTTGATTACGCCATTGATGTGAGTAGTCTTGAGACCTGAAAGTTATTGTGAATGTGGTTAGTTCATGATCTTGTTGAAAACCTAAATGCTAGCTTGCATATTTACAACAACAAGAGCAAATAGAGTTTGTCAAAGTTTTTCTTTATCACTTTCAGTTTATCAACTGAATTGCCTGAGGATAAGCAAGGGTTTAAGCTTGGGGGAGTTGATACGTCTCCAACGTGTCTACTTTTCCAAACACTTTTGACCTTGTTTTGGACTCTAACTTGCATGATTTGAATGGAACTAACCCGGACTGACGCTGTTTTGAGCAGAACTGCCATGGTGTTGTTTTTGTGTAGAATAAAAAGTTCTCGGAATCGCCTGAAAATCAATGGAGAATTATTTCAGAAGATATAAAAAATAACTGCAAGAAGATCCACACCGGGGGCCCACAGGCTCTCCTCGAGGGTGGGGGGCGCGCCCCCCTTCCCGGGGCGCGCCCCCTACCTCGAGGGCCCCCCGATGCTCCACCGACGTATCCCCAGGTCATATATATTCCATTTCGTGGAGAAAAAAATCAAAGAGAAAGAATTATCGCATTTCACGAGACGGGGCCGCCGCCAAGCCCTAATCTCTCTTGGGAGGGCTGATCTGGAGTCCGTTCGAGGCTCCGGAGAGGGGAGATCGTCGCCATCGTCATCATCAACCTTCCTCCATCACCTATTCCATGATGCTCACCGCCGTGTGTGAGCAATCCCATCGTAGGCTTGCTAGACGGTGATGGGTTGGATGGGATCTATCATGTAATAGAGTTAGTTTTGTTAGGGTTTGATCCCTAGTGTCCACTATGTTCTAAGAGGTATGTTGCTATGACTTTGCTATGCTTAATGCTTGTCACTAGGGCCTGAGTGCCATGATTTCAGATCTGAACCTATTATGTTTCCATGAATATATGTGTGTTCTTGATCCTATCTTGCTAGTCTATAGTCACCTACTATGTGTTATGATCCGGCAACCCTGAAGTGACAATAATCGGGACCACCCCCGGTGATGACCATAGTTTGAGGAGTTCATGTATTCACTGTGTGTTAATGCTTTGGTCCAATAGTCTACTAAAAGGAGGCCTTAATATCCCTTAGTTTCCAATAGGACCCCGCTGCCACGGGAGGGTAGGACAAAAGATGTCATGCAAGTTCTTTTCCATAAGCACGTATGACTATATTCGGAATACATGCCTACATTGCATTGATGAACTAGAGCTAGTTCTATGTGACCCTAGGTTATAACTTCTACATGATGAATTCCATCTGACGTAATTTCCCATCACCGATCCAATGCCTACGAGCTTTACCTATATTGCTAGTTGCTTATTTACTTTTCCGTTGCTATTATCACAAAAACTATAAAAACACTATCTTTACTTTTACTGTTGCTACCGCCACTATCATATTACTTTGCTACTAAACTACCTTGCTGCAGATACTAAGTTTCCAGGTGTGGTTGAATTGACAACTCAGCTGCTAATACTTAACAGTATTCTTTGGCTCCCCTTGTGTCGAATCAACAAATTTGGGTTTAATACTTTACCCTCGATAACTGTTGCGATCCCCTACACTTGTGGGTTATCAGAGCGCATGCCGACGATGAGGACTTCTTGGCCTAAACGAGAGGGAGGGATCTAAAGAGGGGATGGAGGCGCACCTGCCCGTACCCGTAGCGTAGCTAGGGGTGGTCGGACGACATCGAAATCAACCTCGCAAGCGGAGGCAGAGCGGGGTGGTCGCCGGAGATGAGAACGACGGCGAGCAGCAGCGACTCCAGGTGCTCCAACTAGGTGGAACAGCACCACCAGAGAGTGGCGGGGGCTCTAGAAGGGTTGCCCTATCCTGAGAGGGGCTGGAGCTACTGCGACGACCCGAGGGGATCGCCGGCGAGCTCAAGCTCGGGAACGGCGGCCTACGGCCTGCCCGGCCGGGCTACGATTTCCTACGCGGTTGTGGGGTGTGTGGGAGTGGAGTGTGGTGCTCGAGAAGGCTGGGAGGGGCTCCATTTATAGGCGTCAGTGAGAGGGGGAGAAGGCGACGTGGTTCACGGGAGGACTGTGGGCGAACGGAGACGAGCACAGGATCAAGGGGAAGGCGACAAGCACTGTGCGCACCGCATTCTTAACTTGGCCGGACCGCGCCCGTGCTCGTTGCGGCGAGCTCCCGGCGAGTGCCAGGAGGAGTTAATGGGGTTGAGACGAGGATTGTGGCGAGGTTTGGCACGCTACGGTAGGCGGGGAAGCGAGCACGCGCGAAACAGAGTGCTTGGCGGCACTCAGAGCACGTCGACTAGCAGGCTGGCATGATGCACACACGTGGTTACCGCGTGAACTCTGCCCCCAGGCCGACTTGTGTCCAAAGATCATGTCTGGCGTGTTGTTCGTGGTAGTTTTGAAGGTTACCATGATTTGGTTTGGACCCAGACGCAGTAGAAGAGATTACACAAGCCTTGTAAGATTCTGGACAGTAACTTTGAGAGTTTACTGAGGTCAACTGGCTGGGAGTTGGGAGCTGCGCTTTGGAGGCTAGCCATAAGTTACTAAGGTGAAGATGTACAACAAATTTCAGCTACAATGGAGAAAGTAAAATGGTACTTGCTGTAGAAACTACCATTTCTGTCCAGAACAGAAAATATTTTCTGTAGCAAAAATATTCCAAAAAGAGGTGCAATATTTTTGCTCAGGAAGGTGTCCTAGGGTTAAAAGAATATTTGTGAATTTCCTCATATTTTTGTGGGCAAGAAAAGTTGGGGTTGCTTTGAAGCACAATGAGCTAACTAGGGTTTTTGAGGGGGAAATGAATATTTTTCAATAAAGAAAAATATACCAATTATAATTTTAGGGTGAACCAGAGAGGAAAAGATGATTTGAGATGGAGATGAGGCACTTGGGTGAAAGCCAAGGGTACCCAAGTGTTAAAGTCCATATGAAAAGATTAAGAAATTCCAAGTTTCAATCTACATCCAAATGAAACTCAGGCAAATAAAAGAGGGCAAAAATTAGGCTGTCACAAACCTCCCCCACTTACAATGAATCTCGTCCTCGAGATTCGGTTGCTTGGTAAAACCATTTCGGATAATGTGTCCTTAGGAATTCTTCCCGTTCCCAAGTTGATTCTGACTCGGTGTCATGCTCCCACTGGACTTTATAAAACTTCCTTACTTTACTGCGAGTGATCCTTTCCATCTGATCCAAAATTTTGAACGGCCTCTCTTCATACGTTAAATCCTTTGCCAACTCTATTTTGGTCATGGCAGTCCTTTTCTCAGGCGGCGATATGCATCGCCTCAACTGGGAGACATGAAACACCGTGTGCACGTCGTACAATTCTGGGGGTAGTTCCAACTGATAAGCAACAGTGCCTACTCGAGAAATAACTGGGAATGGGCCAATAAATCTAGGTGCCAACTTTCCGCGAGTCTGGAATCTGTTGACTCCTTTCATAGGAGTGACTTCGAGGTATACGTGTTCTCCGGGCTCAAAACTGATTTGTCGGTGTTTTCAATCATAATAACTCTTCTGTCGAGATTTGGCCAATTGCAATCTGTCTCTGATCTCCTTAACTTGTTTCTCGGCTTCCATTATAAGATCTATCCCGAAGATACGGCTATCTGCAGTCTGAGACCAATTTAAATGGGTGCGGCACTTACGACCATACAAAGCCTCGTATGGTGACATTTTTAGACTGGTTTGGAAGTTGTTGTTGTAAGAGAACTCGGCATAAGGCAGACAATCTTCCCACTTAGATCATTGGGCCAAGACGCAGGCTCACAGAATATCTTTGAGTATTTGGTTTACCCGCTCTGTCTGTCCATCAGTCTGAGGATGATAAGTGGTACTGTATTTCAGCGCTGTCCCCAAGGCTTGATGGAGACGTGACCAAAAAGCGGAGGTAGAGAGTGAACCTCGGTCGAAAGTGATGGTTCAATGTACTCCATGCAGACTGACTATTCTGGACACATACAGCTGTGCAAGTTGATCTGCTCAATATGTGGTTCTGACTGGGATAAAGTGAGCTACCTTGGTTAGGGTGTCCACGATGACCCATATTGCATGATTACCTCGCTGAGTCTTAGGTAGACCTGTGATGAAATCCATGCACATGTCATACCATTTCCATTGCAAAACTGGCAGCAGTTGGAGAAGTCAGGTTGGCTTCTGATGTTCTGCCTTCACCTTATTACATATGTCGCAACAGGCCACCAAATATGCAATGTCTTTCTTCATTCCATCCCACCAGAATATTTGCCGAAGGTCTTCATACATTTTTGTACCTCCAGGTTGAATAGAGTATGAGGATTCGTGTGCTTCTGACAGGATTTTCTCTTTTATGTCTGGTTGATTGGGTACACAAATCCTTCCACGGAATCGGAGAGTACCAAAGTGATCCTTTGAGAAATTAGAGGTACGTCCTGCTACCATATTCTGGTTGATTTCTTCCTCAAGTGTGGTGGTAACTTCCAAAATATTAGTGAGACCGGCATCAACTATGTCACACCCTGATTTTCATGCCACAACACTTAAGCTAATAATCATGCTAAAATGTGGTTTGACAAAAACTTTTGAGTGTTTTTAACCCTGCTTGATTGGTTTTCTGTTTGCTGTTTGCAAGTGCTCTAAAAATCAAATAAATCACCCAACTCTTATACTTCATCTCCTTGATCCAAAACCTTTTCCCAATGATCATGCCATGTGTATAGAGCAGTATAGTATTTTCTTATCAAAATAATTTGGCCAAATAGTATTTTCTAAAATTAGTTTTCCCAAAACCCCTGAAATGAGGTTTATACTGCAAGTACCTTATTTAGGGTGTGAAAAATCTTTCAAAAAGTATATTTGAATCCTATTAGGTATAGGACTGCCAAAAACCAAAAAAGTATAATTTTAAAAGTTATTTTCCTATTTTATTTAAAGGCTTTTTCTTTAGGCCAGAAATGATCTTTAATAGGTTAAAATTATTTAACTATTTCAAAAATATTTTTCAAAATTCAGGGAAACTCATAGGACATATATTGTCCATATATAAGAGTTTCAACACATGGTCATGTTCAAAATATTGGGCAAATCCCTCAGAACCCTTTTTGGATATTTCAAGATTTTGGAAATATTTACAAAGGAAATGTTCTCTAAAAATTCCAAGGAAATTCTATCTTGTCAAATATGACATATTTGATGATCTTGCCAAGCCTCGTGCTTTGGGGAGCAAGAAAACATCATCAAAACCCCTCAAACCCATTTCTGTCCATTTTGAAGTTTGAGCAACTTTACATTGCCAAACTTGTCCAAATGCTCTCAAACTTAGTAAACATGCTAAAATGGTCTAATTATGCATCTAGACCAAATGGCACAAGTTTTGGAGAAGGGTAACTTGATAAGAGTGCCCCAAAATCATTTTTGTTCAGATTCAAATTTGAACAACTTTACATTACCAACATTTTGCTTGTTACCCCAAATTTGGTGG
Source organism: Secale cereale (assembly GCA_902687465.1). Lineage (NCBI taxonomy): Eukaryota > Viridiplantae > Streptophyta > Magnoliopsida > Poales > Poaceae > Secale > Secale cereale. The sequence goes on along the minus strand of LR738710.1, from coordinate 57,722,750 downwards.
ACAAGCCCACAACCCCAAATGATGACACTACACCAAGTGGTGCATCAAGAAGGGATGATGCGCTTAACTTAATCTTGGAAAATCCATTTTTGTTGATTTCTAGGGTTTACAAAAGTTGCATTGGCAACTTTGCCCAAATGAGCTCTAATTTGGTGAAAGGGCCTAAGTATATGTGCCATTTCATCCTCTGGAGTCTCATGCCAAATGAAGCCCATTTTCTTGCCCAAAATATCATCAAACACCTTCTGCTACTTTACCAAAACCCTTGATTTGACCCCTTCCACTAATTCCCCTTGCCTCCAGTTCTTACCACAGCACCCCCAAGACCCCTTCTACCTCCAGCAGCAATGGATGCACCATAGCTCAATGATTGAGGGGGGTAAAACCCCATTTTACATCTCTGGACAGCCACTTTCACCCTTGTCTCTCAGCACTCTCTCCCTCTAGAAGTCCTCCAGAGCATCCAAGGCCACCACCCCTTTGTTTACTCTTCATCTGACCCCCTAGACACTAGTGGTAACACCCTGGGCGCCAAAAAGATGCCAATGGCAGCCAAATGTGTGGTCTGGAGCACGCTACAGTGCACCAAAGCACTGTAGCCACTCACTGCCCAAGCCACCCGACAACCTCGGGCCTCCACAGAAGGTCCCCCGAGGTCGCCTCGACGTCTGGTACACGGCACGTCGTCGGCCCCTTCTCCCTCTTCCTCCTGCTGCCTCCTCCACACGCGCCCCGGCCGCCTGAGAGCTCCAATGGGGGCGCTCACACGCGCGAGGCCTCTGGCACCTCCCCGCTCCCCCTCTGCCTTTCCCTTGGCCTGGACCACGTCTACGAGCGCCCTGGACACGCCCCAGAGAGCCCATTCGGCCTCCAGAGACAGCTATGGCCTTGCCGGCGCACGGCCCTGCGGTGCACCTTGGCCCCTTCTATTTAAGGTCGCCCCGGGTCCTCCTATCCACCCCATCTGCTTCCCCTAGCTCCTAGAGCCCCTCTGGACCAACCCTCTCTCTCCATCGTGCCCTCCAGCCTCCTCCTAGGCCGGAGCCGAGCCGCCGGCCATCGCCTAAATTCTTGTCCTCCGGGCCCCCTACTCTCCGACTATGGGTTCATTTGCATCTCCACTGCCCCCGCGGAGCACCCTCGCTCTCCTGTTACTCTTACCGATGGCCTAAGCGCAGTGTCGTCCATCGCCGTCGGTCACGTCCGCCACGGACGACCCTCTCATTGACCTAGTCTTCCCAGGCATGGGTGTCACCCATGGCTGGAAGCGCCTCTCTGCGTTGGTCACACCGGTGGGCGGAGCGTCGTCGGAGACGCTCTGTAGCCCCGGCAATCGCCGACGGGAGCCGCTCCTCCCCACGGCCAAAGCACGCACGGGAGGTTGAAGATGGCCTGAGCGCTGGGCCCCGCGCGTCAGCGACCTAGTGGTTGGGCCCCGCAATTTAAGTGGAAACGGCTTCGGCCGAAACCGCCTAGGCGCCGCAAAGGCGTACTCCCGGCGGGCGCCTTCGACATGGCCCTTCCCGCACGCAGCTGAGCTACTGGGCCGGCCCAGTAGCTATCCTTCACCCGACGCGTGTTTTAGGTATAACCTAAGTATTCCTTTCCTTTTTATTTTTCTGTAAACTTGTAAAAATGCTTAAAAAATTCATTTGAACTCCATATTTGGCGATTCAAATTTCCAGTGAGTCCATAAATCATGATCTATCACATGGTGCTATTTGCACATTTTTCCAGAAACCTTTCCTTCACAATTATTTATGAAAACCCATAATTCCACTTCTGTGATGAACTTTAGAAAATCACAGAGAGCTCAATTATTTCCAAATGCAATGATTCAAATTCCTATGTACTTATATGCTCATAACATAGTTTTTGAACATTTTTCCCAATACCTTCTGTACCACATCAAATATTTGTCTATTTATCCATGTATAGCCAAATTTGCAAAATCATAGGAAATTCTTTTGAACTCCAAATCAAGTGAAACCAACTCCTAGCTGCTTCTAAAATCATTCCTTGTTAAATGGGTGGCTTTGCCCATTTTTCAAAATAGTTCTTCTGTACACTTCTTACAGATCCATTAAACCCCCTTGATTCCATCATATTGAAATGTTCCAAACTATCCATTGATCAAATCCCAATGAAACCACCTTGGTCATTTTTCATATGACCAGAGGTATCCTAGAAAAGTCCAACTCCTATTTTTAGAGCACTTTTATTTTTGCCTTGTTGTGTTGCTTATTATGATTGTTTCCGTCGTTAGTTGACGAAATAGACGGAATACTTGGAGATGGACTAGAAGGTTTGAAGACTCAGAAGGACAAGGCAAGCAGCCCTTTGACCATGTTGAACCCTTTTATGTCATGAAAGCATTTTCATCGTTTCATCGAGTGCATGATATACCTTGAATGGCAACCTTGCCAGGTTTGCCTCCGTTGCCTACCCCGTTGATACTTGCATTGTACATAGCTCTATTATGTTTAGAGTTGTGTTGGTTGGTTGAAGATATATGCTATAGTAGTTGGCTACGCAAAATGGGTCGGGGTTATGCATGGAAGGAAACAAGTGTGGGTAGACATACTTGCAAATAACCCAGTGGGTGCCACTAATGCCCCTGGGAGATGATGAGAAACTAGGGCACTACCTGGTGGAGAAGTAGTGTACCGAGGCTTGATGAAGGTGTTGTTTACAGAGACGGATTATATTTAAGATTTGTCGACCGTCCCAACCAAACATGCGCAACCACTCTACCCTTATATGGGAAAGGGAATTATTGATTACCTAGGTCGATAATAGCATGGTGCCCGCATTACTAGTGACGGGGGTGACATGAGGTCACTCTCGGGATGGGGTCGTGCTTGGATAAGTGGCCATGACTGTTTTCACAGGGCACCGAACAGACCGTTGGTACCCCGTGTCAGTGGTATGTGATGAATATGGGAGCAAGGCTCCACAATTTTTAAGATGTGAAATGTTGGGCACGGGGGTTACTACCAATCTAGTGGACTCTATGCTAGTGTCATCTAGGGAAAGATAGTGATCGGGTGCTTACCCCGGGTACTTGAGGTACCGTGGGTCGTGGATGACAAGGAAGTTCCCCGGATCTTGTGGGTAAAGTGTGCAACCTCTGCAGAGTGTCAAACTATTCGGATAGTCGTGTCCACGGTCAAGGACAGTTGGGTGGTGCTGCTTAGACTATGTCCTTAAGTTTCTGGAAAACAACACGGTTTGGGTAAATCTGTTGACGTGATTCATGAGAAAGTCACGATGAGCTTGAGCAAGAGTTGTCCATAAGTCTTTCTCGATGTTGATGTATGTAACCTCCTGATACTTGTTGCAGACACATGCATGCCCTTGTTATATGTTGATCATACTTGCATATGAAAAACTAGCTTTCCGCAAAACTGCCAATTTAGCAGTAGAGCCTTGCATAATTATTCTGTCTTCATGCTTGGGTTGCTTGCGAGTACATTCAAAGTACTCATTGGCTTGCCACTGGTTATTTTATTGGCCAGGCATGAAAGAGCAGGATATGATGAAGATTTCTTGGTGATGAACATGCAAGCTAGGACGCTTCCCAGTCAGAATGCCTGTAGGGTTAAGGCAAATGGCATGGGTCCAAGTTGTTATTGAAGATTTCCGCTGCAATTATATACTCAAGACTTGACCATAAAGGTCACAATTTGTGTAACACGGTTTGTACGGATGTAAGACTCTTGTTATTTAGCTTCTGTGTGTTCAGTGAGCATTGATCTCTGGGATCACTGTACACTGCATTCGGTGATCTCGACTTATTAGTCGGGGTCCCCACAAACTATGATCAGATTGAGTTGAGCAATCTCCTCTTGAAGTTTAGGGGGCAAGGATTTCAATATGACATTTAGGCTGACCGGCTTTCGACTGAGTGCGTCAACCACCACGTTGGCTTTACCCGGGTGGTAATTTATTCCAAGATCATAATCCTTAACCAACTCAAGCCATCTTCGCTGCGGAGATTTAAATATGGCTGAGTAAATATATACTTGAGACTTTTATGATCGGTAAAAATTTGTCACCTCTTCCCGATGAGGTAGTGCCTCCATATTTTTAGAGCATGAACCACCGCGGCCAATTCCAGATCATGAGTAGGGTAATTTCCCTCATGTGGTCGCAGCTGTCGTGATGCATATGCTACTACCTTGCCGTCTTGCATAAGTATGCAACCAAGTCCTTGTCTGGAGGCGTCACAATACACATCAAAACTGCGGTAAATGTCTGGAAGAGTCAATACGGGTGCGGTCGTTAGTCATATTTTTAGCTCCCTCAAACTTTTCTCGCAGTCTTCAGTCCATTCAAACTTCTTATCCTTTGTGAGTAGCTATGTCATGGGTTTAGCAATCTTGGAGAACCCTTCAATGAAAGGATGATATTATCCGGCCAGTCCAAGAAAACTCCGGATCTGTGATACTGTTGTTGGTGGCAACCAGTCGAGCACGTCCTTTACTTTGCTTGGGTCTACGGCTATACCCTCAGTAGATAGCACATGCCCAAGTAATCCAACTTGTTTGAGCCAACACTCATACTTACTGAATTTGGCGTAAAGCTGATGGTCGCGGAGTCGTTGTAGCACTGCTCGGAGGTGTTCTCTGTGATCTCCTTCGATTTTTGAGGATATAAGTATGTCATCGATAAAGACTACCACGAACTTATCAAGGAAGTCCATGAATAATTTGTTCATCATGTGCTTGAAGAAAGAAGGGGCATTGGTGAGACCAAAGAACATCACTGTATATTCATAAAGACCGTACCGAGTGGTGAATGCGGTCTTAGGAATATCTTCCTTTTTAATCTTGAGCTGATGGTATCCTATCCGTAAATCAATCTTGGAGAATACCTTGGCTCCACTAAGCTGATCAAACAAGTCATCAATTCTTGGCAGTGGATATTTATTTTTGATGGTGACATCATTCAGCTGACGGTAATCCACACACATGCGGAGGCTGCCATTCTTCTTGCTTACGAAGATAGCAGGTGATCCCCATTGTGAAGAACTGGGATAGATATATCCTTTCTGGAGCATTTCATCGAGCTATTTCTTTAGTTCCACTAATTCTGATGTGGGCATCCGGTAATACTTCTTGTATAACGGTGCGGTTCCGGGTACAAGATCTATTGCAAACTCAAGCTCTCGATCTGGAGGCATGCCTGGCAGTTCTTCTAGAAATACTTCAAGAAATTCACTGACCACGGGAATTAATTCCAATTAAGCCATAGCGGTGAAGATGATTCCCTTCTTGGGTATGCTTCTCCGAGAATAGAATTTGGTAGTCTGCTCCTTCTCACTGGTCAGAGTGACTTCTCGGGTTGCACAATTTATGCATACTTGATATTGGGTTAACCAATTCATACCCAAAATAACATCCAGCTGTACCGACTCAATGAGTATCAGGAAGTTGGAAAGCTTATTCCGTTGATATTGATTTCCAAATCACGGCAGACCAGATTACTCTTGATTAAAGATCCCGGGGTTTGTACCAGCATATTTTTGCCGAAAAGTGAACAAGGAAATTTGTTTTGGCCAACAAAACTCCGAGAAATAAAAGATTGGGAAGCCCTAGAGTCAAATAAAATTATGGCAGGTATGCTATTAACGGAAAACATACCAATGACTACTTCGGGGTTTTCTTGGGCTTCATCCGCGGAGAGGTGATGAACGTGCCCGGCGATGTTTTGCTGGTTCGGGTATGACCCCATAAAGTTGACTTGTGGCCTGAATAGGGCATTCGCTTTGCTGTGCTTCGGGCACTATCCGGCATAATGTCCGTTTTTCCCACAAGTGAAACAATAATTGTTGCACTGATGCTCCTCATGCACTGGGTTGGTCACGGCATCCTTGACTTGAGTAGTGGTCTTGTTAACATTCTGTTGCCAATTGGGCTTGTATTCTACCTGAGTCTGCTGCCAGGTTCGAGCCTTTTGCACAATTGCCCTTCCTTCCTTGGTTCAAACTTGCACTTGTGCTCACTATTAGCAGGCATGTTGTCCAGCACGAGCTTGTGTTCCCTTTCCGCAATGAAAGCTTTGTTCACTAAGGTTTGGAAGTCTGGAAAATTGAGCATGCTGAGGGTGCACCGGAGTTGCGATTTTAATCCTCCAAGAAATCTGTCAATATTTCTTTCTTCAATGGCCATGTCATAAAGGGAGTAACGGGCCAGATGATTGAATTTTTGCAAATATTCACCCACAGACAGATTTCCTTGGGTGAGTGCAATAAATGCACGCTGCTTGGTCTTCATAAATCTAGTAGGGATATAATATTTTCGGAACTGATACTTGAATTTTAACCAGGTGAGTTCTTCATCAGCTAGCCACATGGCTTTTGCATTTTCCCACCATATGGCAGCAGCGCCTTCAAGATAATGAGTTGCATATGGAACTTTATCCTCTTCTGCAGTACGGGAAATATCAAGCTTCCTTTCAATGGTCCGCAACCAATCACCAGCATCCAAAGGGTCAATAACCTGGCTGAAACTGGGAGGCTGGGTTCTCTAAAAATCTGATAGCTTGGAGTGATGACCGTTCTAATTTCCATTCTGCCCAACCATAGCTTGAACACTTCTTAATATCTCAAGCAGATCATTACTGCTCCTTTCCTCAAACATACGTAGAATTTTCTCGGTGGTAGGCGGATTTGGCGGTGGAGGCGGTGGTGGTATGTACGGCTCGAGAGAGTGTCCTGCCTGTCGGGCGGAACGACGAATAGGAACATCCTCGTGAACGCAGCTACTGTTGCCTCCCCGCGTCATCCTATTATGGATTTTTCCCAAGACAACGGAACCGAGATGAGAAACATCCAAAAGGAAAATTGGGGAAAATCCAACAACAAATCCCGAGAGAAAACAAAATTACGAAGAAAAGACAACGAATATAAGAAATACAGTTCCAGCATAATTATACATAGACTCATACATGAAAGGTAATTAACATGCCTGGTTCCACTACGCTCATACAGGAAACGAAACATCATGACTCGTACAACTACATCCATACATCATCCTAACAACTGCGAATACTCAGAAGCTCTACTGCTCTGCTGGTGCTACGGTGTCTTCCCCTGAAATGGACTCGGATCCTGAACTGATGAGGTTAACTGAAACCTCTGGGTTAAAGGTAACACGACGGTGCTGCCTCGGGGGCTCTCGTTCCGGGGCAGGAGTAGGGTGAATCATAGGAGCTACAGGAGTAGTGAGAAGCGAAACCCACTCAGCAGAAGCACTGAGACGATTTATGGTCGAGGCGCCCGAGCTACTCGGAGGAGTAACCGGCGAAATAGGGGAACCAGAACTGGCTGGAATGTAAGGGGTAAATCCCATGGATGCGTGAGTTGTGACAGACCTAGTAGTGGCTAAAGCAATGCGAGTGCGAGTCAGCTCTCGAGCCAGCTCGTGGATCAGGAGATAGCTAGCAGTAATATAACGGGAAAGGTGGTTAGCAACACTATCAGACTCCGGATCAATATCAGGGAAGCGAACACGACCGTTGTCGTGCAGAGAAGGATAGTATTGGAAACCTGGGTGATTCTGCATTCGGACCTCGCTATAACAGAGCTCGACAAGGATCTCGAATGGAGCAAATTGGACGGCCTGGGAAGCGGTAGAAGCGTAACCGCTTCGAGAGGTACGAGTGTAAGTGCTGGAGTCGGAACTGGTGCGTAGAGTCACCACTGCCTGATACTCATGCACTGAGCCTGCTAGACGCTCCCGGTACACACGATAGACTGGGTCATCTCCGAGAGGGTACATTCGACACCACACATTACAAAGGAGGTGCGGTGATGTGTACGGCATCAGCTGCAACTAGCACGGATACGGCACCGGAGCCATCTACACTCACTACCATTACTATGTTAGCATAAAAATAAAGCAAGTATATGCAAAGCAACAACCAACTACACATGCTACCGGCACTCAACTTAAACTCGTATCTAGCGTTTAGTTAACACATCGTAGTCTAACGTTGCCTACAGTCAGCGCGGCTCTGATAACAAGCGTTGTGGCACCCCGGCTCAGAGCGACCGGTTTACCCTACATTGCCAGCCCAAAGACCTTGTCTTCTAGCAACACACAACAACTTGGTACAGAAAACAAATGCTTTATTGATACTAGCGGATCAAAGTTTTACATTACAACAGGTAGCAAGGCCAAGCGGCACCCACGGTGCGGCTAGACGATATGTACATTATTTAGTGAACATAAAAGGCCTCGGTCATAACATCTACGCGGAAGCGGAACGACTTCGTAGCGGAACTCCATAGCACAGGGACACCGATGTGGACACGATCTAGACCCGGACGATACTCCTTTCTAGCGAGACTTTCATGAAATTTGGCATGACATGCCAGGTCAGTACATTGAATGTACTTGCAAGCTTACAGCGAACATAAACATAATGACAAACAATATCATGATAATTATTCAATTATTAAAATGCAACAACATACATATGTATGAATATAACCAACATGATGTGCTCATGCCTTTGCGAAAACAGTCCCTTGGACTGACTTACCAACGGTGATCCTTCTTAACATACCAACTTGTCTATCTCAAAATGGATTATCTCGTGATCTTTCCGGTGATCACAACCCTGACCAACACTTGTTCTCAAATATCTTGGTGGTCTTTCCACCATCTATGATAGTGCAAAAATTTCATAACTTAGTGAGCAAAATTTTATTAAATGTTGACCCATGGTGTGACCTACTTTCGAGCGTGTCCGTGACCGTGGACTCGGCTATCAATAGATTAATTACACTCTGCAGAGGTAGTGCACTGTACCCACACCACGAAACCCATGGCCTCACTCTCCCATTTGGGTGGACCAACGGCGTTCCGACGAAACCCCTCCATTGCCATGACACTCTCTCGGCCACTCCGACTCGTTTCCCATCGGAATAGTCCCGGGTGGCCCCGTGCCTACCAAAGGCACAACGACCACCGTCGTGGCCAAACATAAACTGTCCCAAATGGGGACTCGGTACCATAATCTCAACAACGGGCACACAAGGTTATGTCTGCTTACCGGGCCAGGGTACCGCACGCCCATAACCTTCCCTAGTTGGACGATATATTCAAGTTGAGTTATTATCAGGTTCAACTTAAAAGTAACCGGTGTCATAAAATGACAAGCAAATTCAACACAAATATACATTATCATAAAGAACTGGGTCAGCTCTACCACACTAAGCATAAGCATCAACAAATTCTAATACTCCTCTGGTTAGGATTTAATCTCAATTAAAACAGAATCTTTTCTAGCAAAATATTATCATATTTCTTATGCAAGAAAATAACTCCAAAATAATAATTATTATATACATAACCATGTTAGTTCTTCATAACCCAAACCTTATTCTAGTTACATTAACAACTTAATCAACTTCCAACTTTCTGTAAACTAAATATAACAGCTAAATCAAGCAGCCAACAGAACAAACATAATAAAAATGATTTATATGCATGGATTAAATCATTCATTCAAGTTGGAAAATCACAAATATTGAAATGGCACCTTGAAAATGTTGTTGTGGCTTGCCTTAGTGCAAATGAGGTTCACAAGCCTTCTGGTGATCCTCAAGACAAGCTTCCCCTTCTGAAAAGATTTAAAAGCACAAAAAGAAAACATCAAGAACCCTTCTGAAATTCACCAGAAAATCTACACAGCATAGAAAAGTCTAATTTTTTGTGTGCTGCAAGATTTCTTTACAAAGAACACAATGCAAAAGGAATAAATTCATTTGGACTTATTGTTAAAAAGTTATTGCTGTTTGAAGTACTCTGGAATATATATATAAATTTGAAAAAACAGACCAGGGAAGGGGTGACGTCGAAGGCGTAAAGCCTCGGGGCGCCACCACTTGTACCGCTTCGCGCGTGTACAGAGTGGCTGAGTAGCAGGCCCCGCTAGTCAGGTGAGGGGAGAGGGAGAGGGTAACAGAGGCGGTCGCGGCTTCGCCGGAGCGCACGCCGGCGACGAGGACTCCTTGGCCTAAACGAGAGGGAGGGATCTAAAGAGGGGATGGAGGCACACCTGCCCATACCCGTAGCGTAGCTAGGGGTGGTCGGACAGCGTCGGAATCGACCTCGCAAGCGGAGGCAGAGCGGGTTGGTCGCTGGAGATGAGGACGACGGCGAGCAGCAGCGACTCCAGAGGCTCCAACTAGGTGGAACATCACCACCAGAGAGTGCTGGGGGCTATGGAAGGGTTGCCCTGGCCTGAGAGGGGATGGAGCTACTGCGACGACCCGAGGGGATCGCCGGCGAGCTCAAGCTCGGGGACGGTGGCCTACGGCCTGCCCGGCCGGGCTACGGTTTCCTATGAGGTTGTGGGGTGTGTGGGAGTGGAGTGTGGTGCTCGAGAAGGCTGGGAGGGGCTCCATTTATAGGCTAGCCGAGAGGGGGGATCGGGGCTCCGCCGGCGACACCTGGACACTGCGCCCGGCGACGAACAGCGTCAGTGAGAGGGGAAGAAGGCGACGTGGTTCATGCGAGGACTGTGGGTGAACGGAGATGAGCATAGGATCAAGGGGAAGGCGACGAGCATAGTGCGCACCGCACTGTTACCTTGGTCGGACCGCGCTCGTGCTTGCTGCGGCGAGCTCCGGCATCAGCGAGGGCCAGGAGGAGTTAATGGGGTTGAGACGAGGATTGTGGCGAGGTTTGGCACGCTACGGCAGGCGGGGAAGCGAGCACGCGCGAAACAGAGCGCTCGGCGGCACCCAGAGCACGTCGACTAGCAGGCTGGCATGGTGCACACGCGTGGTCACCGCGTGAACTCTGCCCCCAGGTAGACTTGTGTCTAAAGATCATGTCTGGCGTGTTGTTCGTGGTAGTTTTGAAGGTTACCATGATTTGGTTTGGACCCAGACGCAGTAGAAGACATTTCACAAGCCTGGTAAGATTCTGGACAGTAACTTTGAGAGTTTACTAAGGTCAACTGGCTGGGAGTTGGGAGTTGCGCTTTGGAGGCTAGCCATAAGTTACTAAGGTGAAGATGCACAAGAAATTTCAGCTACAATGGGGCCAGTAAAATGGTAGTTGCTGTAGAAACTACCATTTCTGTCCAGAACAGAAAATATTTTCTGTAGCAAAAATCTTCCAAAAAGAGGTGCAATATTTTTTCTCAGCAAGGTGTCCTAGTGTTCAAAGAATATTTGTGAATTTCCTCATATTTTTGTGGGCAAGAAAAGTTGGGGTTGCTTTGGAGCACAATGAGCTAACTACGGTTTTTGAGGGGGGAAATGAATATTTTTAAATAAAGAAAAATATTCCAATTATTATTTTAGGGTGAACCAGAGAGGAAAAGATAATTTGAGATGGAGATGAGGCACTTGGGTGAAAGCCAAGGGTACCCAAGTGTTTAAGTCCATATAAAAAGATTCAGAAATTCCAAGTTTCAAAATAAATCCAAATGAAACTCAAGCAAATAAAAGAGGGCAAAAATCAGGCTGTCACATGGACCGCCCCTGTTGACTTGCTGAAGTCACACCGACATCATGCTGACGCGGTAATCCTTTCTGGAAATTAAATAAATCTCAAATGGTTTATTTATTTCAGAAAATGTTATAAACTTCTAAAAATCATATAAAATAAAATGTTACACCAAATGAAATAAATTATATATGAAAAATTATCAGAAAAATATGAGGAATCTGTTTATGGCATTTTCATGCATGTTTGAACAGCATAATGTTACTGTATATGACAATTTGAATAAATGGCATTTGAAATGCCTTACATGGAGTTTGTGTTTGAATCTTGTGTTCAAATCAACTTCACTTAAATTGTTAGTCCAAATCACGGCATATTTCTATGTCATGATCATGCATCATATTGTTGCATTGCATTGATTGTGTCCTTTCCCTATTTGCCAGTATTTGTCCCCTCTCAGTGGACGTAGTTCCGACGGTGAGTTCGATGACACCAATGAAGAGTTATGCTATCTTCAGAAATGCAAGGCAAGCATTCCCCCTTGAGGATTACGATACAGTCCCACTCTCTCGCTCTTGCTCTCTTTTATTTCATTAGGATTACAAGGATTTAACTTCTACTTGCTGCAGTAGCTGAACCCCTTTTCCCCATCCATGACCTGTCATTGCGACAGTAAATAGTTGAAACCCACTAGCATGAGTAGGAGTTACTTGAGCCATGATGTGCCTACTCATTTATGCTTGCTTGTTATGCCTACTACGCTTAGAGTTGTGTCGGGTCTGATTCATCTAGGATGGATTGGAACGATGGTGAACATGTCCTACTGCTGAGAGCTAAGTGTGTGAACATGATTTGGTAAAGGTAGCGATGAGAGGCCATGTAGGAGTACATGGTGGGTTGTTTCATTGAAACCGTCCTCAGGAACTGAATTCTGTGTATGTTGTCCAAGAATAGCTACTACCACACGTTGGGCCTTGAAATATGACCCCGCTCGACTTATTGATCGCCCTATCCTCTGTCCAGGAGTTGCAACTAGTTTATGGTGTTTATAGGATATGTGTTGGAGGCCGTGTGTAGTGCTGACCCTAGGGGTGGGCTATGATGTGGTAGATACACCGTGGCCCGGTGTACCAAGATGCCCGTCTGGTGCCTCGGGAACCCTACACACATCGTTTGGGGCCGTAGTGGAAACCTCGGCCGGACTTCATCGCGGATGGAACACGAATAGGCAATAAACCTAGACTAGAGACTTGTGTGGTTGGTTAGGTCGTGGTCTACACCCATGTCGGCTTCCGCTTGAAATCTGCCGAGCACATGTCATGTGCAGACGCTAAGTGGTGGAAACATGTGTGAAGAAGTACACCCCTGCAAGGTTAATGATCTATTCGAATAGCCGCGTAAGCGGATATGGACTACTTGGAAAGCTTACATTGTTCATCGATAAGTGGAAGTGGATACTCTAAAATGCGCAAGATAAGCGTGAGTGCTATGGATGGCCTTCTCGTAGGGAGACAGGAGCAGATCCATAGTGGTGTATTGATATGGTAAATATGTGGACTCGTGTGCGCCACCTCAAAAAATTTACCAGCATTCGTAGTACAGGATAGCCACTAAGTCAAAGCTAGCTTGCTGTGATTAAACTCCACTACCGCTTTTTTGATACTGATGCATATGTAGCTAGTTCTGATGTAAGTCTTGCTGGTTACATTTGTACTCACGTTTGCTTAATTTATGTTTTTGCAGAGAGACTTCAGTCTCACTAGTGGTTCCGCGTCACTACTAGGAAAAGGGCTATAGATGATATTGACACTAATGGTGCACCATGCATGTGGTGCGCCACTGCTATATAGCAGTGGCGCACCAGATACAGGTGCGCCATTAGTGTCCACATTACTAATGGCGCACCAGAGACAAGGTGCGCCATTACTAACAAATTTTTTTCCAAAACAACTAATGGCGCACCAGGGGGAGGTGCGCCATTCCTAGTTTTAACTAGTAATGGCGCACCACGCACTCCGTGCGCCACTACTAACAAATTTTTCAATTTTTTTCTTTTTTTTCAAAACTAGTAATGGAGCACCACTTAACAGGTGCGCCATTAGTGACCAGTGTTACTAATGGTGCATTTTATTGTGGTGCGCCGTTGGTAACCTGATATCTTTTTGGCATATCCACCTACCACACTCACTTTCCCCACTTCATTCTCTCCACCTCCTCCTCCAAGCTTGTCTCGGCTGCCTCCTCCTCCTCACCTCATTTGCCCCATAGATTCACCCAAATTAAGTGGTTAAATTGCCTTTTTTGATAGGTAAGTAAGGGGAAAGCTTTCTTTACGTTGTAGATCTACTTTTTTCTCCCTCCAACAACGTGCACATGCTCTTTTTATGGCCTTGATCTTCGTATGTTTGTGGTGTTGCATATGTTTGTGTTTGTAGGTACCGGTATTTGAAATGCGATAGTTGCCAATATTTTGCCGGAATGTTGATTCATTTCCGTTTCGGCGAGAATTTGGCACTATGCATTCTTTTTGGTCCTATTTTTAGGCAAAGTCAAGCCAAAAAAATTTGGGTTCTAAAATATCATTTTGCTCTACCCCGCAGGCGACCATGGTCTGCACGATGACCGAAGGCATCGTGAATAGGTTTTTGAGCTCCGCGAAGGCTGAGATGCTTCAAAAGAACGAGACGGACATAAGATGTCCGTGTCGAAGATGCAAGTTGAAGAGCCTTATTACGGACCCGGATTCCGGACAGGTGCGGGACCACCTGCTCTTGCATGGTTTCATGGATGGCTATCAGTGGCAAGGTGATGAATATGACTATGAAGTCGTCCACGGGGGCCGGGCAGGAAATGAGGAAGGGCAGCAAGACAACCGCGGCGAGGGCGGGCGAGAAGACGAAGAATCTCTAGGACACAGTCATCATGTAGAAGATGCCGGACATGATGATGAGGAAGATCAAGAAGAAGGGAATGATCATGAAGATGAAGATGCCGGAGCAGACGACGATGGACCATCGATGAGCTGGGTGCAGGACCCTCATATTCAAGAGCTGCTTCTCAAGCAGACGGATAACGCAAGAGCTGCCGCCCGAGAGAAAGCCAAGCTGGATCAACTGGAGATAGACGCGGTTACTCCATTGTATGAAGGATGCAGGCCCGAGGATACCCGCTTGAAAGTAACGCTCATGGCTTTGGAGATGAAGGTAAAACACAAAATGACTGATGCATGCTTCGACGAGAACATGTCATTCTAGCATGAACGTCTTCCCAAGGGGAACAAATGCCCGACCAGTTTCGAGGAGGCGAAGAAAATCGTGTGTCCTCTGGATTTACCGCACGTGAAATACCATGTGTGCATTAACAATTGCATCATTTATCGGGACGAGCACGCGGAGTCTACCATATGTCCGGTGTGCGGCGTCGCTCGATACAAGAAGAGGAAGAAAGCTCCCCGAAAAGTGGTGTGGTACTTTCCGATCACTCCTCGTCTGCAGCGTTATTTCACGGACCCTAAGCTAGCAAAGCTCCTGCGTTGGCACGCGGATAGGGAGGAGAAGAAGCAAGAAGATGACAGAAATGATTCGGATATAAATAAAAAAGACAAGATGCTGAGTCACCCTAAGGATGGGAGCCAGTGGCAAGCGTTGAACTTCGAAGACTTAGAATTTGGGGACGATGCAAGGAACATCGTGCTGGGCGCGAGCACCGATGGAGTCAATCCGTTTGTCAGCCAGAGAAGCACACATAGCACCTGGCCTGTGTTTGTGTGGATGTACAACCTTCCCCCCTGGTTGTGCATGAAGAGGAAGTACATTCACATGAGTATGCTAATTGGAGGGCCAAAACAACCAGGGAACAACATCAATCTGTATCTGGGGCTGCTGAAAGAGGAGCTAGACATGCTGTGGAAAATGCCAGCCAATACGTGGGACGCCACAGAGAAAGAATATTTCCCTATGAGAGTCGCACTGCTCATGACGGTGCACGACTATCTCGGTTACGGATATGTCGCGGGGCAGGTGGTCCACGGATTTTCTGGATGCGTTAGGTGCATGGACGACACAACGTATCGCCAGCTAGATAGAGATACCGCGTCTTCGAAAACCGTGTTCATGGGACATCGAAGGTGGCTTCGCGACGATGACTCATGGAGAAAATGCAAGGATCTGTTCGATGGTGAAACCGAACCCCCGAAGAAGCCCGCGTACGAGGAGCGGCGAGGAAATAGACGAGTTGTTGAAAAATTGGAAAGACTGCCCACCGCCAGGAAAGAAGCGAAAGGCGCAAGAGCCGCTGCTGAAGGTATGGAAAACGAGGTCTGTTTTCTGGGACTTGTCGTACTGGAAGATCCTCCTGTCGGATTCAGGGCTCCGCAAAACCCGTTAAGTTCGAACACAGGGGCGTGAACAAAGATCTCTCCCACTCTCGTCTACCTAGCGCCTCGCTCTCGTCGCGGCGGAAAGATTCAAGTAAATAATGAACAAAGCACACAAGAGTTTATCCAGGTTCGGGCCACCGCGTGGTGTAAGACCCTACTTCCTGCTTTGGTGGATTAGCCACGGACGAGCCGGGATACAAGCTAGTACAGAGGTTCCTGGGCTAAGGAGGTGAGCTCAGGAGGGTCAGGAGGCTAGTGTTCTTGCTCCTTGTATGGTGGCAGAGTGTCTTGGTCCATCCCCTTTACAGTGGGAGTCCTAGCTACTTATATAGGCGGCCACGGTCCTCTTCCCCCGAAATATTTAGGCGGGAAGGGATCCCACAACGGCCATTTTTGAGTGGGAACACAAGGACGTTCCTACCCTAACAAAAGTAGTCTTCGCCTGCAAAAGGATCAGGCGATGACGCGGTGGTGGGCTCGACGGTCACATCCTCCTTGCCGTCCTTGCGATCTTCGGTCTCGTTGCACCAATGAGGAAACATTTGCCCCGCTCCTCGGGAACTTGCAGCTGCGCTGTCCCCCTTGCACCGAAATGGTAACTGTGCTACTGGCGCAATGCGTCACTGCTGATATCACTGCCTCCTCCTGAGGCAGACTTGGCCTTGGGTTCTCCGCCCCTCCAGAGCACCTTGTCGAGGTTGCTCCTAAGGAGGTCTTGACGTCGTTCTCCTCGCGAGGGTCTTGAGCAGCTGGTCGATTAACCGGGCCGTACCAGGCCGCTTGTAGGAGCGCATCACGGCCCGCAGACAGGCAATTCTGGGTAGCCTGGTTCCCAGTGCTCCGACAGTAGCCCCCGGGCCCAAGGCGCGCGCGGAGTTGGCTTCGGGGAGAAGCCCTAGTCGAGGACGAAGCGCCGCGGGCCCTAAAAGGCTGCGGGCTAGGCCGGCGTGCGATTGTTGGATGGGACGTGGCGGCTCCACTTCCCACGCAGCCTTGGTGATCGTGCGACTTGACAACTCCTTGGCGCGGGCGACGAGGGAGTAATGGCTGCGACGCCATTGGCCGGCGGTTGGGCTCCTCCGCCCTAAAAATGGGACTAGGGGGGATCCCCCAGGCCGTTTCCAAGCCAGCGCCGTCTTCTCCTTGCTTGTCCTTCACTTTCTCTCCCGTGGCGAAGGTGGTCGCGGCCGCGGAGGAAGAGGGGGCGCGCAACGGTGCCTGCTGACCGCGCGCCCTCCGCGCCCACAGCTCCATTCCTCTGATGTCTCGTCAGAGTTCATGGTGTGGGCAGAGAAGCCCAGTGGCCCGTGGCTCAGGCTTCCCGGCTCGTTTGGCGACGTGCTACCGGCCGGAGGCCTTGGAGGTATATGGCTGCAGGCCGACGGTTGTTGCAGTGGCGCATCCTGGGTGGCGGTTGAGGTGGCTCCCTCGGGCGAAGTGTTCTTGGAGCGTGGCTGGCAGTCGTTTGCCCGCGCATGCCGGCTGCAGGGGAGGTGTGCGCTCCACTTCAGGTACGATGGCCTCTCCACATTGTTCGTCAGGGTCTTCTCGGAGGAAGAGAGGCGCCTTGGGTGCTATCCCAAGGATGACAACGAGGAGGACGAAGACATCCGGAGGAGCAGCTCCTCCGGAGACGACCTCAGTCCTAGGGGGCGCCGTGGGGCCCCCCTCTGTGGCAGCAGCAGCTCCTCCAGCAGTGGTGGCCGCGACGAACCACCACGCCGCCGAGCTCGGTACGGCGAGGGGAGTGGATCGCTGCGCCGCTGCGGCCCGGTGAAGCCAGAGGAGCCGGAGGATTCCGACTGAGCGGGAGCGGCTTCTGCTTCTTCTCCTTTCTTTTCCTTCATGTCCTTTCTGCGTCAAAATTTCAAGTTGCCTTGAGGAGGCGTGTAATGGGTTGTGATGTATATAAGAAGCGGGAACTCCCCGTTATGCTTTTGTTACCTGAATGAAATCACTTAGCTTTTATGCGTCATGTCGTCCTGAGGCGGGGTCCTCCTGACCCCGGCATCATGAGCCCCATCGCGTCATGAGGAGGTGGCCGAGTCTGATGGCCTTGTACAGCCCCCGAGGGGGGGTCAATTGCTGAGATTTGCTGAGAGTGCCGAGCGCGGGTTAGAGCACCAAAGCCTGAGTGGCTCGGTAGATAGGTTGCGCAGACTGAGCAGCCCGGCGCCAGAGCCTGAGCAGGCTTGGTCAGGTGAGGTCACGGGGCCACGGCAGACGAGGGCCGGTGACCGACCATGCCCCAGCCCCCATGCGCGAGGCGCGTGAAGGAGAGCGAGTGGCGTAGCTGAACTTAAAGCCGACGAGAAAGATCCCAAACACAAAACTCTTCAACAAAATGCAAGAAGCGCGAGAAACACGAGAACTTCATAGCATGGGGTAGAGGAAGGGCTGATAGCCAAGGAAGTAGAAAAGGCTGATAGCCAAGCACCAAGAAAAAAGGAAAAAAAAAGGTCGCGTCTGACCCCTACACTACGTCTTCTTCCCAGCGCGGAGCTAAGGACTGCCACTGGGGCGTGGCTGGGAGCTCCGACTGAGGGCCCGTAGGCAACGCACAGGAGACTCCGAGGTGTGTATAGCCCCAACTCATTATTACGTGAGAGTGTCACGGGCGGAGACCTTCACGGGCACGGAGCCTTGATTATGGATAGAACCACCTGAGGTGTTCGATGTTCCAGGAATTCTGGATAGGTATCCCATCCTGCGTCTCCAGGCACACAAGATCAGGCCTAGAGACACGGGCGATTCTGAACGGGCCCTCCCACATGGGAGAGAGCTTGTGTAGCCCCTCACAGGAGAGGACCCGCCTCAGGACCAAGTCACCAACTTCAAGTGTTCTTGCGCGGACGCCGCGGTAGTGGTACCGCCGCAGCGCCTGCTGGTAACGTGCCGCCCTGAGGGCAGCTCAGCGGCGACCCTCCTCGCCAAGCACGAGGTCCACCCGCCAGGCGGCGTCCTGGCATTCCTCATTGAAGGCCAAGACACGTGGGGAGTGATGCTTGACCTCGTGAGGGAGGACCGCCTCCGCCCCATAAATGAGAAAGAAGGGAGTCTCCCCCATAGGTTTGGTGGCAGTGGTTCGGATTGACCACGGCACGGGCTGGAGTTCGTCGATCCAGCCCCTGCCGCAAGCCTCAAGCTTCTTCTTGAAGCTGCGCGTCTTGAGGCCACGCAAGACCTCTGTGTTGGCGCGCTCGGCTTAGCCGTTGCTCCTGGGGTGGGCCACCGAAGCGTAGCAGATCTGTGTTCCAAGGTTAGCACAATATGTCCTGAAGAGATTACTTGTGAACTGCGAACCGTTATCCGTGATGATGCAATTGGGGACCCCGAATCGCCTCACGAGGCCCTGGATGAATTTGACAGCTGACCCGGCTGGGATTACGCGAAGAGGCTCCACTTCCGCCCACTTGGTGAATTTGTCGATGGCGACGTACAGGAAGCGGTAGCCCCCTGCTGCCCAAGGAAACGGACCTAGGATGTCCAATCCCCATACCGCGAAGGGCCAGGAAAGCGGAATCGTCTGGAGGCCTTGCGCCGGCTGGTGGATCTGCTTGGCGTGAAACTGGCACGCCTCGTAGGCTCGCACGAGCTCCGTCGCGTCGTTGATCGCCGTGGGCCAACAGAAGCCGCTGCGGAAGGCCTTGCTCACGAGGGTGCGGGATGACGAGTGATGACCACAGTCTCCATAGTGGATATCAGCCAGCAGCTCGCGCCCTTGCTTCCTCAAGATGCATTTTAGCGAGACATCGTTGGGGCGCCTCCTGTAGAGTTCACCGTCTTGGATGCAGTAAGCTGAGGCATGTCGAACCACGCGCTCTGCGTCTTCTTCTTTGTCTGGCAGGGCATCGTGTTGTAGGTACATCTTAAGCTCTTGGGTCCAGCAACCCTCCTCGGGCCCAGCAGCGAGCAACAGGTGGGCTCCAGAAGGTGGGCCGCAGGGCAAGGCACCATCCGGGGGTGCCGCCGGTAACCCCTACCGAGGGGAGGCTGGCTCGCGAGCTGATGGTGCTGCTGATGGCTTGTGTAGCCGCTCCTCGAAGACGCCTGGCATTTGAGGCTCCCGTCTGGAGGCTTGCTTGGCGATGTCGTCCCCTTCTTTGTTGGTGCCTCTCGGCACATGATGTACCTCCAGCCCTTGGAATCGCTTCTCCATCCTGCGCACCTCCTCCAGGTATGCCCCCATGTGCTCATCCTTGGGCTTGTACTTCTTGTTGGAGAAGTCAACGAGGAGTTGCGAATCGCCCCTAATGGTGAGACGCTTGACCCCCAAGGCGGCAGCGGCCTTGAGTCCGGCAATCAGGCCCTCGTACTCGGCAATGTTGTTGGAGACCTTCTCGCACTGCTGGAAGCAGATCTACATAGCATAGTATAACTTATCCTAAGTGGGAGATACCAACACGGCGCCAGCCCCCGTGCCGAGGAGTGAGAAGGCGCCGTCGAAGTACACCACCCATCCGTCGGGGGCTTCATCGCCGGGGGCCAGCGAACGGTCTTTGTTGGCCCCCCGCTTGGGCGCATCAGTCCATTCCGCCATGAAGTCTGCCCTTGATCACCCTTGTGGTGCTGAATTCCAGCTGGAATGCTTGAAGCTCGATGTTCCACTCGGCGATGCTCCCGACGACATTCAGGCCCCGCGGCACCTTCTCGAGGGGATACGACGAAACAACCTTGATGGGGTGGCCTTGGAAGTAGTGGCGCAGCTTCCTGGAGGCGACGAGGAGCGCCAAAAAAAGGTTCAAGGGCATCAGGTAGCGCGAACGCGCGTCGCGCAGAACTGTGCTGATGAAGTACACCGGGTGCTCCACGAGGGTTGGCGCAGCGGGGTCCGCTGGCGCCTCAGGAGCCTCTGGAGCTTCTTGCTGAGCGGCGAGGCCGTCGGTGCCCGTGGTCGAATTCTCCTCTAAGGCCGTGTCAGGGGGCGGCGCGGGCCCTGATGGTGCCGAGCCGCCCGGTGGCCTTGGGATCCGGAGCCTTTCCTTGCGCTCCACGACCAATGCTGCGCTAGCGGAATGAGGCGTTGTGGTGAGGAAGAGCGTCATGGGCTCCAAGGGTCGGGGCGCTACCATGACCGGCGAGCTGGTGAGGTACTTCTTGAGGTCCCGGAAAGCAACGTCAGCCTCTGGAGTCCACTCAAAGGGCCCTTTCTTCTTCATGAGCTTGAAGAACGGGAGGGTGCGCTCCCCGAGCTTAGAGATGAAGCACCCCAGGGATGTCACACACCCGGCGAGCTTCTGCATTTCCTTCAGGTTTGTGGGCGGCCTCATTTTCTCGATGGCCTTGATCTTCTCCGGATTGGCTTCATTGCCCCGGTGTGAAACCAGGAACCCTAGCAACTTGCCGGAGGGCACGCCGAACACGCACTTCTCCGGGTTGAGGCACAACTTCACCTTGCGCAAATTGGTGAATGTTTCTTCTAAGTCCTATATGAGGGTCGCGGCCTCTTTGGTCTTAACCACTATGTCGTCGACGTAGGCCTCCGCATTCCTCACGAGTTGAGGGCCGAGGGTGATGTGCATGAGGCGCTGGAAGGTAGCGCCTACGTTCCTCAGCCCAAAGGGCATGCAGGTGTAGCAGTAGACCCTGCATGGGGTCAGGAACGCCGTCTTCTCCACGTCTTCTACCGCCATCTTGATTTGGTGGTAGCCCGAGAACGCGTCCAGGAAGCAGAGTAGGTCGCACTCAGCCGTTGAATCCACGATTTGGTCAATGCGCGGAAGAGGGAAGGGGTCTTGAGGGCAGAACTTGTTGAGGCTCGTGAAGTCGACGCACATGCGTTCCTTGCCTCCTTTCTTCAGGACGATGACGGGATTGGCCAGCTACTACGTGTGGCGTACTTCCCGTACGACACCTGCTTCCTCCAGCTTCCTAACCTCTTGGACGATGAAGACATGCTTCTCCGGGGCTTGTCTGCGCACCTTCTGCTTGATAGGGCATGCATTGGGGCACACCGTGAGGTGATGCTCAATGACATGCCTTGGCACCCCAACCAAATCTACGGCCTTCCAGGCGAACACATCCTTGTTGGCCCTGAGGAAGCTGACCAGCGCCGCCTCTTGCTCTGGATCCATGCATGTGCCGATGGTGAAGGTGGCTCCTGAGCCTTCTTCGTCGGCATGCACTTGCTTCGTCTCGGTGGGGTCCTGAGAAAAGAGCTGCTTCTTCTTGGCAGGCGCGGCCTCCGGAGGTTCGAGAGCCCCCTTCGCCCCTGGGTGAGCTGCGGCAGTGGCGGCCTTGTAAGCGCGCCCGAGGACCTGAAGGGCAGCCTTAGGGTCCCCTTTGATGGTGATGACGCTGCTGCTCCCGGGTATCTTGACGGTGTTGTAGCCCGGGTGAGTTGTCGCCATGAACTTCGCCAAGGCTGGCAAGCCGAGGATGACGTTGTACGGCAGGTGGATGGGCGCAACGTAAAAATCGATGAGCTCAGTCCGGTAGTTAGTCGGTGTGACAAAGGTGACCGAGAGGCGGATCTGGCCGAGCGAAACGGCCGAGCCCGCGACCCCCGAGAAGGGCTTGGTGGCAAGGAGCTGCCTGTAGGACACAGGCAGATGACCAAAGGCTTCGGGAGAGAGGATGTTGAGGCCGGCGCCGCCGTCATTGAGAGTTCTTGTCACGGCCACCCCGCAGATGGTGGGCGTGCATATCATGGGGAGAGCACCGGTGACGGCCGCTTCAGAGGCGAGGTCGCCGGGGCCAAAGGTGATGGCGGACCCCGGCCCGTTCTGCGCCCGCAAGGCCTCTCACGGCTGGGCGGCAGCCCCAACCTGCCGAAAGTGCGACTTGGCCTGCCGGGCAGACGCTGGTGCTTGGGACCCACCGAGGATGTAGGCGACCCCACGGCAAGACCGCTCCCCGCAGCCGACGCCCCATAGCTCGCAGCTGCGGGCCGTCCGCATGGTGCGGGTCTCGGCGGGAGGCGACCGGCGAGGCCACAGGAGGCGGGAGTGGTGGTGCAGGCCGTCCTCCAGTGGCCTGGCCGGCAGGAGCGTCGTAGAGGAAGGAGGAGGGGCGCCCATGGGTGGCGCGGTCCGCTGATGTTGCTCGGTCGACGGGGAGGAAGCCAGCCCCCACGCTGGTATTTTTTTTAGAAGACAAAAACAATGAAATGGTCCAGGGCGGTAATATGCATATGATGTGTATATTGTCAGCTTAATTCTGAAACTGAAAGTCAGAAAGTGCTCCCACAAAGCAAGGGACTGATCCTATGAATGTTTGAATTGTCTTTTGCTAATGATCCCAGCATGTCAAACAAGTAACTATACAGCATCACATGATTGTTGAGAGCCTATTATATATTGGGCAGGTCAATTTGCTTGTAAACATATATAGTTGCTTGTGATTCTTGTGAAAATAAGAGAAAAGAGACTGCTTATGCAAAAAACACTATATATAAGTAGTATACATGTTATATTGCCGTCATAAATAGGATTGCCTACCATAGGCTCTATGAAAAAGAAAAGAGGAAATTATTTTACTTGTTACGAATGCAATTCTTGCAGTATCTGAGAGGGCACTTGCCTCTCTTATTTGGCCCTTTGCCATATGCCATGACCCCTATTTTTCTCCTTCTGACCCCACATTTGCCCCCATCACTTTGTTACCCCTTTCTCCTGAAATGTTAACTAATTTCCGTTTCGGTTGAGATAGGGGCACTCCTATGTCAAGAAAATTAGCAAAAGTCATGCCCAACTTTTTGACCAAACTTTTTTCCTATTTAGAGCAAACATGGCCCACAATGATGAGGCCGGCGGTTCGGGCAAGGCATGTTGGCAGCTGTCCCAGGAGATGGAGGAACAACCTCACCGCTATGAGGAGGCCGCGGAAGACACCGACCCCGACTACACAACCCCTAGTGGCGTCGGGGATGACACCACTGATGCCGCCGCCGAGGATGCCACCACTGATGCCGCCGAGGATGCCGCACACGCAGATGGCAGCCAACCGAAGAGGCAACTGAAGGACTGGCACCCGAACGTGCTCGGCACCGTCAAGGAGGAATTTACTGAAGTGTCCTCCAGTGGGCATCGAACGGCGCCCAAAGAATTAGTCAAGGGGTACGCGGTACAGCTCGGGTGCATTCTCCGGAGCACTGTCTCGATCAACACCGAGAACCTGAGGCATCCTGACCGAGGGAATTTGCGCAACCTCCTCTTCACGAAGCTGCACGAACGATACAAGTTCCCCGGTGAGTTCACAAACACACGCCTCTCAAGGAATAAAGTGAACAGTGCCGCCCTCATGAAGATGAGCACAGCCCTGGCTACTTGGAGAGCCGCGGTGAAGAGTATGATTGATAAAGGTGATAGTTATGAGAAGATCAAGGAGAAACATCCTTGGATCAGCGAAGCTGACTACCTCGAGTTCAAGATCAAGTGCGAGAGCAACGCATCCGAGGAATCAAGTGAGTGGGGGAAAGATATGCGGGAGTTGAACTTAGGGGTCCACAAACTCGGTCCCGGCAGTTACAGAGTGGCGCAACCTATATGGGACAAGGAGGATGCGGAGCGTGCGGAGCAAGGCCTACCGCCCCTCTTCGATAAATACCGTGACAAGCAGACCAGGAACTATGTTAGGGCCCGGTACAAGATTGACCCGGTAACAAAGGAGCTTACCATAGATCCGAAGACCAAGAAGCTTGAGCTTGTTCTGGTAAGAAATACCCCCCCCCCCGGCGTAATTAGCTCCATATGGTTGCATTCTAATTAATGAAGCCAAATTTCTAAATGGTTCACGTTCCTTCCGCAGGCTTCTGAAAGCAGTAGCGCGGGGTCGTCTAAGAGCTCCCCTTATGACACCACTTTAAATAGGGCGTTGAACGTAATGAAAAACAAGGATAAGCTCAGTAAGCCATCGTCAGCTGGTCGTGTGGCCGGCAAAGGATTGTCCATGAAATGGTCGGAATACTATACCGCTGGGTGAAAGGAGAAAAAGACCAGCTCGGAAAGCTAGGAGCGCAAGGTTCAAGAACTCAAGGCACAAGTGGCGCGGATTCCGGAGATAGTCGAAGAGCAAGTGCTAGACCAACTAGGAGCGACGATCACCGCCATTGTGCCTACCTTGATTGAGGGGTTGCAGGCGTGGATTGCGGGCGGCCAACAGGGGCCGCCTCCGATTCCCAGCTTTATGGGCAGCAACTCGCACAACGCGCAGGCGACGCCATTGGTGTCTCCCGCGGAGGCGACATTGGTGTCTCTGGCGTTGGCGCCGGTATTGGAGCTTAATGCACCCGGGAGTGGGAAGAATACGTCGGCCGGCCCCTCGGCATCAAGCGGCCCCTCCGTCACTTGCACGCCCGCCATTGGCAGTGCCTCGACATTAGCCGAGATCGACGCCATCACGGTAACTAATTAAGCCTCTCTCGGCCGATGACTTCATCTCCTTGCCTTTGACTGGGCATCCCTAACGCCCTACATGTTTTCGCAGGGCGCCGCCGATGTTCCATGCACTCTCCTGCACTTCGTGGACGGCAAGTTGATCGATGTCGCCAAGGCCAGAATCATTCAACCGGGCAGCCGCGTGTTCCACGGTAATGCGATGCCACCCACCGTGTATAGGGTTCAACTGGTTCGGGTGCTGCGGGGCTTCGACGACTTGTTACCTCCGTATCGACCCCCTGGGGCCGACGAAGATGATGCGATGACCCTCAGCGCCTACATAGGCTAGCCCATGCTTTGGCCGAAGAGCCAGATTCGTTGGGGGGGCGGGGGACACCACTCCACAGACAACACCGCCAGTCGTGCCGGCACCAAGCCATGGCAAGACCGCCGCAACGCTACCGTCGTCAGTTGATCCGGACATGCATATGGCACAGGATCCGAACAACGACATCGGTACATTTACCAACGTCGATAAGTACTTCAACGAACATGGGTACGATGACGAATTCTTGGGGCCTCCTTCTCAAGAACCCAACCCTGCAAAAGACGATCGCGATCTAGCTGGTACGACGGAGAAACCCAATTGCAACAGGCGTCGTCTGGCATTCAGTTCTCAGGAGACGCCTCCAGCTGCCGCCTTCACCGAGCCTCAGATAGCCGAGGTGCGAAAAATTATCAGCCCCAACACACTCAAGAAGGTGGTCTCTGAGCACAACTCAATCACATTGCAGCAGAAGAAGCAGAAGGGACGGAAAAGAAAGAATAACAAAGGTGCGAGCCAGCCGGCACCGAGTACGATCCGTGGTCAGGACGGGCCACCTTCACCTAAGGATATCTCGAGGAGGGTGCATGTGGCGGGTAGGATGATGCTACCGACTAATCTACTCAATGCTGCAACCGATGCTATGCGGAGTCTGCATGATAGTGTTCTTTCTTTGGAGAAGCGGCGTCTCTCCGGGAATGATGTGGCATACCCGGTTTTCATGGCCAAGGTGCCAGAGCGCAAGGGCTTTGTGGATAGCGCCATCGGGGGTATGATCGTCCTGTGGTTTGTTGACATCTTTGCTATGTTTAACCTTCATCCACTGCACTACACCTTCGTTCGGCTATTTTTGCTGAGTATGGAGATGCGGATCATTAGAGACAAGACCCCGGACATCGTGATAGTCGAACCCTTCTACATGCGTGCCAAGATCTTGGGCAGTGCCGGGGACCAGCAAGTCGCGAGGTCATACCTCGAAGGCGTCATTCTGTCGAACGCAGATAAGGATAACTTCCTCGTGCCTTACTTTTCTGAGTAAGTCATCCCCTCACCGCCCCGTAACATATGATTTCTTAGATTTCGATCGTTCTTTTTTTTTCTAACATTCCGTGTTTTGTGCAGTGACACACATTGCACACTCATACTCTTAAGCCCGCAATATTCCATGGCCACGTATTTCGACTCTGACCGTCAGTCGAAGAAAGACTACTCAAATGTGAAGAATGTTCTTGATGAAGTTCTCCCCGGCTACGCCAAATCTGGAGGCACCTTCAAGAGGCCATTTTTTAGGTACGGTAGGCATGTGTTCACCCACGTAACGTCGTTCCCCTGCGTCAAGCAGCCGCCTGGCGGTCAGAAGGATGCCTACTAGGCCCTCTATCACATGCAGGCGATCGTACGGAACCATCATCACCTTCTGCTACCAAATAGTCTCAAAGCATGGGCTGCACACTTGTCGGAAATCCAGGATGCGGACCTCAGACAAGAATTCTTTCGCATCCAGTCGGAGTTTTCAGAAATCATCCATCAAGATGTCATTCGTACCTCGGGGGCAGTTCTACCTCAAATATCAACCGTCCAACAGTGAAATAGAAACAACGCTACAAATGTAGGCTGACAACGACCGCACATTCATGACCATCACGAACGACGGCGGCTTCATCCATGCTTCGGTCCCTGAGTCGAGTCGAAAGTAGTAGTGATGCTATGTAGTTGTGAAATATCGATTAGCTCATGTTGTAACTAAACTTTTTAATGAACTTGTATGTCTCTTTGGTTTGGACAGACGTTCAACTTTTATGTAATCGTGTTATATATTAATGCATGTGTTGATGATTTTCTCTTCCGATCCTTTTGTTGCATACTTATATATTGCTTATGTATTGTTTTGTCTACTGCATTGAGATGCCGTCGTATGTCGTGTACAAGGGTAAGGTTCCCAGAGTCTACGACGACTGGGAGGAGTGTCGGAGATAGGTTCACAATTTCAGCGGTATCAGTTACAAAGGGTACACCACTAGGGCGGAAGCGGAAACTAGATACGCGCGCTATCTAGCGGGAGAGAGGAGGGAGCGGAGGAGGAACCGGATGAAGACTAGTTTCATCGTGGTGATGCTCATCGTGACTGCATCTCTCTTCTATGTGATGATGGTAGTTTAGATATCGACTTGTAATGTGAAGACAAACTCGCTACGCGCAGTCTCGAGACTTGTAAGGTTCTAACTTTGTTCGGTATTTTGAATTCGGTGACTGATATTATGAATTGTATTCGGAGAATAATCTTCTATTGTATTCGATAAATCTGCTGTTTATATGTTGTGCTATTTATATTCTGTGTTGTAATGTATTTTGTAACCTGTGCAAATATCAGAAAAGCAAAAAACAAAGAATCCTAATATTCATAGTAGTGGCGCACCTCTCTGCACTTTAGTGGCGCACTGCAGCAAACACACTAGTGGTGCACCCCTGTGAGGTGCGCCATTAGTAACCTAGAGCACAAGGTATATATGGCCCCCTGGGAGGCATACTAATGGCGCATCTGGGCACATACTAATGGCGCACTGCCTGGTGCGCCACTATTGTCCGGTATACTAATGGCGCACCAGGTAGTGCGCCATTAGTATTAATTACTAATGGCGTGGTAGTAGTGGCGCACCTGTAGTGCGCCATTAATGGCCAAAACAGGTGCGCCACTAACAAGCCTTTTCCTAGTAGTGCGTGGACTTCGACGTTTAGTTTGTTACCTCAGCTATGATCTCCTTCCCTTGGGAGGGTCTTGTAGATAGTCAAGCTTGATAGCCTTCTTCCTTTTCAGTAGTCTGTATGCAGACATATTTGTGCTTCCATTGCCTGTATGCTCTGTATGTTGGGTCATGTGACCCCTGTTTGTAATAAATGCTATGACGGCTCTTCTGGGCCTTTATCTATATGAGTTGTTGAGTTATGTTGTGATGCCATGTTGTATCTACACATATCGTGCATCTTATGCGTATGTGTAACGTGTATTGGTATGTGTGGGATCCGACACCTAGTTGTTTATTCTTGGTAGCCTTCCTTATGAGGAAATGCCTCCTAGTGCTTCCACTGAGCCTTGGTAGCTTGCTACTGCTCTAGAACACTTAGGCTGGCCGGCATGTTTCCTTCTTTGTTCCTCTGTCTGTCCCTTCAAGTAAATGTCACGAGTTGTTCCTCTAAGTCCTTATGGCTTGCTATAACTTGGGTTCATTCGTTGATGACCGACACGTTCGTTGCTGGGTCATGTATGCATGTCCTTGTAAGTTTGTGCCACCTTGGGTTTATAACTAGTCATGTCAGCCCGGATTCTCTGTCATATGGATGCTAGTGATGCTATCCTATGTGTGAACTGAAAGGTGCAAACGGTCCTGGTCCAAGTAAGGTGGCACCTGTGGGGATACCGTGCGTGACGCCGCAAAGTGATATGATGTGTTACATGCTAGACCGGTGTGACTTAGGATCGCAGTCCCAACAACTTTGGTATTAGAGCCTGACTACATGTAGGATTACCATGCCAAACTAGTCGAAGTCGTGTCTAGAAATTCTTTAGTTATATAAGGGAATTGATTGTGGAAGGGAACGGCAGGCTCTTTTTACTCCTTTACCTTATGTCCTTCTGATCTGATTCAACCTCTTCTTTCTATGGGAATTTAGAACTAGGTTTGTCATCTATCTATCAGGATCACGTTAATGGTGGATTCAACTCTCAATTCTGTTTCAAGTACTTCTGTTTGTTAAACAGTTGGTCTCATAACCTTGAAATTATGATGTCGAGAGGTTATACTACCATTTGCATGAGTCTCAAAAATCTTTTTTGAGCAATTACAGTCGTTATGATGTCCAAGTCATCCCAGGTTTCTAAATAGTCTGACGCATTTGCAAATCTTTCCTTCATGTTCCCGATGTCCTTTTAGGCCAAATTAACCACACTAATTGCTGACTTGCGGTACTTCAGTGCCTCAACATATATGTTGGAGCTATTATTATGACCCTAGGCATCTTATAGAATCACCTAGTAATCTATCCATGTTTTGTCTTCCCAGTGTGATGATTCTGGCCGTCATTCTTGAAAGCATCCCGTGATGCCATTTAGTTAGTAGGTATTCTATTTCTGGGTTCTTGAACCCAAGTTTCACTCCACTTACTTCTTGTTGATAGTGTTTGCTCGTACCTTTAGGATATTAGTAACCTTGTGATATAGTCCTCGAGGTCCGTGGTCTATCATACTTCCAATACCATGAACAGTTATGGCAGAAGTTCTCTTACACCAAAAGATCACAACCAGAGTGCTCTTGATGTGTTCTCCATTCTACATTGTGACTGTGCCAATTCTACCTTTCTGCATGGGTTATCCAGAAGAAATAAGTTGAAGTTGTTCGACATGCGAATCCATGCATCCACAACTCATAAAGTTATATGTTCCTTTGAGTTGTCTCTCTTTAGTTGTATTATGACCTCCGTTTGTCAGTTGATAGTCAGGAGTAGTTGTGCCTTCATGCTCATCGGTGCCTATTGTTCATGTGGTCCGTCAAGTCGTTCTATTTCATAATGACTAGGAGAAAAGACTCCGATGACTTTTCCATATCTAGGATTGGGTCAAAGCAGATGTATTCCGCAGATCAAAATGCCAACCCAGCTTTTGCTCTGCTCTACCTTGGAGTGTTACCCTATTTTATGTCAAGAATGTCATGGGAGTTGCACCACCTCCTGTGAACTCTTGATACAGTGATACTTCTCGCCATCATCGTTCTTTCCTCGGTCTCCGTGTTATTGTAACCGGAATACTGACAAGTGAATCATGATGTGTGAATCAATACTCCTAGAAACTCTGTTGCTTGGTAGTTAATGGATGATAAATTTCATTCTTAGGGTGTTGGTTACTGAATCATCATTCTAGGATTGATCGTGCTTCCTAGTACATATTTCCTGGTGCACCCTTCGATCAATGAGTTAAGATTTTGTCACTCTCTCGCTCTTTTTATCATATCGTCTTGCCGTGAAAAGCAAGATTGTTCTCGAGCTTCATAACATCTCAGTGGTTCGTGATTTTCCGAATATCTTCTCGGAAGTATTACCGGGTTGTTCCCT
Source organism: Secale cereale (assembly GCA_902687465.1). Classification (NCBI taxonomy): domain Eukaryota; kingdom Viridiplantae; phylum Streptophyta; class Magnoliopsida; order Poales; family Poaceae; genus Secale; species Secale cereale. The sequence continues at coordinate 57,692,156 of LR738710.1, read as the reverse complement.
GACGGCTATGTTGAGTACGTGATCATGTTGGTTTCCCTCTAAACCACCCATTCTCCAAGATTCTGTGTTGGATATCCTGAACTAGTTGGTTGATCTAAGCAACAACTTGGAGAGTTGGAAGATGAAAGTTCATCCCGCTTAGTTCATTTCCAAAGGGATATCCTTCTGTTGGTGTGTTTGTTGAAGAAAGATGATATCTTCATCGATTGATCTTCGTGATCAATTGCTGGCGCTATTGTCTTATCCAATCTTTGATTTGAGTATGGGCTATCATCAAATTAACTTAGAACCAACGACGTTCGTAATGTTGTCTTACTCGTGGTTGTTTTCCTCGAGCATACACCATTATATCTTTTAGGTCTGACCAATGCTATCACTGTATTCACATAGTTATGGTATTCCATCTATATGGAAATCTCGATAAATTGTTGTTGAGCCCATTGAGAACATTTTCATCTTGTCCATGATTCATGTTGAACATCTAAGTTAGTGTTGGAAACTTTTAAAGCATTATCTTCATGTATCATTCATGGAGTATATGTTTGGTGTAAGTAGCGACTTCCTCCAATCCACGTGCATTTTGTGCAAGTTGCCTCTTTGGAATCGAGAAAGATTGTTTTTGCTTCCTTTGGAATCATCCCAAGTCAATCATGCATGTGTGAAGTATCTACGGTCTGATAGGCTCGCTACCTCCATTCCATATGTATTTCCTAGCACACCAAGCCACTAATTGATTTGTTCAAGGAGAAAAAGTTCCTTCTTAAGAGCTAATCTGGACTTATGTAAGGACTTCGATATCCTCGATGATGGTTCCCAACTAAACTCGGTAGTATTTTATTATAAGACTACTATGTGGTCATGCTTGTCTGGGACAACATGTTCACATGTGTGTAGCAGAGACAACTCATGTTTTGGAGCTTGCTATCGTAGTTCATCTCCCAAGAATCTCCCAAAGACATCTCGTCAATTTGTGTTGCAAACTTTCTTTTCTAGGCATGCTATCTGAAATATCCCGTTACCACCCAGATCTGAATCTTAGGCATATATGATAGTTGGAACATTCCCAGCATTTACATTTTTTCCCGGCTTGCACCCGCCTTTGTGCCATTTTACTATGGTCTGCCTTCTCAGTATTTGTCATCCAGGATCATCTTCAAAAGTGGGCTTACCCTGGGCCCTATCCTTTCTCGATGATAAGTAGAAACCATCCATCACATTGTCTGCAACAAGGTAGTCCACATCATCCGTTCTAGCCTGAGTATGTCATTCCCTCGAGCTCCATCAAACGAACGTTTGTAAATTGCCTCAGGCTAGTATAAAGAGTTCCAATGATCTTTATATCAAAAGTAATTATTTTTGCCACTCAAGGGAATACTTCTATGAGTCACCTTCCCCAAGGGGTCCTGTTATGGAGTCATGGAAATTTTATCCTCGCTATCTTGGAACCATGCACCACCCTACTCAAGCGTGGTAGTGTTGCCTACCCATATGTTCCCTCCGTCCCTCTGGATGTGTGTTGTGTCTCAACCCAAGTGATGTTTCAGTGTCGTATTTCGTGAGTTCTTCGTGGGTTGCTCAAACTTCGAGAAGATCAACTCTTGTAGGGTTTTCCATTCCTTTTTTCATAGTGTTTTGGTGAGCTTCCCTAAAAGCAAAGATGTCAAGATCAACATGATGCAATGAATCAAGATCTTCGAGAATGGCAATTGGATAGAGAAGTTTGTGTTAGCTTTGTGTCCCCTCTGTCTTCTCACCTCACGTCTTGAATCTCGGGAAGAGATTCTTGTTTAGTGGGGGTGAGTTGTCACGGCCTTAGAATTTCGTGTAGTTAGTTGCATTTGTGAGCATCCATGCATCATGTTTTGAATTAAAGAAACTTGAAATTGGGACGTTAAAACCCTAGCACAAAATGAATTTAACTAGGTTTAAATAAAAATATTTTCAATGAACCCAAAATGCCCTTCATTAAAGTTCATCATTTTTGAATTGGCTCAAAACCTCTGCCAAAAATGGTGCACATATTTCTAGGCCATTCTAGATTTTTGAATTAACACAAAAGTATTTGAATTGGAGCCATTGAAATGCAATATATATTTTAAATGGTCCAAATATTCTGAAGTTATTTGTGGAGCTCTGGAGTAATTCAGTTAACCTCCAAAATAAATTTTAGAATTTAGTTTAATGGTTTAGTGCCTAACCTAAATCAAACAGAGAAAATAAAATAGAAAAACAAAAACAAAAAAGAGGGAAACCTTACCTGGCGGAGCCCACCTGGCAGCCCACTGGTCGGCCCAGCACTGTGCTGGCCCAGTGCCAATCACCTGCATCCTCTCACCAGGCAGGCAGGGAGGTGCGCGCCCGAGCTCGCCACGCCACCACCCTGCTCGTCTGCATCACCTGGGCACCGCCTCGACGCCGCGAAGGACATCCTCGGTGTCGCCCTGACCTCACCGACACATCACTTTCCCCCCTGCTCCTCTCCATCGCTCCCCTGTCACGCACAAGATGCGATTCTATCCCGATCACGTGATAACTTTGTGATTGGGGCACAATCGCATTTCGGGCGCTTAGCAAGATGGATAACATTACATCGTACCATTACATAAATAGATGGGGATACATACAAGTCATACAATGCCACAAGAATACAACACATCATACACAAGAGCATCCGACTACGAATGAAAACACATGACATCCATCCTACTATCCTAGGTTGTCGACCAGGAACCTACTCCATGTCTGACGAAGAAGAAGAAGGAAGGACTCCAACACAAGTACACACCGCTCTCACGTCAAGTCATCGGACACCTGCACATGCAACTGTTGTTGTAGTATCTGTGAGCCACGAGGACTCAGCAATCCCATAACCATGGGCATGAAGACTAGCAAAGCTTAATGGGTAAGGAAAGGATAAGTGGTGAGGCTGCAGCAAGCGACTAAGCATTGTATGGTGGCTAACTTACGAGTACAAGCATAAGAAGAGCTTCTACGCAAACAGTCGCCAACTACTAATGATCACTAAGTGATCCTAAACTACTTACGAGTCAAGCATAACCCCATCGTGTTCTCTTCTCCAAAATGAAAAGAGACGATCACGATTACTCACATGGTTGGTGTATTTTAATTTGGATCCTCTGTCAAGTTTTCTACAACCAGATATCATAAATTTCCAATCTATCACATAACCGCTGGCACGGCATTCGAAAGATCATAACCCAGCAGGGGTGTCCCAACTTAGCCCATCACAAGCTCTCGTAGTCAGCGAAAGTAAAACCTCCATCTTAGAGAAGACCCGAGCGTCCTCGGAATCCCGATGCACAAGTTCTTCGAAGAAAGGAAAACTAGCCCAAGGAGATCTCCCAGTGATTCAGACCCGTGTCCAGAGCCGTGCGCTCTCTATCTACGGACTCATCTATCTTTGCAAAGTGGATGATAGCCATAATACCTCAATTTGCCCCGAGGCGGCACCGCCGACTGCTAGGTAGGTGGGCCAACAGTCAAGTCAAGCTCTGGCCCGGGGGGGGTTGATTAATAAATCCTCTTGTTAATTACTCCCTCATCAAGTTTTAGTTATTAGGAAAATGGTAAAACCAAAGTTGGATCTCCTCGGGAAAGCTTTACTTTAAGCGAAGAAGCAAGGGGCCCATAAACCCAAACCACGCAAGGAATGCAAAATAAAGGAACATAACACCGGTTTATCAGAGCCTGAGGTGGCAAGAGTGGAACAAAACACCAGGCAAAAGGCCGAGCCTTCCACTCTTTACCAAGTATATATGCGCATTAAGTTAACATAAGATATATTGTGATATTCCAACAATCCAAGTTCCGACATGGAGCAATCGTCATCTTCACCTGCAACTAACAACGCTATAAGAGGGGCTGACCAAGTGGTGACAAAGCCATACAATGGTTTGCTGGGATGGTGACAAAGGTTAGAGGGTGTTTCATGGCATAATGGGAGGCTTGATAACAAGTGGCGGGAAGCGCGACATATAGCGACAGCATCGAGACAACTAGCGTCGCAATAATATTAATGGTATCCAAGGTGATGGTCATCTTGCCTGAGATCCCGCTAGGAAGAAGAACGAGTCGATGAAGAAGACGAAGCCACGTAGACGAACCAATCGTAGTCGAACGAATCCTCGCGATCGCAATGATACAAGAACTACCGAGAACAAGCAAAAAACACGGTAAACACACAACACATAAGCAAGACAAGATGCTCAACCAAGTATGATTCATTATAAGGCTACATGATGCTATTCATGGCAAGAGCTGATGCAAACAAGAACATCACAACAAGCAAGTTTAAATGCTGGAAAACAACATAACACAATTCCGGTAAGTCCTCATATGCAAATGTCAAGATTGGTCCTGATTTCATCAAACCTTATGATGGAGTTGTTAAACAGAAAGTTAAGATGCACCATGATGATCTACACGAAATTCTAGTCAAGTTACATATAAGGTTCATTTAATTCGGAGCTACGGCCTAGAAGATATGAGCAGAACAAGATGAACGTGGCATTGAAGCAAAATGCATTCAAACATCAATCACAACACTCAAAACATGTATGCAACAAGACATGATGCATCTACATGCAAAACCAAGCAAGTTTCATATAGAGCATGCTCCAAACGGAGCCACGGTTCAACACATACACATGAAACAAGTTTAAAGGACAAGCTGTCCAAAATAGCGTCTAGGCATATTGCAAGCACCAGAACAACAAGCTACAAGGACAAGATTGGCACAAGCATGGCATGAACTTGAAGTACATGTAACAAGCTTCACATATCAGCAGGGTTTAGGTGCATAGGCGTCAAGATTACTCCTACAAGATCAATGCAACAAGCAACTTTATAACACAGATTATGACTTTGTGAAAACAGGGCATATGCATGAGCAGAGTTAATATGTTGACATGTTGGAGGCAAGAAATAGTTATGCTATAGTGTAAGAACATGGAAAACAAAGACATGACATGCTAACATATAACCTGGAGCTCAAGTAACATAACAGGGCATATACATGGGAGCAACAGGTTCATGTCATTCATCAAGACATGATGCAAACATGAAATAAGCTGATTCTCAGACTTAGTGAAATCTGGGAATCCCAAATAGCAACATTATGATGCTGACTTTGGAGGCACATAACATCAAGCATGGCAAGTGTAATAAGCAAGAAAAGGTCATGAACATGTATTAGGCACGGCATACTTTGAATAACTCCATTGTCACAACTCCAGAAGATGCATAGATTGGTAACAATAAGCTTTGCCAAATGGAACATGCTGTTAACAGACTGATAGTTATAATTTCAAGCAAATTGAGAGCATGGTAACAACAACCTACAGTAGCCCACAAATGCAAAAAAGGGTATGGATGGATAGAGCATCACAAGAACTTCAAGACATGATCACTGGATATCTCCAGATATGCACAGATTTGAGTGTAGCATCAAGTAAACATGGCAACATAATATAACAGTTTCAGACTTATCAGTTTTCAACAAGTGTAAGAAAAACAACAACATTATCTTAGCTTGTTTGCAAGCTTGTGCAAGTCACCACAGGGCATATCATGACAAACCAACTACACCATTGCAAATATGACATGATTGTGCTCCTAAAACATGTTGACATGATGCTCAAACAAAAATCACACAAAAATATATGAAAAAGACAAATCAGCAACTTATAACAATTTTCAGCACTTAATAGCAACTGTTGGGTTACGTAGTATTTTAAAATTTTCCTACGATCACGCAAGATCTATCTACCAGATGCATAGCAACGAGAGGGAAGAGTGTGTCTACATACCCTTGTAGACCGGAAGCGGAAGCGTCAAGTGACGTCGTTGATGTAGTCGAACTTCTTCGCGATTCAACCGATCAAGCACCGAACGTACGGCACCTCCGCGTTCAGCACACGTTCAGCTTGATGACGTCCCACGAGCTCTTGATCTAGTTGAGCTTCACGGGAGAGTTTCGTCAGCACGACGGCGTGGTGATGGATATGATGTATTCACCGGCGCAGGGCTTCGCCTAAGCACTGCAACGGTATGACCGAGGTGTGTTTCTGTGGAGGGGGGCACCGCACACGGCTACAACTATTCAACTTGTGTGTCCTAGGGTGCCCCCTGCCCCCGTATATAAAGGAGCAAGGGAGAGGCCGGCCCTAGAGGGTGCGCGCCAAGTGTGGGGAGTCCTACTAGGACTCCCAAGTGCTAGTAGGATTCCCATTTCCTTTACGGAGTAGGAGAGAAGGAAAGAGGTGGAGAGGGAGAAGGAAAAGGGGGCTGCACCCCTTGTCCAATTCGGGCCAGAGGGGGGCGCGCGCCTCCTTCCTTTTGGCCTTTCTCCACTATCCTGTATGGCCCAATAAGGCCCATATACTCCGAAAAATACCCGAATCACTCGGAGCCTTTCCGATGTCCGAATATAGTCGTCCAATATATCGATCTTTACGTCTCGACCATTTCGATACTCCTCGTCATGTCCCCAGTCTCATCCGGGACTCCGAACTCCTTCGGTACATCAAAACTCATAAACTCATAATACCGATCGTCATCAAACGTTAAGCGTGCGGACCCTACGGGTTCGAGAACTATGTAGACATGACCGAGACTCATCTCCGGTCAATAACCAATAGCGGAACCTGGATGCTCATATTGGCTCCTACATATTCTACGAAGATCTTTATCGGTCAAACCGCATAACAACATACGTTGTTCCTTTTGTCATTGGTATGTTACTTGCCCGAGATTCGATCGTCGGTATCTCTATACCTAGTTCAATCTCATTACTGGCAAGTCTCTTTACTCGTTCCGTAATACATCGTCTCGTGACTAACTCATTAGTCTTTTGCTTGCAAGGCTTATTATGATGTGCATTACCGAGAGGGCCCAGAGATACCTCTTCGACACTCGGAGTGACAAATCCTAATCTTGATCTATGCCAACACCACGAATATTTTCGGAGACACCTGTAGAGCATCTTTATGATCACCCAGTTACGTTGTGACGTTTGATACCACACAAGGTGTTCCTACGGTATTCGGGAGTTGCATAATCTCATAGTCATAGGAACATGTATAAGTCATGAAGAAAGCAATAGCAGTAAAACTAAACGATCATAGTGCTATGCTAACGGATGGGTCTAGTCCATCACATCATTCTCCTAATGATGTGATCCCGTTGATCAAATGACAACTCATGTCTATGGCTAGGAAACATATCCATCTTTGATCAATGAGCTAGTCTAGTAGAGGCATACTAGGGACATACTATTTTGTCTATGTATTCACACATGTATCAAGTTTTCGGTTAATACAATTCTAGCATGAATAAAAGACATTTATCATGATATAAGGAAATACAAATAACATCTTTATTATTGCCTCTAGGGCATATTTCCTTCAGTCTCCCACTTCCACTAGAGTCAATAATCTAGCTCACATCGCCATGTGATTTAATACCGATATTTCACATCATTATGTGAATAACACCCATAGTTCACATCGCCATGTGACCAACACCCAAAGGGTTTACTAGAGTCAATAATCTAGTTCACATCGCTATGTGATTAATACCCAAGAGTAATAAGGTGTGATCATGTTTTGCTTGTGAGAGAAGTTTAGTCAACGGGTCTGTCACATTCAGATCCGTATGTATTTCACAAATTTCTATGTCTACAATGCTCTGCATAGAGCTACTCTAGCTAATTGCTCCCACTTTCAATACGCATCCAGATTGATACTTAGAGTCATCTGGATTTAGTGTCAAAGCTTGCATCGGCGTAACCCTTTACGACGAACTCTTTATCACCTCCATAATTGAGAAACATTTCCTTAGTCATCTAGTTACTAAGGATAACTTTGACCGTTGTACAGTGATCTACTCCTGGATCACTATTGTACCCCCTTGACAAACTCATGGCAAGGTACACAACATGTTTGGTACACAGCATGGCATACTTTATAGAACCTATGGCTGAGGCATAGGGAATGACTTTCATTCTCTCTATATTTTTCTGCCGTGGTCTGGCTTTGAGTCTTACTCAACTTCACACCTTACAAGTCAGGCAAGAACTCCTTCTTTGACTGATCCATTTTGAACTACTTCAAAATCTTATCAAGGTATGTACTCATCGAAAGTCTTATCAAGCGTCTTGATCTATCTCTATAGATCTTGATGCCCAATATGTAAGCAACTTCACCAAGGTCTTTCTTTGAAAAACTCCTTTCAAACACTCCTTTATACTTTCCAGAAAATTCTACATCATTTCCGATCGACAATATGTCATTCACATATACTTATCAGAAAGGTTGTAGTGCTCCCACTCACTTCTTGTAAATACAGGCTTCACCGTAAGTCTGTATAAATCTATATGCTTTGATCAACTTATCAAAGCGTATATTCCAACTCCGAGATGCTTGCACCAGTCCATAGATGGATCGCTAGAGCTTGCACATTTTGTTAGCACCTTTAGGATTGACAAAACCTTCGGGTTGCATCATATACAATTTTTCTTTAATAAATCCATTAAAGAATGCAGTTTTGTATCCATTTGCCAGATTTCATAAAATGCGGCAATTGCTAACATGATTCAGACAGACTTAAGCATCACTACGGGTGAGAAAGTCTCATCGTAGTCAACTCCTTGAACTTGTCGAAAACCTTTCGCAACAAGTCGAGCTTTGTAAACAGTAACATTACCGTCAGCGTCGGTCTTCCTCTTGAAGATCCATTTATTTTCGATGGCTTGCCGATCATCGGGCAAGTCAACCAAAGTCCACACTTTGTTCTCATACATGGATCCCATCTCAGATTTCATGGCCTCAAGCCATTTTGCGGAATCTGGGCTCATCATCGCTTTCTCATAGTTTGCAGGTTCATCATGGTCTAGTAACATGACTTCCAGAACTGGGTTGCCGTACCACTCTGGTGCGGAACGTACTCTGGTTGATCTACGATGTTCAGCAGAAACTTGATCTGAAGTTTCATGATCATCATCATTAACTTCCTCAGTGATTGGTGTAGGAATCACTGGAACAATTTTTTGTGATGTACTATTTTCCAATTCAGGAGAAGGTACAATTACCTCATCAAGTTCTACTTTCCTCCCACTCACTTCTTTCGAGAGAAACTCCTTCTCTAGAAAGGATCCATTCTTAGCAACGAATATCTTGCCTTCGGATCTGTGATAGAAGGTGTACCCAACAGTCTCTTTTGGGTATCCTATGAAGACACATTTCTCTGACTTGGGTTCGAGCTTATCAGGTTGAAGCTTTTTCACATAAGCATCGCAGCCCCAAACTTTAAGAAACGACAACTTTGGTTTCTTGCCAAACCACAGTTCATACGGTGTCATCTCCACGGATTTAGATGGTGCCCTATTTAACGTGAATGTAGCTGTCTCTAATGCATAACCCCAAAAGCAATAGTGGTAGATCGGTAAGAGACATCATCGATCGCACCATATCTAATAAAGTACGGTTATGATGTTCGGACACACCATTACACTGTGGTGTTCCAGGTGGCGTGAGTAGTGAAACTATTTCACATTGTTTTTACTGAAGGCCAAACTCGCTAACTCAAATATTTTACCTCTACGATCATATCGTAGAAACTCTTATTTTCTTGTTACGATGATTCTCCACTTCACTCTGAAATTCTTTGAACTTTTCAAATGTTTCAGACTTGTGCTTCATTAAGTAGATATACCCATATCTGCTCAAATCATCAGTGAAGGTCAGAAAATAACGATTCCCGCCGTGAGCTTCAACACTCATTGGTCTGCATACATCAGTATGTATGATTTCCAACAACTCTGTTGCTCGCTCCACAGTTCCGGAGAACGGAGTTTTAGTCATCTTGCCCATGAGGCATGGTTCGCAAGCACCAAGTGATTCATAATCAAGTGATTCCAAAAGTCCATCACTATGGAGTTTCTTCATGCGCTTTACACCAATATGACCTAAACGGCAGTGCCACAAATAAGTTGCACTATCATTATTAACCTTGCATCTTTTGGCTTCAATATTAAGAATATGTGTATCACACGATCGAGATCCAACAAACCATTTTCATTGGGTGTATGACCATAGAAGGTTTTATTCATGTAAACATAACAACAATTATTCTCTAACTTACATGAATAACCGTATTGCAATAAATATGATCAAATCATATTGATGCTCAACACAAACACCAAATAACACTTATTTAGGTTCAACACTAATCCCAAAAGTATAGGGAGTGTGCGATGATGATCATATCAATCTTGGAACCACTTCCAACACACATCGTCACTTCACCTTTAACTATTTTCTGTTCATTATGCAACTCCCATTTCGAGTTACTACTCTTTAGCAACTGAAACAGTATCAAATACCGAGGGGTTGCTATGAACACTAGTAAAATACACGTCAATAATCTGTATATCAAATATACCTTTGTTCACTTTGCCATCCTTCTTATCCGCCAAATATCTAGGGCAGTTCCACTTCCAGTGACCTTTTCCTTTGCAGTAGAAGCACTTAGTTTCAGGCTTGAGTTTAGCTTTGGGTTTCTTCACGGGTGTGACAACTTGCTTGTCATTCCTTTTGAAGTTCCCCTTCTATCCCTTTGCCCTTTACTTGAAACAAGTGGTCTTATTAACCATCAACACTTGATGCTCTTTCTTGATTTCTACCTTCGCCGATTTCAGGATCGCGAAGAGCTCGGGAATTACCTTCGTCATCCCTTGCATATTATAGTTCATCACGAAGTTCTACTAACTTGGTGATAGTGACTAGAGAACTTTGTCAATTACTATCTTATCTCGAAGAATAACTCCCACTTGATTCAAGTAATTGTAGTACCCAGACAATCTGAGCACATGCTCACTGGTTGAGCTATTCTCCTCCATCTTGTAGGCAAAGTACTGTCAGAGGTCTTATACCTCTCGACACGGGCATGAGTATGAAATACTAATTTCAACTCTTGGAACATCTTATATGCTCCGTGGCGTTCAAAACGGTTTTTGAAGTCCCGGTTATAAGCCGTAAAGCATGGTGCACTAAACTATCAAGTAGTCATCATACCGAGCTTTTGTCAAAACATTCATAACGTCTACATCTGCTCCTGCAATAGGTCTGTCACCTAGCGGTGCATCAAGGACATATTTCTCTGTGCATCAATGAGGATAATCCTCAGATCACGGAACAATTCCGCATCATTGCTACTAACATCTTTCAACTTGGTTTTCTCTAGGAACATATAAAAAATAAACGTGGAGCAACATCGCGAGCTATTGATCTACAACATAGATATGCTAATACTACCAGGACTAAGTTCATGATAAATTAAAGTTCAATTAATCATATTACTTAAGAACTCCCACTTAGATAGACATCCCTCCGGTCATCTAAATGATCACGTGATCCAAATCAACTAAACCATGTCCGATCATCACGTGAGATGGAGTAGTTTCAATGGTGAACATCTTATGTTGATCATATCTACTATATGATTCACGCTCGACCTTTCGGTCTCCAGTGTTCCGAGGCCATATCTTCATATGCTAGGCTCGTCAAGTTTAACCCGAGTATTCTGCGTGTGTAAAACTGTCTTACACCCGTTGTATTTGAACGTAGAGCCTATCACACCCGATCATCACGTGGTGTCTCAGCACGAAGAACTTTCGCAACGGTGCATACTCAGGGAGAACACTTATACCTTGAAATTTTGTAAGGGATCATCTTATAATGCTACCGTCGTTCTAAGCAAAATAAGATGCATAATAAGATAAACATCACATGCAAATCAAATATGTGACATGATATGGCCATCATCATCTTGTGCTTTTGATCTCCATCTCCAAAGCACCGTCATGATCACCTTCGTCACCGGCGCGACACCTTGATCTCCATCGTAGCATCGTTGTCGTCTCGCCAACTATTGCTTCTACGACTATCGCTACCGCTTAGTGATAAAGTAAAGCAATTACATGGCGATTGCATTTCATACAATAAAGCGACAACCATATGGCTCCTGCCAGTTGCCGATAACATTACAAAACATGATCATCTCATACAAAACTGTATAACTCATCATGTCCTGACCATATCACATCACAACATGCCCTGCAAAAACAAGTTAGACGTCCTCTACTTTGTTGTTGCAAGTTTTACGTGGCTGCTACGGGCTTAGCAAGAACCGTTCTTACCTACGCATACAAAACCACAACGATGTTTCGTCAAGTATGTGCTGTTTTAACCTTCACAAGGACCGGGCGTAGCCACACTTGATTCAGCTAAAGTGAGAGAGACAGACACCCGCCAGTCACCTTTAAGCAACGAGTGCTTGCAACGGTGAAACCAGTCTCGCGTAAGCGTACGCGTAATGTCGGTCCGGGCCGCTTCATCTCACAATACCGCCGAAGCAAAGTATGACATGCTGGTAAGCAGTATGACTAGTATCGCCCACAACTCATTGTGTTCTACTCGTGCATATCATCTACGCATAGACCTGGCTCTGATACCACTGTTGGGTTACGTAGTATTTTAAAATTTTCCTACGATCACGCAAGATCTATCTACCAGATGCATAGCAACGAGAGGGAAGAGTGTGTCTACATACCCTTGTAGACCGGAAGCGGAAGCGTCAAGTGACGTGGTTGATGTAGTCGAACTTCTTCGCGATTCAACCAATCAAGCCCCGAACGTACGGCACCTCCGCGTTCAGCACACGTTCAGCTTGATGACGTCCCACGAGCTCTTGATCCAGTTGAGCTTCACGGGAGAGTTTCGTCAGCACGACGGCGTGGTGACGGATATGATGTATTCACCGGCGCAGGGCTTTGCCTAAGCACTGCAACGGTATGACCGAGGTGTGTTTCTGTGGAGGGGGGCACCGCACACGGCTAGAACTATTCAACTTGTGTGTCCTAGGGTGCCCCTGCCCCCGTATATAAAGGAGCAAGGGAGAGGCCGGCCCTAGAGGGTGCGCACCAAGTGTGGGGAGTCCTACTAGGACTCCCAAGTCCTAGTAGGATTCCCCTTTCCTTTCCGGAGTAGGAGAGAAGGAAAGAGGTGGAGAGGGAGAAGGAAAAGAGGGTTGCACCCCTTGTCCAATTCGGTCCACAGGGGGGGCGCGCGCCTCCTTCCTTTTGGCCTTTCTCCACTATTCCCGTATGGCCCAATAAGGCCCATATACTCCGAAAAATACCCGAATCACTCGGAAGCTTTCCGATGTCCGAATATAGTCGTCCAATATATCGATCTTTACGTCTCGACCATTTCGAGACTCCTCGTCATGTCCCCGGTCTCATCCTGGACTCCGAACTCCTTCGGTACATCAAAACTCATAAACTCATAATACCGATCCTCATCAAACGTTAAGCGTGCGGACCCTACGGGTTCGAGAACTATGTAGACATGACCGAGACTCATCTCCGGTCAATAACCAATAGAGGAACCTGGATGCTCATATTGGCTCCTACATATTCTACGAAGATCTTTATCGGTCAAACCGCATAACAACATACGTTGTTCCTTTTGTCATTGGTATGTTACTTGCCCGAGATTCGATCGTCGGTATCTCTATACCTAGTTCAATCTCATTACTGGCAAGTCTCTTTACTCGTTCCGTAATACATCATCTCGTGACTAAATCATTAGTCTTTTGCTTGCAAGGCTTATTATGATGTGCATTACCGAGAGGGCCCAGAGATACCTCTCCGACACTCGGAGTGACAAATCCTAATCTTGATCTATGCCAACACCACGAATATTTTCGGAGACACCTGTAGAGCATCTTTATGATCACCCAGTTATGTTGTGACGTTTGATACCACACAAGGTGTTCCTACGGTATTCGGGAGTTGCATAATCTCATAGTCATAGGAACATGTATAAGTCATGAAGAAAGCAATAGCAGTAAAACTAAACGATCATAGTGCTATGCTAACGGATGGGTCTAGTCCATCACATCATTCTCCTAATGATGTGATCCCGTTGATCAAATGACAACTCATGTCTATGGCTAGGAAACATAGCCATCTTTGATCAATGAGCTAGTCTAGTAGAGGCATACTAGGGACATACTATTTTGTCTATGTATTCACACATGTATCAAGTTTCCGGTTAATACAATTCTAGCCTGAATAAAAGACATTTATCATGATATAAGGAAATACAAACAACATCTTTATTATTGCCTCTAGGGCATATTTCCTTCAGCAACATACACTTTTGCAACGATGATTAAGTCATCAAGATGAACAGTAACATGCATGCCAATGAAACTATCATGTAGAGCATCAAGAGATGAACATTTGGACATATCATACACCATCATAGGTTAAACATGCACAAAGTTACAGGCAGTCAAAGTATGCGAGATGACATTGAAACTCGGGGACTTGGCAGTTTTTTTCTAACTCGGGAAAAAACAGAGTGAGCGTAACCTAACTAAACTACGGACGCACGGAAGATAGAGCAGTGGGGCTGGGCTGGGGCTTCTCACCTAGCGGGCTTCGGCCCAGGTCGTGCAGGGGCAGGCCGGGCGAGCTGGGCCGTTCGGGGCAGCTGGGCCTTGGCGGGGCTTCGGCCCACGCAGGGTCACTGTGCGTGCGCTTGCACGCACATGCGCTTGCAGGCAGGAACAGCAATGGCGTCGCGGCTGTGTGGTCCGGTGGGGCTGGGAGGTCGGCGAGGAGGCGTCGGGTCGGCAGGGAGGCCGGGATTTGGCGGATCCGGCCATGGTGGGTCCATCTCCGGCGACGAACGGTGGCGGTGACGAGTACCGGCGGCGCGGCTCATCCTGCGAAGGAGGGACGGAGCAGGCAGTGAGGGAAACAGGAGAAACGGGAAGAGGACGAGGAGAGGGAGCGGGATCCGGCCTGGACGAGGCCCGGCGACCGGACGGAGGGCGGCGGTGACTCCGGCAGGATCTGGCGATGCGTGTAGGAGCTTGGGGCGAGAGGAGCTCGAGGCCCCTCGCTTGGGCGGCGCAAGACGAGCCCTTGTCTCGGGCCTCCCAAAGGGAGGCCTGCTATGCCAAAAGCGAGAAAAACTTCATCCCTTTCCTTTTGACATCCCCGTGCCACCACACCATAGAGGGGACATGGGGACGCCAAAAAAGGGATCCTATCACTATCAACTAATTTGTTATAACCTAGGATAATAAGCGATCAATCCTGGAGCGGGGAGCGGCGGTGCCGGATTCGGGTCGAGAGGGCCTGACTTGGGCCTACGGGCCTGACTCGGGCCCACGGGCCTAATTCGGGCCCACGGGCCTGGCGCGTGGAAGGAGGTGGCTAGAACCACCTGGCGGCGGAGGAGAGGTGGGAGGAGGCTAGCAGTGAGCGGGTTTTGAGGAGGGGTAGGGTTAGGTTTCCAAAACAGCCAAGGGTATGCTTCCTTATATAGCATGTTTATCTAGGGTTAGGGGTTAGGTGTTTTGGGGGGTTTCGAGCCCTCCGATCGCGATCCGATGGATCCGATCACGAGGGGGGGTAGGCTGGGCCTAGGTGGTGTTAGTGGCTGTGTAGCAGGCCAGCGGGTTGAGAGGAGAGAAGAGAAGTGAGGCCTTGCGGCTGTTTCGAAGACTGAAAACGTCCGACGTTAGTCCGACTATACTGCGGCTCTATGTCTACCGGTTGGGCTATCAAACGAACTTCGAATGCGACGAAATTTGGCAGGCGGTCTACCTACAACATAATAATACCGCACGCTAAGTTTCAACCCATTCCGAGAACATTTTTCGGCAACTTATAAAATAAATATTCGGAGGTGTCGCGGGCGCGTGCGACTGTGTCTGGGCATCAGAACGGACAACAGAGAGAACTGGGAGACGACCAACAACGAACGGATGCAAGTTTTGAAAAGCATGCAGATGAGATGCACTTGATGACATGGCAAAATGCGACACGCAAGCAAATTACATGGCAACGGCATCGAATAAGAGGAAGACACCTCGCACATCATTCTCGGGGTGTCACTACACTCCCCTACTAACAAGAGATCTCGGCCCGAGATCTTAGGAACGAGACGGGAGAGGAATAGGAATAAGAAAGTTCTTCTTGGAGAAAAGAATGGAACCAAAGAACCTTGAGCGGTTGGATGACTCGAAAGAAAGAACACAACAAAGAAGAACAAGTTTTTGAAGCTCCGTTACAAAAGAGAACAAGGACCATTACGAGAACCTTGGCACTAGAAAGACAAGAATCAAGAGTTTAATGACCAAAAAAGAATATGAAACTACGCAGGTATAATGGCATAGCCAAAGAACAAGAATGATATAGAAACCACTCCGGCTAAAAAGAGATAGAAATGGACTTCGAACGAAGGGATTTGGGAAGCACTTCGGCTGGAAATGGAAGGGATAGAACATAACCTCGAGAAGATAGAATAATACTTGACGAGAGAAACAACACAATGCCTCCGGATGAAATTCAGAATGGAATGAAAAAGAACGAATAAGAGAACAACAACTTCCACCAGGAATGATTTTGAAAGCATCCTTTGAAGGAAGGATTGAATGGAGTTGTTGTCAAATCGACAACGAAAGAATGGGCTTGTTGTGGACTTAAGGAAATCATCCCAAAACTTTAGGTGAAAGTATGCCACAACCAAAAGATTGATTAGCTGAGAAGAAGAAATGCAAAACTCCACTTCAAATGAATACGGAGAATTAATTGCACATCGAGACGCAAGAGGAATAATACTTGAGCTTCTCCACAAGCATTTTTTATGAATACTTGACGAATTAATTAACTCATGAAGAACCACCATGAAGAACTCCGGTAACAAACGGATGATGATATAGAAATGAAGGATGAAAATAATAAGATTAAGTCTTTGCAATTATTTAGATGTAGGTTCCCACGAGATGGCCGTAAAAACTTGAATTCTGGAAAAGAAAAGATTAAAGCACTTGGGATTAGAATTTATTCAGCATGAACAAACTCCGAAGGAAGGGATTAAATCAACTTGATGAAAGAAGAATAAGAATTATGTTATGCTTGTCCTCCACCAATTAAATTGATGAGAAGCAATGGATTTTCATATCACTTATTCGCGTTGATAAAGAATAAAGAGAGGTATGGCGCAAAAATAGAGAAAGACTTCATGAACCACCGGTGGGATTGGAAAGAACAAATGAATTTGTATGATAACACAGGAAAAGAACTCTTCTGCGAACCACCGTAAAAATTGAAACCAAATAATGAAAGAGAAAAAACCACCAGAAAGAATTAGAAAAAAATCAATACAGAACTTGAGTGAATTTAGATGCTGGAAGACGAGATCACGAGTTGATTCAATGATACTTGGATGAAGCACAGAAAGAATAGGGAGACAAACGAAGAGGCATCAATGAAGAATAGTTGGAGGACGAAGTTGAAAACTGAGAACGAATAAATCTTCTGAAATGATGGCTTTCGGAGGATCGAGAGACTAAAAGAACTCATGAAATACTTCGGATGGGTAAGGAGGGAGGGACCAGGTAGTGAGGGAGAGAGAAGAAACGGGAGGAGGACGAGGAGAGGGAGCGGGATCCGGCCTAGACGAGGTCCGGCGACCGGAAGGAGGGCGGCGATGACTCCGGCAGGGTCTGGCGAGGCGCGAGGGAGCTCGAGACGAGAGGAGCTCGAGACGAGAGGAGCTCGAGACGATAGGAGCTCGAGACGAGAGGAGCTCGAGACGATAGGAGCTCGAGGCCCCTCGCTTGGGTAGCGCCGGACGAGCCCCTCGCTTGGGCGCTCGATCCTGGGGCGGGGAGCGGCGACGCGGGATTCGGGCGGGGCGGGCCGGAGTCGGGCCCACGGGGCTGTCGCGTGGAAGGAGGCAGATGGAACCACCTGCCGGCGGAGGAGTTGTGGCAGGAGGCTAGCGATGCGCGGGTTTCGAAGAGGGGTAGGGTTAGGTTTCCAAAACAGGCAGGGGTAGGCTTCCTTATATATCAGGTTTACCTAGGGTTAGGAGTAAGGTGTTTTGGGGGGGTTTCGAGCCCTCCGATCACGATCCGATGGATCCGACCGCGAGGGGGGTAGGCTGGGCCTAGGTGGTGTTAGTGGCTGTGTAGGAGGCTAGCGGATTGAGAGGAGAGAAGAGAAGTGAGGCCCTGCGGCTGTTTCGGAGACCGAAAACGTCTGATGTTAGTCCGACTATATTGCGGCTCTATGTCTTCCAGTTGGGCGATCAAACGAACTCCGAATGCGACGAAATTTGGCAGGCGGTCTACCTAAAACATAATAAGACCGCACGCAAAGTTTCAACCCATTCCAAGAACTTTATTCCACCACTTATAAAATAAATATTCGGAGGTGCCGCGGGCGCGTGCGAGTGTGTCTGGGCATCAAAACGGACAATGGAGAGAATTGGGAGACGACCAACAATGAACGGATGCAAGTTTCAAAAGCATGTGGATGAAATGCACATGACGACATGGAAAAATGCGACACGCAAGAAAATTACATGGCAACGACAACAAATAAGAGGAAGATACCTGGCACATCGGTCTCGGGGTGTCACACCCCCGCCATGGCTGACGCAGCTGCGCCCGCGCCGTCGTGAAGCTCGTAGCCACCATCATCCACTCATCGCCGCGCTGTGTCCACAAGCTTCACCGTCATCCGTTCCTTTGCCTCGACTGAGCCCCGAGCGTTCGCTCGCCCTGCACTACCTCCACCAAGCCATCTCCGACATCGCATCGCCGGAGATCCCCTTCGCCGCCCCGACCGCTCCATCTCTTCCCCGACCTCGCTGGCCCGCTCGTCGAGACCGTTGTGAGCTGCTGACCATCTCCCCCCTCTCCGTTTTCTTCCTTGCACATCGTAGAGACTGCATCGAGCTCACCCGCACCCTCCGTCGCCTGCGCTCGCCGCCGACGTGTCTCCGGCCACGCAACGGCTCGGCTGACATGTCCAGCTTTCTCACCGCACCGCGTAGAGCACGTAGGAGTTAACTTCACGATGCCACGCTCGTCGTATCAACGACATGGAGCTCACCCGAGCTGCGGCATCCGCCAAAGACGATGCCCGTGATGATTCCAGCGACCCCAGGCCCAACCACCGCCACCACTCGACGCGGACGAGTGCCCGCGTCACGTAGATGCCCTCCGACGGCCATTTAGTCGCCGGAGGAGGAATCCCGCACCTCGCCGCCGCGTCTGGCTTCGCCGACGTCTAGTCGCCGGTGGATTAACCCCGGTTGACCAAAGATTTGACCCACCTGGGTCACTGACATGCGGGCCCAGCCTGGCTAATAAAGTTAGGTTAGTATTAACTAAGCTACGTTAGTTTAGTTAGACACTGACACACGGGACCCACTGGCCAGTTGGACCTTGACCGCTCCTGTTGACTTGATGACGTCATACCAATGTCATGCTGACGCAGTAATCCTTTCTTGAATTTAAATAAATATTAAATGGTTTATTTTTTTCGGAAAATGTTATAAACTTCTAAAAATCATATAAAATTAACCGTAACTCCAAATGAAATAAATTGTATATGAAAAATTATCAAAAAAATATGAGGAATCTGTTTATGGCATTTTCATGCATGTTTGAACAACATAATGTTATTGTATATGACAATTTGAATAAATGGCATTTGAAATGCCTTACATGGAGTTTGTGTTTGAATCTTGTGTTCAAATCAACTTCACTTAAATTGTTACTAGTTGCATTAGTCTGAATCATAGCATATTGCTATGTCATGATCATGCATCATATTGTTGCATTGCATTGATTGTGTTCTTTCCCTGTTTGCCGGTATTTCTCCCCTCTCAGTGGACGTAGTTCCGACGATGAGTTCGATGACACCGATTAAGAGTTATGCTATCTTCGGAAATGCAAGGCAAGTAATCCCCCTTGAGCATTCCGATACAATCCCACTCTCTCGTTCTTGCTCTCTTTTATTGCATTTGGACAACAATGATTCAACTGCTACTTGATATGGTAGTTGAACCCCTTTTCCTCTGCATCACCTGTCATTGCCACAATAAATAGTTGAAACCCACTAGCATGAGTAGGAGTTGCTTGAGCCATGATATGCCTACTCATTTATGCTTGCTTGTTATGCCTGCTATGCTTAGAGTTCTGTCGGGTCTGATTGATCTGGGATGGATTGGAACGATGTTGAACATGTCCTACTGTTGAGAGCTAAGTGTGTGAACACGATTTGGTAAAGGTAGCGATGAGAGGGCATGTAAGAGTAGATGGTGGGTTGTCTCACTGAAACCGTCCTCGGGAACTGAGTTATGTGTATGTTGTCCAAGAATAGCTACTACCACACGTTGGTCCCTGAAATATGACCCCGCTCGACTTATTGAGCCATGTCCTCTATCCAGGAGTTGCAACTAGTTTCTGGTGTTTGTAGGATATGTGTTGGAGGCCATGCGTAGCGCTGACCCTAGGGGTGGGCTCTGGTGCGGAAGATACACCGTGGCCCGATGTATCGAGACGCCCGTTTGGTGCCTCGGGTACCCTGCATACATCATTTAGGGCCATAGTGGAAACCTCGGATGGACTTCCTTGCGGATGGAACCCAAATAGGCAATAAAACTGGACTAGAGACTTGTGCGGTTGGTTAGGTCGTGGTCTACACCCACGTCGGCTTTTGCTTGAAGTCTGCCGAGCACATGTCGTGTGCAGACGCTAAGTGGTGGAAACATGTGTGAAGAAGTACACCCCTGCAAGGTTAATGATATATTCGAATAGCCGCGTCTGTGGATATGGACTACTTCGAAAGCTTACATTGTTCATAGATAAGTGGAAGTGGATACTCTAAAATGCTCAAGATAAGCATGAGTGTTATGGATAGCCTTCTTGTAGGGAGACAGGAGCGGATCCGTAGTGGTGTATTGATATGGTGAATATGTGGACTCGTGTGCGTCACCTCAAAAGATTTACCAGCAGTCATAGTACATGATTGCCACTGAGTCAAAGCTGGCTTGCTGTAGTTAAACTCCACTACCCCTTTGTTGATACAGATGCATATGTAGCTAGTTCTGATGTAAGTCTTGTTGGGTACATTTGTACTCACGTTTTCTTAATTTATGTCTTTGTAGAGAGACTTCAGTCTCACCAGTGGTTCCGCGTGGACTTTGACATTTAGCTTGTTACCTCAGCTACGATCTTGCTCCTTGGGAGGGTCTTGTCGATAGTCAGGCTTTATAGCCTTCTTCCTTTTCAGATGTATGTATCCGGACATGTTTATGCTTCTGTTGTCTATATGCTCTATATGTTGGGTCATGTGACCCTTGTTTGTAATAAATGCTATGACGGCTCTTCTGGGCCTTTATCTATATGAGTTGTTGAGTTATGTTGTGATGCCATGTTGTATCTACACATATCGTGCATGTTATGCGTACGTGTAATGTGTATTGGTATGTGTGGGATCCGACACCTAGTTGTTTATTATTGGTAGCCTTCCTTATGGGGAAATACCTCCTAGTGCTTCCACTGAGCCTTGGTAGCTTGCTACTGCTCCGGAACACTTAAGCTAGCCAGCATGTGTCCTTCTTTGTTCATGTGTATGTCCCTTCGGGGAAATGTCACGCGTTGTTCCTTTAAGTCCGTGTAGCTTGCTATGACTTGGGTTCATACGTTGATGACCGACACGTTCGTTGCTGGGTCAGGTATGCCTGCCCTTGTAAGTTTGTGCCACCTTGGGTTTATAACTAGTCATGTCGGCCCGGATTGTCTGTCATATGGATGCTAGCGACAATATCATATACGTGAGCCAAAAGGAGCAAACGGTCCCGTGCCAGGTTAGGTGGCACCCGAGGGGCTACCGTGCGTGAGGCCGCAAAGTGATATGATGTGTTACATGCTAGACTTATTTGACTTAGGATTGGGGTCCCGACAAATATTCAAGAATTTTCTCAGATTTTTTTGGGCAAGAAAAATGAGGGTTGCTTTGGAGTAGAAGTGAATGAAGGCCTTAATTAGGGGGAAAATGAATATTTTTCATTTAAGAAAAATATCTCCAAGGTCATATTTGGATATATCAGAGAGCAAAAGATGTGTATGAGGGTGAGATGAGTCACCTGAGTGAAAAGCAAAGAAAGGCCCAAGTGCTTAAGTCCAAATGAGTTGATTCAAAACTCAAATTCAATTAAAAATGAAATAAAACCTAGAAAAAGAAAAAGGGAAAAAACCAGGGTGTCACAAACCTCCCCTCCTTAGGATGAATCTCGTCCTCGAGATTTGGTTGCTCAGGAAACAATTCAGGACATGCTATCCTCAAAAGGTCTTCCCTTTCCTAGGTAGCTTCACTCTCGGTATGGTGTTCCCACTTCACCTTGTAAAACTTAACTGACTTGTTGCGGGTGACTCTTTCCATCTCATCCAATATTCATAAAGGTTTCTCTTCATATGTCAAATCCTTAACCAGCTCTATTTATGCCATATCAGTTCGTTTCTCAGGTGGTGAGATACACCTTCGCAACTGTGATACGTGGAAGACGTCATGTATTTCTGACAATTCGAGAGGAAGTTCCAACTGATATGCCACTATGCCCACTTTGGTCATAATAGGAAATGGACCAATATATCTTGGTGCAAGCTTTCCCCGAGTCTAAAATATCTTGAATCTTTTCATGGGTGTGACTCGGAGGTAGACATATTCACCAGGTTAAAAACTGATTTCTCGATGCTTGGAATCATAATAACTCTTTTGTCGAGACTTGGCGAGTTACAGTCTGTCCCGGATTTCTCTGACTTGTTTCGTGGCTTCCATCATCATGTCAGTCCTGAAAATACAACTGTCTCTGGTCTGGGACCAGTTTAATGGGGTACGGTACTTGCATCCATACAAGGCTTCATATGGTGACATCTTGAGGCTGGTTTGATAGATATTGTTGTAGGAAAACTCGGTGTAGGGTAAGTTTTCTTCCCATTTGGGTCCTTGACCAAGAGCAGATGCCCTAACCATGTCTTCGAGTATTAGATTTACTCGCTCTGTTTGGCCATCTGTCTGAGGGTGATAAGTTGTGTTATACTACAATGTTGTCCCCAAATCTTGGTGAAGGCGTGTCGAGAATGCCGAGGTGAAAATGGATCCTTGATCTAATGTGACAGTTCTTTGCATGCCATGCATACTGACGATTCTGGACACATAGAGTTTAGCCAGTTGATACGCATGATACATGGTCTGGATAGGAATGAAATGAGCCACCTTGGTCAGCATGTCCACCATGTCCCATATGGCATTGTTTCCACGAGGAGTTTCGGGAAGACCGGTGATGAAGTCGATGCATACATCGTCCCATTTCCATTGTGGAACGAGCAAAGTTTGAAGTAGCCCAGCGGGTTTTTGATGTTCCACCTTCACCCTATTGCATATATCACAGCAGGCGACAAAATATGCAATATCTTTCTTCAATCCATCCCACCAAAATACTTGCCTGAGGTCTTCGTACATTTTGGTACCTCTTGTATGGATTGAGTACAGATACTTCCAGTTTGCATCATGCTTTTATATCAATATTTATTGCATAATGGGTTGTTATTACGCATTATGGCACAATACTTACACACTTTCTCTCTTATTTTACAAGGTTTACATGAAGAGGGAGAATGCCGGCAGCTGGAATTCTAGACTGGATATGGCGCAAATATTAGAGACCTATTCTACACATCTCCAAAAGTCCTGAAACTTCACGTGGAGAAGTTTTGGAAAACAGAAAAAATATTGGGCGAAGAAAGCACTAGAGGGGGGCCACCTTCCATCCACAAGGGTGGGGGCGCGCCCTACCCCCGATTCCCATCTTTGGCTATATGAAGGGTTTTCCCCTGGAAAAAATCAGAAGGAGGCTTTCGGGACGAAGTGCCGCCGTCTCGAGGTGGAACTTGGGTAGAACCAATCTAGGGCTCCAACGGATTTGTTCTGCCAGGGAAACTTCCATCCAGGAGGGGGACATTTAAGCCATCGTCATCACCAACGATCCTCTCATCGAGAGGGGGTCAATTGCCATCAACATCTTTACCAGGACCATCTCCGCTCAAATCCTACTTCATATCTTGTATCCGATATTTGTCTCAAAACCTCAGATTGGTACCTGTGGGTTGCTAGTAGTGTTGATTGATCCTTGTAGTTGATGCTAGTTGGTTTATTCGGTGGAAGATCATATGTTCAGAACCTTAATGCTATTTAATACCCCTCCGTTTATGAACATGGATATGATTTGTGAGCAGTTACGTTTGTTACCGAGGACATGGGAGAAGTCTTGTTATAAGTAATCATGTGAATTTGGTATTCGTTCGACATTTTGATGAGATGTATGTTGTCTTTCCTCTAGTGGTGTTATGTGAACGTCGACTACATGTCACTTCACCATGATTTGCACCTAGGGGAGGGTATTGAGAATTAATAAGTAGAGTTAGAGTGACAGAAGTTTAAACCCTAGTTTATGCGTTGCTTCGTAAGGGGCTGATTTGGATCCATATGTTTCATGATATGGTTAGAGTCATCTTAATTCTTCTTTCGTAGTTGTGGATGCTTGCGAGAGGGGTTAATCATAAGTGGGAGGCTTGACCAAGGAAGGTCAGGGCCCAAGCACCGGTCCACCCACATATCAAATTATCAAAGTAACAAATGTGAATCATATGAGCATGATGAAAACTAACTTCACAACAATTCCCATGTGTCCTCGGGAGCACTTTGCTTTATATAAGAGTTTGTCTAGGCTTGTCCTTTGCTAGAAAAAGTATTGGGCCACCTTGCTGCACCTTATTTACTATTGTTACTTGTTACCCGTTATGAATTATCTTATCATACAACTATCTGTTACCGATAATTTCAGTGGTTGCAGTGAATACCTTGCTGAAAACTGCTAGTCATTTCCTTCTGCTCCTCATTGGGTTTGACACTCTTACTTATAGAAAGGACAAGATAGATCCCCTATACTTGTGGGTCATCAAGAATCTTTTCTGGCGCCGTTGTCGGGGAGTGAAGCACCTTTGGTAAGTGGAATTTGGTAAGGAAACAATTATATATTGTGCTGAAATTTACTGTCACTTGTTACTATGGAAAACAATCCTTTGAGAGGTTTGTTCAGGGTATCTTCACCCTGAGCAGAGGATCAAAGAGTTTCCCCTCAACCTACTGAACCCCTGAAAATATTTATTTTGAAATTCCTTCGGGTATGAAAGAGAAACTGCTAGCTAATCCTTATGTAGGAGATGAAACATTACATCCTAATTTGCACCTAATCTATGTGGATGAAGTTTGTGGATTATTTAAGCTTGCAGGTTTGCCCGATGATGATTTCAAGAAGAAGGTCTTCCCTTTATCTTTGAAGGGAAAGGTATTGACATGGTATAGTCTATGTGATGATATTGGATCATGGAACTACAACCGATTGAAATTGGAATTTCGTCAGAGGTTTTATCATATGCATGTCGTTCATCGGGATCGGAATTATATATAAAAATATTGGCATCGTGAAGGAGAAAGTATCGCTCGAGCTTGGGGTAGGCTTAAGTCAATGTTATATTCACGCCCGAATCATGAGCTCTCAAGAAAAATTATTATTCAGAATTTTTATGCTCGGCGTTCTCATAATGATCGATCCATGCTCGATACTTCTTGTATAGGTTCTTTTATGAAGAAGACTACTGAATTCAAATGGGGTTTATTGGAAATAATTATACACAACTCTGACTATTGGGAACTTGATGAAGGTAATCAGATAGGTATAAACATTAAGTTTGATTGTTTTAAATATTTTATGGATACCGATGCTTTTCATGAATTTAGCACTAAATATGGACTTGACTCTGAGATAGTAGGTTCTTTCTGTGAATCATTTGCTACTCATATTGATCTCCCCAAAGAGAAGTGGTTTAAATATCATCCTCTCATTGAAGAAAAAGTAGTAGAACCTATTAAAGTTGAAGAAGAAACTATTACTTATAATGTTGATCCTATTGTTCCGACTGCTTATATTGAGAAACCACCTTTTCCTGTTAGAATGAAGGATCATGCTAAAGCCTCAACTGTGGTTAACAAAAGTAATATTAGAGCACCTAGACCACCTGAACAAATTAAAGTAGAACCTAATGTTGCTATGGTTAAGGATCTCTTGGTCGAAAATATTGATGGGCATGTTATTTACTTCGTTGGTGAAGCTGCTAGAATTGCTAAACCCGATACTAAAGATAAACATAGACCGGTTGTTGGCATGCCCGTTGTTTCTGTTAAAATAGGAGATCATTGTTATCATGGCTTATGTGATGTTGGTGCTAGTGTGAGTGAAATTCCCTATATAAAGAAATTATGAATGATATTGCACCTGTGGAGCTAGAAGATATTGATGTTACTATTAGGCTTGCTAATAGAGATACTATATCACCAATGGGGATTGTTAGAGACGTTGAAGTCTTATGTGGGAAGATAAAATACCCTACTGATTTTCTTGATCTTGGTTCCCCACAAGATGATTTTTGTCTCATTATATTTGACAGACCTTTCTTTAATACTGTTAATGCTAAGATATACTGTGAAAAAGAAATTGTTACTCTCAGTTTTGGGGATGAGTCTCATGATTTTAATTTCTCTAAATTTCGTAGATAACCCCATGATAAATAATTGCCTAGCAAGGATGAAATAATTGGTCTTGCCTCTATTGTCGTGCCTCCTACTGATCCTTTAGAACAATATTTTCTAGACTATGAAAATGATATGTTTATGAATGAAAGAAAAGAATTAGATGACATATTCTTTAATCAAGGGCATGTTCTAAAACACAATTTGCCAGTTTGAATTCTTGGAAACACCCTCCACCCAAGGGTGATCTTATGTTTGATCTTAAACAATTACCTGACACCTTGAAATATGCTTATCTTGGTGAAAAGAAGATATATCCTGTTATTATTAGTGATAACCTTTCAGAACATGAAGAAAAGAGATTATTGAAAACTCTGAATAAGCACCATGTTTATATTGGATATACTCTTGATGATCTTAAGGGCATTAGTCCCACTCTATGTCAGCACAAAATTAATATGGAGCTAGATGTTAAACCAGTTGTTGATCACCAACACCGGTTAAATCCTAAAATGAAAGAAGTGGTAAGAAATGAAATACTAAAGCTTCTGGAGGCAGGTATAATTTATCCTATTGCTGAGAGTAGATGGGTAAGTCATGTTCATTGTGTCCCTAAGAAGGGAGGTATTACTGTTGCTCCTAATGATAAGAATGAATTGATTCCACAAAGAATTATTGCGGGTTATAAAATGGTAATTGATTCCCGCAAATTGAATAAGGATACTAGAAAAGATCTTTGCCCTCTACCTTTTAGTGATCAAATGCTAGAAATACTATCCAAACATACATATTTTTGCTTTCTAGATGGTTATTCTGGTTTTTCTCAAATACATGTGCCAAAAGAGGATCAAGAAAAGACCACTTTTACTTGCCCTTTCGGTACTTTTGGTTATACATGTATGCCTTTCGGTTTATACAATGCACCTGCTACTTTTCAAAGATGTATGACTGCTATATTCTCTGACTTCTGTGAAAAGATTGTTGAGGTTTTCATGGATGATTTCTCCGTATACGGAACTTCTTTTGATGATTGCTTGAGCAACCTTGATCGAGTTTTGCAGAGATGTGAAGAAACTAATCTCGTCTTGAATTGGGAGAAGTGCCACTTTATTGTTAATGAAGGTATTGTCTTGGGGCATAAGATTTCTAAAAGAGGTAGTGAAGTTGATAAAGCTAAAGTAGATGCTATTGAAAAGATCGTATCCTAAAGGTATCAAAGGTATAAGAAGTTTTCTTGGTCATGCTGGTTTCTATAGGAGGTTCATTAAAGACTTCTCTACAATTTCTAGGCCTCTCACTAATATCTTGGAAAAAGATGGCCCGTTTGCTTTTGATGATGATTGTTTAGAAGCATTTGAAATACTTAAGAAAGCCTTGATTTATGCACCTATTGTTCAACCACCTGATTGGAATTTACCCTTTGAAATTATGTGTGATGTGAGTGATTAAGCTGTTGGTGTTGTTCTAGTAAAAAGAGTTGATAAGAAATTAAATGTTATTCATTATGCTAGTAAAACTCTAGAAAGTGCCCAGAGAAATTATGCTACTACTGAAAAAGAATTCTTAGCAGTTGTTTTTGCTTGTGATAAGTTTAGATCTTATATTGTTGATTCCAAAGTAACTGTTCACACCGTTCGTGCTGCTATTAAATATCTTATGGAAAAGAAAGATGCTAAACCTAGACTTATTAGATGGGTTCTCTTGCTACAAGAATTTGATTTGCATATTATTGATAGAAAGGGAGCTGAGAAGCCCGTTGCAGACAACTTGCCTAGGTTAGAAAATGTTCTTGATGACCCATGGCCTATTGATGATAGCTTTCCTAATGAACAATTAGCTGTCATAAATGCTTCTCGTAATGCTCCATGGTATGCTGATTATGCTAATTACATTGTTTCCAAATTTATACCACCTAGTTTCACATACCAGCAAAAGAAAAAGGTTTTCTATGATTAGAGACATTACTTTTGGGATGACCCACACCTTTATAAAGAAGTAATAGATGGTGTTATTAGATGTTGTGTACCTAAGTATGAACATGAACAGATCCTACGCAAGTGTCACTCTGGGGCCTACGAAGGACATAATGCTGGAGATAGAACTGCACATAAGGTATTGCAATCCGGTTTTTATTGGCCTACTCTCTTCAAGGATGCTCGTAAGTTTGTCTTGTCTTATGATAAATGCCAGAGAATTGGTAATATTAGCAGACGTCAGGAAATGCCTATGAACTATTCACTTGTTATTGAACCGTTTGATGTTTGGGGCTTTGATTATATGGGACCTTTTCCTTCCTCTAATGGATATACATATATTTTAGTTGTTGTTGATTATGTTACTAAGTGGGTAAAAGCTATTCCAACTAGTAGTGATGATCATAACACCTCTATTAAGATGCCTAAAGAAGTTAACATTTCCGAGGTTTTGAGTCCCTAGATATTTAATGACTGATGGTGGTTCACATTTTATTCATGGTGCTTTCCGTAAAATGCTTGCTAAATATGATGTTACCATATAATTGCATCTCGATATCATCCTCGGTCTAGTTGTCAAGTAGAATTGAGCAATAGAGACATTAAATTGATTTTGCAAAAGACTGTTAATAGATCTAGAAAGAATTGGTCTAAGAAACTTGATGATGCATTTTGGGCTTATAGAACTGCATATAAAAACCCTATGGGTATGTCTCTATATAAAATGGTTTATGGAAAAGCTTGTCTCTTACCTCTTGAATTAGAACATAAAGCTTATTGGGAAATCAAAGAGCTCAACTATGATTTCAAACTTGTCGGTGAAAAGAGGTTATTTGACATTAGCTCACATGATGAATGGAAAACGCAAGCCTATGAGAATGCCAAGTTGTTTAAAGAAAAAGTTAAAAGATGGCATGATAAAAGGATACAAAAGCGCGAGTTTAATGTAGGGGATGATCTTTTGCTATATGATAAGTCTCCAACGTATCTATAATTTTTTATTGTTCCATGCTATTATTTATGAAGTCTTGGATGTTTAATGGGCTTTATCATTCACTTTTATATCATTTTTGGGACTAACCTACTAACCCAAAGGCCCAGTCCAGATTGCTGTTTTTTGCCTATTTCAGGATTTTGCAGAAAAGGAATATCAAACGGAGTCCAAACGGAATGAAACCTTCGCGAGAGATATTTTTGGAGGAAATCACACTCGGGAAACGTCAGGACCAAGTCAGGGGTCAGAGGGCCTGCCCTCGAGGGTGGGGGGCGCGCCCCCCTTCCCAGGGCGCGCCCCCTGCCTCGAGGCTGGCCCCTGTGGCCCCCAGTGCCCTCCTTCTTCCTATATATACCTACGTACCCCAGAAACTCCATACACAGAGAGAAAACCCTAATTCCACCGCCGTAGCTTCTGTACCCGTGGAGATCCCGTCTTGGATCCTGTTCCGGGAGGGGGGTCCATCACGGAGGCCTTCATCATCATCATCATCATCGCCCTCACCATGAGTTGTGAGTAGTTTACTACAGACCTTCGGGTCCATAGCTAGTATCTAGATGGCTTCTTATATCTCTCTGGATCTCAATACAAAGTTCTCCTCGGTCTTCGAGGAGATCTATTCGATGTAATCTCTTTTTGCGGTGTGTTTGTCGAGATCCGATGAATTATGAGTTTATGATCAAGGTTATCTATGAAAGATATTTGGTTCTTCTCTGAACTTTTTATGTGTGCTCATAATATCCTTGCAAGTCTCTTCGAATTATTGGTTTGGTTTGGCCTACTAGATCTATAGTTCTTGCAATGGGAGAAGTGCTTGGCATTGGGTTATATCTTACGGTGTCCTTTCCCACTGACAGTAGGGGTAGCAAGGCACGTATTGTATTGTTGCCATCGAGGATAAAAGGATGGGGTTTTCATCATATTGCTTGAGTTTATCCCTCTACATCATGTCATCTTGCTTAAGACGTTACTCTGTTCGTATGAACTCAATACACTAGATGCATGCTGGATAGCGGTCGATGTGTGGAGTAATAGTAGTAGATGCAGAATCGTTTCGGTCTACTTGTCTCGGACGTGATGCCTATATACAATGATCATGCCTAGATAGTCTCATAATTATTCGCTTTTCTATCAATTGCTCGACAGTAATTTGTTTACCCGCCGTAGAATATCGCTATCATGAGAAAAGCCACTAGAGAAAACTATGGCCCTGGGTCTATTCTCAACATATCAATCTACATCTACTTTACTTTTCTTGCTTTTATTTGCTGTTTTATTAAACTAAAAATACCAAAAATATAAACTATCATCTCTATCAGATCTCACTCTCGTAAGTGGTCGTAAAGGGATTGACAACCCCTTATCGCGTTGGCTGCGAAGTTCTTATTTGTTTGTGCAGGTGCGAGGGACTCGTGCGTGGTCTCCTACTGCATTGACACCTTGGTTTTCAAAAACTGAGGGAAATACTTACGCTACTATGCTGCATCTCCCTTTCCTCTTCGAGGGAATACAACGCAAGCTCAAGAGGTAGCAAGAAGAATTTCTGGCGCCGTTGCCGGGGAGGCTTACGCAAAAGTCATATACCAAGTACCTATCTCAAACCCTTATCCTTCGCATTACATTTATTTGCCTCTCGTTTTCCTCTCCCCCACTTCACCCTTGCCGTTTTATTCGCCCTTCTTCCATCGTGTGTTTATCGTTCGCTTGCTTCTTGTCTACTCGTGTGCTGCTTGCTTGCTTGTTTGCCCTCATGTCTGAGATGGGGGATGATTTTATCGAGAAGGGTAGCAATGCCGAGGGCAACGTTCATGTTGACCCCCCGGATGAAGCTACCACTTTACATGTTAAGAAGTTCCAGGTTGGTAGTGGTAATATTATTGGAAAAGGGGTTCTTCAAGACTTCTTTACTTGTGTCGGTGCTTTGCCCACAATGGGTGGCTCTATTCTTCATAGAACTAGTAGCCTTGCGGATGATGTATCTATGCTCATAGTAGAAATTGAAAGGCAATTCATCCATATGCATCCCTGTATTCAGAGAGTATTTTTGGAGTTCTCCGATATTGAGCATTCTTCCGTTAAGCGTGCAGCTACTATCATCTTGGCTAATGAATTTCGATATATCATGAAAGAGGCCAGAGAAATCTTTGCTCATTACGGAGTAGATGCCGGTCGACCTCCTATAGAGGCTATCTTGTTCAATCAAGAAGACCTTATGCGTTTGCGATCTCCTGATCATGTTGCTTTTAATGAAAACCATAGAAAAAAGGTTCCTGTTGAGATTTTGATTGATAGAATTTCTGAGATAAATGATGACTTTGCCGTTCAAAATAATGGGTTAGGCTTCTCCCTTGAACGAAGGCTCATGGCCTTCTGCCAAAAGAATGCCTATAATGATGAGTTGATCATCCACTACAAAGGGCCAAAGGAGGAACCAGTTCCTCCCGAGATTGACGTAGGGGACTTTTGCCCCATTAAATTTAGCCCTTTTGATTACTTTTGCTTGCCACAAAGGAAGCTTGCTGCTGAGCGTAGGGAATATGAGATGAGCTTTTGCGACATATCGTACCACTATGGCTATACCTAGATCTATCTTGTATCGTGCCTAGCTAGGGGCGTAAAACGATAGCGCTTGTTGGGAGGCAACCCAATTTTATGTTTTTTTGTTTTTGCTCCTGTTAGGGAATAAATATTGCATCTAGACTCTAATTAGATGTGGTTTCATGTTTTGTTTAGTGTTTGTTCCAAGTAGAACCTTTGGTAAGTCTTGTGTGAAGTTTATATGATCTTGCTGTGAAAAACAGAATCGTTAACGCTCGCTAAAGTAGTCGTGGGATTTTACTGGAGCGCGATTTTTTGTTGATTATTTTTTATGCTGATTGGTAGACAAATTGCGCAAATTTACCAATTTATTTTGAATTTTTTGGAGTTCCAGAAGTAGGCGAACCCTGCAGATTACTACAGACTGTTATGTCTTTGACAGATTTTGTTTTTCGTGTGTTGTTTGCTTATTCCAATGCATCATTGAGTAATGTTGGAGGATATGAACCATAGAGAACTTGGAGTACAGTAGGTTTAACACCTATATAAACAAAGAATGAATTCCTCGTTGTACCTTTGAGTAGTGGTTTGCTTTCTCTTACTAACGGAGCTCATGAGAATTTTTTTCTATGTTTTGTGTTGTGAAGTTTTCAAGTTTTGAGTATTGCTTTGATGGACTATGGAACAAGGAGTAGCAAAGGCCTAAGCTTGGGGATGACCATGGCACCCCAAGTAAATTCAAGATAATCAAAAGCATAAGCTTGGGGATGCCCCGGGAAGGCATCCCCTCTTTTGTCTTCATCCATCGGTAACTATACTTGGAGCTATATTTTTATTCGCAACATGCTATGTGTTTTGCTTGGAGCGTCTTGTATAATTTGAGTGTTTTCTTGTTAGTTTGCCACAATCATCCTTGCTGAACACACCTATTTGAGAGAGTTAAAAATGGCTTAGAAATTATTAGAACACTCTATGTGCTTCACTTATATCTTTTGAGTTGAATAGTTTTTGCTCTAGTGCTTCACTTATATCTTTTAGAGCACGGTGGTGGTAATATTTTGTAGAAATTGTTGAACTCTCATGCTTCACTTATATCTATTTGAGAGTCTATTAAAGTAGCATGGTAATGTGTTTAGGCTAAAGAAACTAGTCTTCACATAATAAACATCCAATGTCAATGTAGTAAAAATAAATTTCACACCAAGTGCATTGAATAGAATGAGATGTTGGATGCTTGATAATTGTTTTGAGACATGAGGATAGTGATATTAGAGTCGTGCTAGTGGAGTTATTATGAAATTGAGAAATACTTGTATTAAGGTTAGTGATTCGGGTATCATGCACGTATGGTGAACCGCTATGTGACGAAGTTAGAGCATGAGGTATTTGTAGAGTGCCAACCTTTGTGTGGAGGTCGGGGGCGCGTGATGGTTAAGTCCTACCAACCTCCCCCCTAGGAGCATGCGTTGATTGATTTGTTTTGATGACTCGTAGATTTTTGCAATAAGTACATGAGTTCTTATCACTAATGTTGAGTCCCATGGATTATACGCACTCTCACCCTTCCACCATTGCTAGCCTCTCTTCTACCGCGCAACTTTCGCCAGTACCATAAACCCACTATATATCCTTCCTCAAAACATCCACCATATTGTTCCTCAAAACAGCCACCATACCTACCTATCATGGCATTTCCATAGCCATTCCGAGATATATTGCCATGCAACTTTCCACCATTCCGTTCATATGACACGCATCATATTGTCATAGTGCCATGCATGATCATGTAGTTGACATCATAGTTGTGGCAAAGCCACCGTGCATATTTTTTCATAAATGTCGCTCTTGATTCATTGCTTATGCCTGTACACCGCCGGAGTCATTCATGTAGAGTCATACTTGTTGTAGTATCGAGTTGTAATTTCGAGTTGTAACAAAAAGTGTGATGGTCATCATTATTAGAGCATTGTCCCGTGTGAGGAAAGGCCAATAAAAAAAAGAAGGCCGAAAAAAATAGAGAGGCGCTAATAAAAAAAAGAAAGAAAAGCCCCTCCAAAAAAAGAGAGAAAAGAGAGAAGGGACAGTTGCTACTATATTTTTCCACACTTGTGCTTCAAAGTAGCACCATGATCTTCATTGTAGAGAGTCTCATGATTAGTCACTTTCATATACTAGTGGGAATTTTCATTATAAAACTTGGCTTGTATATTCCAACAGTGGGCTTCCTCAAATGCCCTAGGTCTTCGTGAGCAAGCAAGTTGGATGCACGCCCACAAGTTTCTTTTGTTGAGCTTTCATTCATATTTAGCTCTAGTGCATCCATTGCATGGCAATCCCTACTCACTCACATTGATATCTATTGATGGGCATCTCCATAGCCCGTTGATACGCCTAGTCGATGTGAGACTATCTCCCTCTTTTTTGTCTTCTCCACAACCACCTCTATTCCACCCATAGTGCTATATCCATGGCTCATGCTCATGTATTGCGTGAAATATGAAAGGTTTAAAAAAATAGAGTATGAAAACAAATGCTTGGCTGAAATCGGGGTTGTGCATGATATGAATATTTTGTGTGATGAAGAGGGAGCATAGCCAGACTATATGATTTTGTAGGGATAACTTTCTTTAGCCATGGTATTTTGAGAAGACATGATTGCTTTGTTAGTATTGATTGAAGTATTGTTATTTCTTATGTCAATATAGACTTTTATCTTGAATCTTTCTGATCTAAACATTCATGCCACAATTAAGAGAATTACAAAGAAAATCTATATTGGTTAGCATTCCACATCAAAAATTCTTTCTTTATCATTTACCTACTCGAGGACGAGCAGGTATTAAGCTTGGGGATGCTTGATACATCTCCAACGTATCTGTAATTTTTTATTGTTCCATGCTATTATTTATGAAGTCTTGGATGTTTAATGGGCTTTATCATTCACTTTTATATCATTTTTGGGACTAACCTACTAACCCAAAGGCCCAGTCCAGATTGTCGTTTTTTTGCCTATTTCAGGGTTTTGCAGAAAAGGAATATCAAACGAAGTCCAAACGGAATGAAACCTTCGCGAGAGATATTTTTGGAGGAAATCACGCACGGGAAACGTCAGGACCAAGTCAGGGGACAGAGGTCCTGCCCTCGAGGGTGGGGGCGCGCCCCCCTTCCCAGGGCGCGCCCCCCTGCCTCGAGGCTGGCCCCTATGGCCCCCGGTGCCCTCCTTCTTCCTATATATACCTACGTACCCCAGAAACTCCATACGCAAAGAGAAAACCCTAATTCCACCGCCGTAGCTTCTGTTCCCGTGGAGATCCCATCTTGGAGCCTATTCCGGGGTGGATCCATCACGGAGGCCTTCATCATCATCATCATCGCCCTAGCCATGAGTTCTGAGTAGCTTACCACAGACATTCGGGTCCATAGCTAGTATCTAGATGGCTTCTTCTCTCTCTCTCTCTCTCTCTGGATCTCAATACAAAGTTCCACTCGGTCTTCGAGGAGATCTATTTGATGTAATCTCTTTTTGCGGTGTGTTTGTCAAGATCCGATGAATTGTGAGTTTATGATCAAGGTTATCTATGAAAGATATTTGGTTCTTCTCTGAACTTTTTATGTGTGCTCATAATATCCTTGCAAGTCTCTTCGAATTATTGGTTTGGTTTGGCCTACTAGATCTATAGTTCTTGCAATGGGAGAAGTGCTTGGCTTTGGGTTCAATCTTGTGGTGTCCTTTCCCAGTGACAGTAGGGGCAGCAAGGCACGTATTGTATTGTTGCCATCGAGGATAAAAAGATGGGGTTTTCATCATATTGCTTGAGTTTATCCCTCTACATCATGTCATCTTGCTTAAGGCGTTACTCTGTTCGTATGAACTCAATACACTAGATGCATGCTGGATAGCGGTCGATGTGTGAAGTAATAGTAGTAGATGCAGAATCGTTTTGGTCTACTTGTCTCGGACATGATGCCTATATACAATGATCATGCCTAGATAGTCTCATAATTATTTGCTTTTCTATCAATTGCTCGACAGTAATTTGTTTACCCGCCATAGAATATCGCTATCATGAGAGAAGCCACTAGAGAAAACTATGGCCCCCGGGTCTATTCGCAACATATCAATCTACATCTACTTTACTTTTCTTGCTTTTATTTGCTATTTTATTAAACTAAAAATACAAAAATATAAACTATCATCTCTATCAGATCTCACTCTCGTAAGTGACCGTAAAGGGATTGACAACCCCTTATCGCGTTGGCTACGAAGTTCTTATTTGTTTGTGCATGTGCAAGGGACTCGCGTGTGGTCTCCTACAGGATTGATACCTTGGTTCTCAAAAACTGAGGGAAATACTTACGCTACTGTGCTGCATCTCCCTTTCCTCTTCGAGGGAATACAACGCAAGCTCAAGAGGTAGCACTATACAACTCTCATTTAAGATTTTTTTGCAGGAAAGCTTCTCTCTAAATGGGAAGGCACTACTGGAATCTGGATCTTTGACATCAGCCAGCTCTTTGCCGTTTGCTTGCTGACGGCAAAAAAGGTCTTTGCCACCAGCTTAAAGAAAGCAGACGACAAAGAAATAGTTGATGGCAAAGACAGTGTTTGCCGTCCGCTGGTGGACGACATAGAAGCTTTGTTGTCTGCTAGCAGATGGCAAAGAGGGAGGGTGGCGCACTAACGAGTACCACCAAACGGCCACTTTCTTTGTCGTCTTCTAGTAGACGGCATAGCTTCCTTGCCGTTCGCGAGCAGACGACACAGAAATAGCCAACCTAACGGTCGTTTCCCCCCGGCCGCACCGCACTAGCTATGCTCTTTGCCATCTGCTAGCAGACGACAAAGAAATTAAAACTACTAAAAAATGCTCGGCCCTGCTAATGACCCACAAGTATAGGGGATCAATTGTAGCTCTTTTTGATAAGTAAGAGTGTCGAACCCAACGGGGAGCAGAATGAAATGACAAGTGTTTTTGAGTAAGGTAATGTCTGCAAGTGCTGAAATTGGAAGTACCAGAGTAGTCTGATAGCAAGATAATTTTGTAACGAGCAAATAATGATAGTAGTAGCAAATGTGCCCCAAGATAGCCCAATCCTTTTGAGTCAAAGGACAGTCCAAAACGGTCTCTTATAATAAGTAAAGCGTTCTTGAGGGTACACGGGAATTTCATCTAGTCACTTTCATCATGTTGGTTCAATTCGTGTTCGCTACTTTGATAACTTGGTATGTGGGTGGATCGGTGCTTAGGTGTTGTTCTTACTTGAACAAACCTCCTACTTGTGATTAACCCTCCGCAAGCATCCGCAACTATGAGAAAAGTATTAAGAATAAATTCTAACCATAGCATTAGACTTTTGGATCCAATCGGTCCCTTACGGAATAGTGCATAAACTGGGGTTTAAGCTTCTCTCACTCTCGCAACCCACCATCTAATTACTACTCCACAATGCAATCCCTTAGGCACAAATATGGTGAAGTGTCATGTAGTCGACGTTCACATGACACCACTAAGGGAATCACAACATACATACTATCAAAATATCGAACACATATCAAATTCACATGATTACTTGCAACATGATTTCTCCCGTGACCTCAAGAACAAAGGTAACTACTCAAAAGTGATGAACATGCTCAAGTTCAGATGAGTAATATATAGCATAATGGATATGAACATATAATCTTCTACCAAGTAAACCATATAGTAATCAACTATAAGATGTAATCAACACTACTAGTCACCTACAAGCACCAATCTATAGTTCTGGTAACAAGATTGAACATCGTAGATGAACCAGGGTTTGAGATGAGATGGTGCTGGTGAAGATGTTGATGAAGATAGCCCTCCCCAAGATGGGAAACTTGTAGGTGATGATGGTGACGATGATTTCCCCCTCCGGGAGGGAAGTTCCCCCGGCGGAATCGCTCCGCCAGAGGGCAAAAGTGCTCTTGCCCAAGTTCCGCCTTGAGACGGTGGCGTTCCATCCCGAAAGTCTTTCCCTCGTTTTTATTG
Organism: Secale cereale; assembly: GCA_902687465.1. Lineage (NCBI taxonomy): Eukaryota > Viridiplantae > Streptophyta > Magnoliopsida > Poales > Poaceae > Secale > Secale cereale. Next base: position 57,654,089 of record LR738710.1, on the reverse strand, counting down.
GTCAGAGAGGCTTATATTCCAGCAGATGGGCACCGGAGGTGGGCTGGGCTGAGCACAACCCACCAGGACGTGCCTGGGGGGCCCGGCGCGCCCTCGTGTCTTTTGCTCACCAGGTGGCCCCCCTCCGGGACTTATTTGCTCTAGTATTTGTTAAATATTCTATAAAAAATCCTCATGAAGTTTCAACTTGTTTGGAGTTGTGTAGAATAGGTGGCCTGACGTAGCATTTTCAGGTCCAGATTTCCAGATGTCGGAATTCTCCCTCTTGGTGCATACCTTGCAAATTATGAGAGAAAATGCATTAGAATTACTCCAAAAAGCATTATAATGCATAATAACAACATAAATAACAGCAAGAAAACATGATGCAAAATGGACTTATCAACTCCCTCAAGCTTAGAACTCGCTTGTCCTCGAGTGAAAACCGAGAACGAAAAACATGTCAACATGCTTTTAGAGAGAGGGTGTTGATAAAAAAATGCGGACATAGAAGCATCATTTTGATTATTATAACAACAACAAATTTAAACATAGGGCTCTTATCAAACGACTTGTATCATAGACTTCTCATGAATAAGTAACAGTTCATCACACAAACGAAGTATAAAGCATAAATTCTATTAGAAACCAACAAACTATGTTTTCAGTCAACTTTTGCAACTACAATTCATCATCTTTTCAGGAAGGGTCATGTATCGGAGCCTTTAGGCAAGTCCACATACTCAACCATCATATAGTCTTCTATGATTGCTAACACTCACCGCATACACATGAGCAAAACGTTTCAACCGGACACATAGAAAGATAGGGGCTTATGGTTTGGCCTCCCAACGTACTCCCCTCAAGGGTGATGTCAATAATAATAGCGCATGTCACCCATATTCAACTGGACATATGTGCCTAGATCTTTCCTCACCACATGATGCTTGCCAAAGGATAAAAATAAAAAGGAATAGAGAGAAAAACTTTGACTCTTTGCATTAAAGTAAAAGATAGGCCCTTCGCAAAGGGAAGCAGAGGTTGCTATGCGCTTATTTGTTTGTATGATCAATCCCTTAGTGCAAAAGAACGTCATGTTGCATTGCCCCTTGTGAAAGCAACCTTTATTATGTAGTTTGTTGCTTTTATTCTTCACCATCACAAGTTCGTGGAATGCTCAATTTCTCTTACACTAAATGATCTCACACTTTTAGAAGCAATATTTATTGCCTTATTGCACCAATGACAACTTACTTTAAGGATCTTACTCAATCCATAGGTAGGTATGGTGGACTCTCGAAAAAGGTTTGCGTTTAAGGGTTCTTGGATGCACAAGTAGTATCTCTACTTAATGCGAAGTTTTTGGCTAGAAAAGATATTGGGCAAGCACCACATGTTAAAGGACCTATGACAATATGAGTTCTATGTGAATATGAACAAACATAAATTATTAAGTTGCCTTCCTTGTCCAACATGAACAATTTTGTCATATAATATTTTGATCGGGGCTCACAATCACAAAAGATTTCTAGGATAGTATATTTAAATGTGAATCTTCTCCTCCCTTATTAATTCTTTCATGAGTTGCATCATTGACCAATGCTATGTTTTTCAATCTCTAATAAAATTTTCCTACTTATACTTTTCCTTATGTTGTGCCATCCCTACCATAAGATTAGCATATGATCTTCTTAATTAATTTCATTTCTTTTATTCATTCAATTATAACCTTTATTTTTATTGCAACAGGAAGGTAAAGAAAGCAAAAACTGAAAACTAACTTTATTATATTTCTCACACACGATTACAAAGATAGATCACTAAGCAAACTCAAAAAGAAAGGATTAAACTAAACTTTCATTTATTCTAAATCAAAAGATCGAACTAGGATAAGTAAATGCAAAAGGATAGTAGGGATGATATGATACAGGGGCATCTCCCCCAAGCTTGGCGAAAGCCAAGGGGAGTGCCCATAACCGATACTCAGTTTTCTTTTGGAGATGAAGAAGTTGGTGGTGGTGAAGTACACTCGATCTTGTCCTCGGGTTTCCATGATAGGGGACCACCATAGAAAGAAGAAGAATGAGTCTCACGGGTCCTGCAACTGGCAGCCAAACTCATACCTTTGAACATTGCCTCATATTCAAAGACTTGGTTGTGAAGATCATATATCTGGCTTTGAAGATAGTGGATTTGCTCGTTGAGGGTGAAGATGATATCCTTCATGGACTTGCCATCCACCTTGAGTGGGATAGGTCTATAATCATGAGTTGATTGGCCTTAAGTCCATAGACCACCATCTTCTTGCATGCACCGGAAGACTTCTTGCTCCATAACCTCAATCCTAGCGTCCATGGTTCCCGTCCCATTGGTTCCTTCCTCATCGCGAATGTGTAGCAACCCCTCATGCATCTGGATGACTTGGGTGTGCTGCACCACCTCCCGCAGATATGCGTTGATGACGTTCTTGAAGAACTTGTCCTTGGAGGAGCTTGAGGTAGCCATGATGTATGGGATCTACCAAAAAAACAGCAAGAAAAGAAAACAGAGTATTTCTCAGAGATACTATGGTTAACAGGTTCAGGGAGTATATAAAGAATTTTTATCTTGGGAAACAAGTAAGTTGTAGAAAAACAAAGTCTAGGAGGTACCCGAGGTGGGCACAACCCATCTGGGCACGCCAGGCATGCCTGGCGCGCCCTGGTGTCTTGTGCCCACCAAGGTACGCTTCCCGGTAGTTTATTATTTTCCTATTTTTGTAAATATTCCAAAACTGATAAAAAATATTTTTTAGGATTTTTCGGAGTTTGTTTACTTACCGTATCGCGTACCTCCTTATTTTGACGATTCTGGAGTGTTCCGAAAGGATTATTTTATGTGTTCTTCCGGTGTCAAAGTTTGTATAATATTCCTTTCAACATTAATGGGCGTACCTGAAATATAATGATTTATTCGTTGCTCGTTAACAACCTTCAGGTTTGTGCCTTCAGAATTATTTATCTTGATGGCTCTAGACCAATAAACCTCCTCGATAACATAGGGGCCTTCCCGTTTAGAGAGAATAGTTTGCCTGCAATGAACCTGAAACGAGAGTTGTACAAAAGAACATATTTTCCGACTTTGAACTCACTCTTTTGGATTCTTGCATCATGCCATCTTTTAATCTTTTCTTTAAATAACTTGTCATTTTCATAATCTTGGGTTCTCCATCCATCTAACGAGCTAATATCAAATAACCTCTTTTCACCAGCAAGTTTGAAATCATAATTGAGTTCCTTGATTGCCCAAAAAGCTTTATGTTCTAACTCAAGAGGCAAATGACAAATTTTACCATAAACCATTTTATAAGGAGACATACCCATAGGATTTTTTATAAGTTGTTCTATAAGCCCAAAGTGCATCATCTAATTTCTTAGACCAATTCTTCCTAGACCTATTGACAGTCTTTTGCAAAATTAATTTTATTTCTCTATTACTAAGCTGACCACTAGACTGAGGATGATAAGGTGATGCAATTCTATGGTTAACATCATATTTAGAAGGAATTTTATGGAAAGCACCATGAATAAAGTGGGAACCACCATCAGTCATCAAATATCTGGGGACTCTAATCCTTGGAAAAATAACTTCCCTAAGCATTTTAATAGAGGTGTTGTGATCAGCACTACTGGTTGGAATAGCTTCTACCCATTTAGTAACATAATCAACAGCAAACAAAATATGTGTATACCCATTAGAGGAAGGAAAAGGTCCCATGTAATCAAATCCCCAAACATCAAATGGTTCAACAGCAAGTAAATAATTCATAGGAATTTCTTGACACTTACCAATATTACCTATCGTTTGACACTCATCACAAGATGAGACGAACTTACGAGCATATTTGAATATAGTAGGCCAATAAAATCCAGACTGCAATACCTTGTGAGCAGTTCTATCTCCAGCATGATGTCCTCCATATGCTTCGGAGTGACACTTCCGAAGGACTTGTCCCTGTTCATGCTCAGGTACACAATGTCTAATAATACCATCTACTCCTTCTTTATAAAGATGAGGGGGAATCCCAAAAGTAATGTCCTAATCATAAAAGAACTTTTTTCTTTTGTTGATAAGTAAAACCGGATGGTAAATATTTAGCAACAATGTAATTAGCATAGTCAGCATACCAAGGAGTATTATTAGTACCATTTATTGCAGCTAACTGCTCATCAAGAAAACTATCATCAATAGGTAGTGGGTCATCAAGCACATTTTCAAGTCTAGACAAGTTATCAGCTACGGGGTTCTCAACTCCTTTTCTATCAATAATATGCAAATCAAATTCTTGTAACAAGAGACCAGACCGAATAGGTCTAGGCTTAGCATCTTTCTTTTCCATAAGATATTTAATAGCAGCATGGTCAGTGTGAACAGTTACTTTTGAATCAACAATGTAAGATCTAAATTTGTCACAAGCAAACATAGCTGCTAAGATTTTTTTTTTGTGGTAGCATAATTCTTTTGAGCACTGTCTAGAGTTTTACTAGCATAATGAATAACATTTAGTTTCTTATCAACTCTTTGTCGTAGAACAGCACCAACAACATAATCACAAACATCACACATAATTTCAAAAGGTAAGTTCCAATCAGGTGGTTGAGCTATAGGTGCAGAAATTAAGGCTTTCTTAAGTGTTTCAAATGCCTCAAAGCAATCATCATCAAAAACAAAAGGAACATCCTTTTGTAAAAGGTTAGTGAGAGGCCTAGAAATTTTAGAAAAGTCTTTGATAAATCTCCTATGGAAACCAGCATGACCTGAGAAACTACGAATACCTTTAATATCCTTAGGACATGGCATTTTATCAATTGCATCAACCTTAGCTTTGTCCACTTAAATACCCTTTTAAGAAATCTTATGAAAAAACAATACCTTCATTAACCATAAAGTGGCATTTCACCCAATTCAAGACAAGACTTGTTTGTTCACATCTCTGCAAAACTCGATCAAGATTGCTTAAACAATCATCAAATGACTTACCATAAACGGAGAAATCATCCATGAAAACCTCTACAATCTTTTCACAAAATTCAGAGAATATTGCAGTCATACATCTTTGAAAGGTAGCAGGTGCATTGCATAAACCAAAAGGCATACATCTATAAGCATAAGTTCCAAAGGGACAAGTAAAAGTAGTGTTTTCTTGATCAGGTTGAGAAACAGGTATTTGTGAAAAGCCAAAGTATCCATCAAAGAAGCAAAAGTGTGTGTGCTTTGATAGTCTTTCTAGCATTTGATAATTAAAAGGCAGAGGGTAATGATCTTTTCTAGTTGCTTTATTTAATTTTCTAAAATCAATTAACATTCTATAGCATGTAACAATTCTTTGTGGAATAAGTTCATTCTTATCATTCGGAACAACAGTAATACCTCCTTTCTTAGGAACACAATGAACGGGACTTACCCATCTACTATCAGGTATAGGATGGATTATACATGCTTCCAGAAGTTTTAATATTTCTGTTCTTACCACTTCTTTCATCTTTGGGAATAACCGACGTTGATGATCAACAACGGATATAGAATCAGGTTCCATATTAATCTTATGCTAACTTAGAGTGGGACTAATACCCTTTAAATCATCAAGAGTATATCCAATAGCAGCTCGGTGCTTCCCTAGAACTTTCAATAATCTTTCTTCTTCATGTTCTGAAAGGTTAGAACTAATAATAACATGATATATATTCTTTTCTTCAAGATAAGCATATTTCAAAGTGTCATGCAATTGTTTTAATTCAAACACAGGATCACCTTTAGGTGGAGGAGGACCTCCTAGAGTTTCAATAGGTAGATTGTGTTTAAGCAGAGGACGTTGTTCAAAGAAAATATCATCTATTTCATTTCTTTCATACATATGTAAATCATTTTCATGATCTAGCAAATATTGTTCTAGAGGATCAGTCGGAGGCACAACAATAGAAGCAAGGCCAATAATTCCATTCTTACTAGGTACTTCTTTCTCATTAAGCTTTCTATTAAGCTTGGAGAAATTAAATTCATGAGACTCATTACCAAAACTAACACCGATAGTTTGTTTCTTACAATCTATTCTAGCATTAACGGTGTTCAAGAATGGTCTACCAAAAATAATTGGACAGAAGTCATCTTGTGGGGAACCAATAACAATGAAATCAGTAGGGTATTTTATTTTCCCACACAAGACTTCAACATCTCTAACAATCCCAATTGGTGAAATAGTGTCTCTATTAGCCAGTTTAATAGTGACATCAATGTCTTCTATTTCTGCGGGGTCTATGTCATTCATAATTTCTTGGTATAAAGAGTAGAGAATAGCACTCACACTAGCACCTATGTCAGATAAACCATGATAGCAATTATCTCCTATGTTGACCGAGACAACCGGCATGCCAACAACAAGTCTATGTTCATCTTTTTTATCAGGTTTGGTAATTCTAGTAGCTTCTTCATTAAAGCAAATAACATGCCCATCTATATTTTCTTCCAAGAGATCCTTGACAAAAGCAATATTAGGTTCTACTTTAATTTGTTCATCAAGTTTAGGTGTTCTAATATAACTTTTGTTAACCAAAGTTGAAACTTTAGCATGTTGCTTTATCCTAACAGGAAAAGGTGGTTTTTCAATGTAAGCAGTAGGAGCAACTGGATCAACATTATAAAGTATAGTTTCTTCTTTAACTAGTACAGGTTCTTTAATTTCTTCTTTAACAGGTGGGTGATATTTAAACCACTTATATTTAGGGAGATCAACATGAGTAGTAAAAGATTCAAAAAAGGAGGCTACTACCTCAGAGTCAAGTCCATATTTAGTGCTAAACTTTGAAAAAGTATCGGCATTCATAAGAGATTTAACACAGTCATACTTAAGCTTAATACCGGACTCTTTACCTTCGTCAAGTTCCCAATCTTAAGAGTAGCGTTTAACTCTTTCTAAAAGACCCACCGGAATTTAATAGTTTTCTTCATAAAAGAACCAGCAGAAGAAGTATCAAGCATGGATCAATCATTATTAGAAAGTCGAGCATAAAAGTACTGAATAATAATTTCTCTTGAGAGCTCATGATTGGGGCATGAATATAACATTGACTTAATCCTCCCCTAGGCTTGAGCGATACTTTCTCCTTCATGAGGCCAAAAATTATATATGTAGTTACGATCATGATGAACTAGATGCATACGATACTTTTTTTTGGTGAAACTCCATTTCCAATCGGTTCCAGTTCCAAGATCCAATATCATCGCATAGCCTATACCATGGTAATGCTTTTTTACTTCAAAGATAAAGGAAAAACCCTCTTAATAACTTGATCTCCGGGTAGACCTGCAAGTTGAAACAATCCACAAATTTGTTCCACATATATCAAGTGCATATGAGGATGTTCGGTTCCATCTCTTGCATAAAGATTAGCTAGCAGTTGTTCTATCATACCCGAAGGGATTTCATATTCAATATTTTTAGTAGGTGCAGAGGGTTCAGGTGTAGCTAATTGTGGTTCTGGTCGAGGTGAAGATACCTCGAGCAAACCCCTCAAAGGATTTTTCTCCATAGTAACAAGTGACAATAAATATCAGCACACTATATCAATGTTTCCTTACCAATTTCCACTTACCAGAAGCGCTTCACTCCCCGGCAACGGCGCCAGAAAATTGCCTTGATGACCCACAAGTATAGGGGATCAATTTTAACTCTTTTCAATAAGTAAGAATGTCGAACCCAACGAGGAGAAGAAGGAAATGACTAGTGTTTATCAGTAAGGTAATGTCTGCAAGTTTTGAAATTGTAAGTAGCAGAGTAGTGTGATAGCAAGATAATTTTGTAACGAGCAAGTAACGATAGTATTAGCAAATGTGCACCAAGATAGCCCAATCCTTTTGAGGGAAAGGACAGGCCAAAATGGTCTCTTATAATAACCAAAGCGTTCTTGAGGATACACGGGAATTTCATCTAGTCACTTTCATCATGTTGGTTCAATTCGTGTTCGCTACTTTGATAATTTGATATGTGGGTGGATTGGTGGTTAGGTGTTGTTCTTACTTGAACAAACCTCCTACTTATGATTAACCCTCTCTAAAGCATCCGCAACTATGAGAAAAGTATTAAGAATAAATTCTAACCATAGCATTAAACTTTTGGATCCAATCGGTCCGTTACGGAATAGTGCATAAACTGGGGTTTAAGCTTCTATCACTCTCGCAACCCACTATCTAATTACTACTCCACAATGCATTCCCTTAGGCCCAAATATGGTGAAGTTTCATGTAGTCGATGTTCACATGACACCACTAAGGGAATCACAACATACATACTATTAAAATATCGAACACATATCAAATTCACATGATTACTTGCAACATGATTTCTCCCGTGACGTCAAGAACAATTAAAGGTAACTACCCACAAGTGATGAACATGCTCAAGATCAGAGTAGTAATATATAACATAATGGATCTGAACATATAATCTTCCACCAAGTAAACCATATAGTAAACAACTACAAGATGTAATGAACACTACTAGTCACCTACAAGCACCAATCTATAGTTCCGGTAACAAGATTGATCACAAGAGCTGAACTAGGGTTTGAGATGAGATGGTGCTGGTGAATATGTTTATGAAGATAGCCCTCCCCAAGATGATAGAGTTGTTGGTGATGATGATGATGATGATGATTTCCCCCTCCGGAGGGCAAAAGTGCTCCTGCTCAAGTTCCGCCTCGAGACGGCGGTGTTCCGTCCCGAAAGTCTTCCCCTCATTTTTTCTAGGTCAGAGAGGCTTAAATACAAGAAGATGGGCACTGGAGGTGTGCTAGGCTGAGCACAACCCACCAGGGCGTGCCTGGGGGGCTGGTGCACCCTGGTGTCTTCTGCTCACCAGGTGTGCCCCCTCTGGTACTTATTTGGTCTAGTATTTCTCAAATATTCCATTAAAAATCCTCGTGAAGTTGCAGCTTGTTTGGAGTTGTGTAGAATATGTGGCCTGACGTAGCTTTTTCAGGTCCAGATTTCCAGCTGCCGGAATCTCCTTCTTGGTGCATACCTTGCAAATTATGAGAGAAAAGGCATTAGAATTACTCCAAAAAGCATTATTATGCATAATAACAACATAAATAACAGTAAGAAAACATGATGCAAAATGGACGTATCAACCTGCGCCCCATCTCTCTATCTCCCCTCTCTCTCTCTCCCTCATCACCGTCACCTCGCCCGCCCCGCCGCCAACCCTCGCCGCTCCCGACCCCCACCGACACCACCGCCCTCGACCACCACCGCCCTGATGCCCTCGCCGCCCCGAGAACCAGGTGCCCC
>LR738710.1:57568737-57644528 GCA_902687465.1 Secale cereale | reverse complement strand
GGGTTAGTTTGATTTTCTAGGTTAGTTTGATTTTCTAGGTTAGTTAGGTTAGTTATCTTTAGACTATGTTAGTTAGGTTAGTTAGGTTAGTTTGTAGGTTAGTTAGGTTAGTTATTGGAAAAAATTATTAGGAGAAGAAAATAAGAAGAATAAGAAGAAGAGGAGATGGACGAGAAGAACAAAAATGGGAGAAGAAGAAGAAGAAGAAGAAGAAGAAGAAGAAGAAGAAGAAGAAGAAGAAGAAGAAGAAGAAGAAGAAGAAGAAGAAGAAGAAGAAGAAGAAGAAGAAGAAGAGGGGTGTAGGAGGAGGACACCCCGACATGACACCCGACCCCGCCTCGACACCATGATACGACACCCCGACCCTGCCTCGACACCCCGACACCGCGACCCCGACCCCGACACGGCACCCCCCGACCCTGACACAGCACCCTGAGACGACACCACCGACACCCCGACCCAAGATACATGTATTATTATTATGTACATAAATATATTATTGATTATTTCATATTATTAGGTATTCAATTTTTTACTATGTTCATGATGATGATACACACTTAAATATTTTATTATGCTTATGTTGTACTAATTTCGTTTACCCTTTGTGATTGCAGGTGTTGACAGATGGTGGCCGCGGGTGAAGAGCTCTCCGAGTTACTTCCTCGGCGCGTGCTAGGAGGGGTGTTATTTGATGATACCATGGACCTAGGGTAGGTTCACAGGCCTAACCTAAGCGTCCTACCCAAAGTCACTGCCGTGGGATCAAAGATGTTCCGGGGATGACAAAAGATACCGACTGAAATGACCAAGTAGAGCAATTCACTCGACCATATACCTCACTCGAATATCCCAATTCCATTCGACAGAATGAAGTCACTCGACCGTGCAAGAAACCACTAGATGCACAGAAGGTCTAAGGTCGCACAAGGCTAGCAACGGTCAAGCATTCACTCTGTATTGTTAATGGCCTTTACTGCTCTTTATTACACGCGTTATCAGTAACGTCCTATCTTTATGTAAATTGAACCCTCTATAACGTGGGGCGGCTGGGGTCCTGGCGCACTCTATATAAGCCACCCCCATCCTCCAGTACAAGGGTTCGCACCCCCTGTTACACACATATCCATATTCCAGTCGACAGCCTCCGGGCACCGAGACGTAGGGCTTTTACCTCCTCCGAGAGGGGCCTGAACTCGTATAACTCTTGTGTACAACCTTGTCATAGCTAGGACCTTGCCTCCTTCTATGTACCCCCTACTCTCACTGACAGGCCTAGTACCACGACAGTTGGCGGCCACCGTGGGGCAGGTGTCTTAGAGACTTCCGATGAGGTTGCAAGTTTTTCTCCGATCTTCATCACCATGGTTTCTGGCGGCGGTCTGGCGTTGGGCCACGAGATCCGACTCGGCGCGCTCGTCTTCATCGCCCATGACTCTGCCTGGCTCCAAGAGGCCCCCCTCGACATCGAGGCACTTCCCGTCCACGGGGCACCACACTTCCGCACGAGTGCTTGTGTGATACGTCTCCAATGTATCTATAATTTTTGACTGTTCCATGCCATTATATTTTTTTGTTTTGGATGTTTAATGGATTTTATTATACACTTTTATATTATTTTTGGGACTAACCTACGAACCCAAAGCCCAGTGCAAATTGCTGTTTTCTTTACCTATTTCAGTGTTTCACAGAAAAGGAATATCAAACGGAGTCCAAATGGAATGAAACCTTCGGGAGAGTTATTTTTGGAACAACTGCAACGCAGAAGACTTGGAGTACACGCCAAGAAGCGAATGAGGCAGCCACGAGGGTAGGGGCATGCCCAGGGGGGTAGGCGTGCCCCCCACCATCTTGGGCCCCTCATGGCTCCCCTAACGTGCCTCTTCCTCCTATATATACCTACGTACCCTAAAACCATCGAGGAGCACCACGAAACCCTAATTCCACCACCGCAATCTTCTGTACCCGTGAGATCCCATCATGGGGCCTATTCTGGAGCTCCACCGGAGGGGGCATTGATCATGGAGGGCTTCTACATCAACACCATAGCCTCTCCGATGAGTTGTGAGTAGTTTACCACAGACCTTCGGGTCCATAGTTATTAGCTAGATGGCTTCTTCTCTCTCCTTGGATCTCAATACAATGTTCTCCTCGATCTTCTTGGAGATCTATTCGATGTAATTCTTTTTGCGGTGTGTTTGTCAAGATCCGATGAATTGTGGGTTTATGATCAAGATTATCTATGAACAATATTTGATTCTTCTCTGAAATCTTTTATGCATGATTTAAATATCTTTGCAAATCTCTTAGAATTATCAGTTTGGTGTGGCCTACTAGATTGGTAGTTCTTGCAATGGGAGAAATGCTTAGCTTTGGGTTCAATCTTGCGGTGTCCTTTCCAAGTGATAGCAGGGGCAGCAAGGCACGTATTGTATTTTTTCCAACAAGGATAAAAAGATGGGGTTTATATCATATTGCTTGAGTTTATCCCTCTACATAATGTCATCTTGCTTAAGGCGTTACTCTGTTCTTATGAACTTAATACTCTAGATGCATGCTGGATAGCGGTCGATGTGTGGAGTAATAGTAGTAGATGCATAATCATTTTGGTCTACTTGTCACGGACGTGATGCCTATATACAATGATCATGCCTAGATATTCTCATAACTATGCGCTTTTCTATCAATTGCTCGACAGTAATTTGTTCACCCACTGCAGAAACTGCTATCTTGAGAGAAGCCACTTGTGAAACCTATGGCCCCCGGGTCTATCTTCATCATATCAATCTTCCATCAACTATTTATCTTTACTTTACTTTTTGTTTTGCAATCTTTACTTTCAATCTACATATAAAAAATACCAAAAATATTATCTTATCATCTCTATTAGATCTCACTTTTGCAAGTGGCCGAGAAGGGATTCACAACCCCTTTATCGCGTTGGTTGCAAGGTTCTTTTTTGTTTGTGTAGGTACGAGGGACTCGTGCGTGGTCTCCTACTGGATTGATACCTTGGTTCTCAAAAACTGAGGGAAATACTTACGCTACTATACTGCATCACCCTTTCCTCTTCGAGGGAAAACAACGCATGCTTGAGAAGTAGCAAGAAGAATTTCTGGTGCCGTTGCGGGGAGATCTACGCAAAAGTCATATACCAAGTACCCATCACAAACTCTTATCCCTCGCATTACATTATTTTTCATTTGCCTCTCGTTTTCCTCTCCCCCACTTCACCCTTGCTGTTTTATTTGCCCTTTTTCCGTCGCTTGCTTTTTGTATGCTTGTGTGTTGGATTTCTTGTTCGTCACTATGGCTTTACCTAACAGCATTGATCCTCACCTTAGAAGATTGGAGGAGATTGAAAACAATGTTAGAATCTTTATGTCTTTGCAATTCCAGCATAATAATTTCTTTAGGAGCGAGCTTAAAGAACAGAAAAGTTTTATGGAGTATATGAATAAAGAGTTGGATGATATGTCTAAAGAGTTTTATGGTTTAAAATCTCAGTTTGCTCATCTTGAGAACTTAATAGCCCAAATTTCGGATAAGCAAGCCACCTTAGTAAATAAGATGGCCGCTAAACCAAAAGATCATGATAATAAAGATGAAGATCCGAAAATGATTGATGTGTCTCCTATTAAATACTTGTTTTCTAGTATAAATCTTGATAAAGATGGGACTGGAGATGAGTCTACTTTAGTTAAAAGGCGTCCCAGTAATTCGGAGTTCTTAGATCTTGATGCTAAAACTGTTAAAAGTGGGATTGAAGATGTCAAAACTTTAAATAGCAATGAACCCACTATTTTGGATTTCAAGGAATTTAATTATGATAATTGCTCTTTAATAGATTGTATTTCCTTATTGCAATCCGTGCTAAATTCTCAGCATGCTTATAGTCAAAATAAAGCTTTTACCAAACACATCGTTGATGCTTTAATGCAATCTTATGAAGAAAAACTTGAATTAGAAGTTTCTATCCCTAGAAAGCTTTATGATGAGTGGGAACCTACTATTAAAATTAAGATTAAAGATCATGAATGCTATGCTTTGTGCGATTTGGGTGCAAGTGTTTCCACAATTCCAAAAACTTTGTGTGATATGTTAGGTTTCCATGAACTTGATGATTGTTCTTCAAATTTGCATCTTGCGGATTCCACCATTAAGAAACCTATGGGAAGGATTAATGATGTTCTTATTGTTGCAAATAGGAATTATGTGCCCGTATATTTCATCGTTCTTGATATAGATTGCAATCCTATATGTCCTATTATTCTTGGTAGACCTTTCCTTAGAACGATTGGTGCAATTATTGATATGAAGGAAGGAAATATTAGATTCCAATTTCCTTTAAGGAAAGGCATGGAACACTTTCCTAGAAAGAAAATCAAATTACCTTACGAATCCATTATGAGAGCCACTTATGAATTACCTACCAAAGATGGCAATACCTAGATCTATTCTTGTATCATGCCTTGCTAGGGGCGCTAAACGATAGCGCTTGTTGGGAGGCAACCCAATTTTATTTTCTTTATTTTTGCTTCTGTTTAGCAATAAATAATTCATCTAGCTTCTAGTTAGATGTGTTTTGTGTTTTAATTAGTGTTTTTTCGAAGTAGAACCTTTGGGAAGACTTGGGTGAAGTCTTTGCGATCTTGTTGTAAAAAAGAGAAACTTTTGCGCTCACGAGATTAGCTACCATTTTTTACTGGAGAGTGCTTTTAAGTTGATTCTTTTTGGAGATAATTAAGAGACAAATTCCTCACGTCCACCAATTTATTTCAGAATTTTTAGAGTTACAGAAGTATTCGAAACTTACAGATTGCTACAGATTGTTCTGTTTTTGACAGATTCTATTTTTCGTGTGTTGTTTGCTTATTTCGATGAATCTATGAGTAGTATCAGGGGGTATGAATCATAGAGAAGTAGGAATACAGTAGGTTTAACACCAATATAAATAAAGAATGAGTTCATTACAGTACCTTTGAGTGGTGGTTTGTTTTCTTATACTAATGGAGCTCACGAGATTTTTTGTTATGTTTTGTGTTGTGAAGTTTTCAAGTTTTGGGTAAGGATTTGATGGACTATGGAAAAATAGTGGCAAGAGCCTAAGCTTGGGGATGCTCAAGGCACCCTAAGGTAAAATTCAAGGACAACCAAAAGCCTAAGCTTGGGGATGCCCCGGGAAGGCATCCCCTCTTTCGTCTTCGTCTATCGGTAACTTTACTTGAGACTATATTTTTATTCATCACATGATATGTGTTTTGCTTGGAGCGTCATGTATGATTTGAGTCATTTCTTTTTAGTTTACCTCAATCATCCTTGCTGGATGATACGTCTCCAACGTATCTATATGTCGGGACCCCGATCCTAAGTCACACCGGTCTAGCATGTAACACATCATATCACTTTGCGGCCTCACGCATGGTATCCCCACGGGTGCCACCTTACTTGGCTCGGGACCGTTTGCGCATTTTGGCTCATGTATATGATAGTGTCGCTAGCATCCATATGACAGAGAACTCGGGCCACATGACTAGTTATAAACCCAAGGTGGCACTAACTTACAGGGACAAGCATACATGATCCAGCAACGAACGTGTCGGTCATCAACGTATGAACCCAAGTCGTAGCAAGCTACAAGGACTTTAAGGAACAATGTGTGACATTCCCCAAAGGGACAGACACGGGAACGAAGAAGGACACATGCCGGCCAGCCTAAGTGTTCTGGAGAAGTAGCAAGCTACCATGGCTCAATGGAAGCACTAGGAGACATTTCCCCATAAGAGAGGCTACCAATAGGAAACAACTAGGTTGTCAGATCCCACACATACCAAGCATTTCAATAACATACACACAATATGCTCGATATGTGCAAATACAACATGGCATCACAACAAGACTCTATGAAACAAAGTATTTATTCATTAGGCTCCGAGGAGCCAGATATTACAAACATGGGTCTCATGACCCAACATTCAGAGCATACAAGCAACACGCGGAAGCATAACATGTCTAAGTACAGACAACTACAAATGAAAAAGGCTAAAGAGCCTGACTATCTACAACACTCGTACAAGATCGTAGCTGAGGTAACAAGCTACTTGTCGAAGTCCAAGCGGAACTACTAGTGAGACAGAAGTCTCATCTGCAAAACATAAATTAAGCAAGCGTGAGTACAAAGGTACTCAGCAAGACTTACATCAGATCCTATCATACATGCATTTGTATCAAGAAGGCAAAGTGGGGTTTAGTTGCAGCAAGCCAGCTTTGACTCAGGGGCTATCCTGTTCTACGACTGCTGGTAACTCTTTGAGGTGGCGCACACGAGTCCACTAATCACCACTCAATACACCACTATGGATTCATCCCCGTCTCCCTACGAGAAGGCCATCCATAGCACTCACACTTGTCTTGAGTATTTTAGAGTATCCACTTCAAGTTATCTATGTACCACGTAAGCATCCATGAAGTCCATAACCGTGGAGTTGGCTATTCGGATAGATCATGTCAACCCTGCAGGGGTGTACTTCTTCACACACTCTCTCACCACTTACCGCCATGTACACATCGTGTATCTGGGCAACCTTCAAGCGGAAGCCTCGCGAGGGTGTCGGCCACGACCTGACTAACCACACAAGACTCTAGTCCAGGTTTATCGCCTATTCGGGTTTCATCCGCAAGGGAGTCCGGCCGAGGTTTCCTTCTTGGCCCCAAACGATGTGAGCAGGGTTCCCAAGCCCACCATCCGGATGCCACTTGGTACACCGTGCCACCTGTGCCTAGTCTGTCCCAAGCCCACCCTGCAGGGTGCCACTTGGTAGAGAAATAACACTACCTATAAACACCAGAAACTAGTTGCGACTACTGGATAGAGACCAAGTTGGTTAATAAGTCGAGAGGGGCACTTAAGCATTCCAATGCGTGGTAGTAGCTAGTCATTGGACAACATACACAGAACTCAGTTCTTAGGGACGGTTCCAGTGAGACAACCCACCATGTACTCCAACATGGCCTCTCACCACTACCTTTACCAAATCGTGTTCACACACTTGACTCTCGGCATCAGAACATAGCATAACACTCCAATTCATTCCCAATGAATCAGACCTGACACACTCTAAGCAATAGCAGGCATGGCATGGTAAGAACACAACATGGCTTCAATCAACTCCTACACATGCTAGTGGGTTTCAACTATTTACTGTGGCAATGATAGGTCATGCAGAGGAATGGGTTCAACTACCGCAACATAAAGTAGCAGTTGAATCGTTGTTGTCCTAATGCAATAAGAGAGAGCAGGAGCGAGAGAGTGGGATTGTATCGGAATGGACAAGGGGGTTTGCTTGCCTGGTAGATCAACAGTAGAGCACTGCTCCTCTGACAGGTACTCTGGAACGGTCTCCGGAGCAGGACCTATCGAGAAGGATGGTGCCAACAATCAAACACAGGCATATGCAACAATACGATGCATGAACATGGCATGAATATGTGATGTCGTTTGAGCTAATGCAACTAGCATTCATTTGGGTGAAGTCCAATTGAACCAAGGATTCAAATGCAAGTCCAAACTTTAAGCATTATAAATGCCCTTTATGTATTTCATATATTCAGTAGGTATAACTTCATTTGTCATGCATGAAAATGGTACATATGGATAGATTGAAAATTTTTGATAATTTTTCATGTATAAATTATTTCAATCTGAGCTACGGTTGAATTTCTGTGATTTTTTGAAGTTTAAACTATTTTCTGGAATTTCCCGAGTTAAAATAATTCCAGAAAATTATTTATTGTGTCAGCACTACATCATGCCTGCGTCAGCAAGTCAGCAGCGCTGACTGAAGTCAAACCTGATGTGTCGGGTCCACACGTCAGTGACATAGGGCTAACAGAGGGTTATTTCTAAACTAATTAAAAGGTTAGGGGCGCTGGGGCCCACTGTTAGTGTCACAGAAGGGTTAGTTAAACGGTGATTAGCCCTAAGCTAATTACCTGACCGATGGGACCCACCGATCGGTGGCACGGGCGGCGGCACGTCGCCGGCGACCTCTGGCCGTGGCGGTGTCCGCGCTATGGTCCACGGGGGCGGCTACTAAGAGCACTGGGGCGTAGCCCGTGCTCTCTCGCATCTAGGGGGTAGGTGGGAGGACGCGGGGCGGTCGGAGCTCGCCGGAGCGAAGCTTGCGGCGGCGCCGGAGTTCGGGCAACAACGGGTTCGGCGTTGCGGTGCACTAGCGAACACGCTGGTGAGTGCTACATGCTCCTGGTGAGGTACGGAGCACGGTTCCGCGCTCGGAGGTGAGTTGCGGTAGCTCTGGCTGCGGCCATGGTTAAGAGCGGAGCTGGAGCACGCGAGAACGCGGGGGAGAAGAGGGGTTCGGTAGAGGAGCTCACATTGATTGCAGCGGTGTGGACGGCGAGCTCGGAGGAGGGCCGGATCGAGCAGGGCGGCGTAGGGGATCTCCGGCGACCGATGATGAAGACGACAGCGGTGACGGCTCTACGGGGCGTCCAGCGACTCGTAGCTCGACGGAGAGGTAGAGGACGACGTGGCGTAGCTCTCGGGCACGTCGGCTGGGCGTGGAGTGGCCGGTGGCCACGGCAACGACGAGCGGCGGCGACCATGAGAGAGTGTGAGAGAGGTCCGGGGGGCCGCGTGGCGTCGACCAGAACATCCAGAGCGCCGAGGGGGAGGACAGGCAGGCAGAAAGGAGGTGGAGTCCATGCGCGCAGTGGTGGGCGCGTGCCTGTCCTTCTGTCGTCGCCCGGAGGACAACGGCGCTGGTGGGCTAGGCCGCCAGGTAAGTCCCCTTTTTCTTACTTTCTTTTCTGTTTTCTATTCTGTCATTTGTTTTGATTTAAGAACTAAATCATTTTGTTTTCTTCTGACAATTTTGCAGGGACCCAAGGAGTTATTCCAAGCCCCTCACAATAAATCAGAAGTTTTGGACATATATAAAAAGTATAGCATATATATATCCAATGCAAATAATTATTGCTTTAGTTCCAAATGCCCAAAATAAATATTTTTGAGCTCCTAAAAATATTGGTTTGAATTTTACCTCTGACCAATATTTTCAGAGAGAAACATGAACATTTTATTGGACCCTTTTGGAGCAATTTTTATCTGGGTCATTTTTCAAAAAGATTCCTGAGGGTTTCACATGTCCCCAATTCAAATTCATTTTAAAAATTAAACATGATGCAACACCAAAGCTAGACTAGTGCATACCAGAACTAGGGATGTGACAACTCACCCCCACTTGAAAGAATCTCGCCCCGAGATTCAGGAGTCGGCGGAAAGAAAGTGGGGTACTCCAGTCGGAGACGATCTTCTCGCTCCCAAGTAGCTTCTCGCTCGGAATGATGAGACCACTGAACCTTGAGAAATTTGATGTTATGACGTCAAGGGACACGCTCTGCTTGATCGAGAATATGAACAGGGTACTCTCAATATGTGAGGTTATCTTGGAGATCAAGCGCTTCGTGGTCCACTCCGCTGATGGGATCCGAGAAGCAACGCCTGAGTTGAGAGACGTGGAAGACATCATGAACTCGAGAAAGATGTCGGGGTAGTTCCAACTGGTAGGCAACCTCTCCTCGTTTAGCGAGAATGCGAAAAGGACCAATGTAATGAGGAAACAACTTGCCCTTAATACCGAAACGATGGGTACCCTTCAAACGGGTAACCCGAAGGTAAGCTTTGTTGCCAACTTCATAAGCCATTTCCTTATGATGACGATCATACTGGCTCTTTTGATGAGAGTGGGCTGTTTTCAAATTCTCACGAATGCTGAAACTTGCTCTTCTGCCTCCTGGATCATGTTCGGTCCAAAGAATTGTCTTTCACCAGTTTCTGACCAGTTCAAAGGTGTTCGACATCTTCGTCCATAGAGAATCTCAAAAGGAGCTTTCTTGAGACTGGATTGATAGCTATTGTTATAAGCAAACTCAGTGAAAGGAAGAAATTTCTCCCAATCCATACCGAATGAGATAACGCAAGCTCTAAGCATGTCATCGAGAATTTGGTTGACCCGTCCCACCTGACCACTTGATTGAGTGTGGAAAGCGGTACTGAAGGAAAGATGGGTGCCCATGGCAGTTTGGAAACTCTCCCAGAAATGAGAAGTGAAAAGATTACCACGGTCTGAATTGATCTCTAGTGGAACACCATGAAGTGACACTATTCGAGAAATATATAAGTCAGCGAGCTGGCTAGCAGTGATACTCTCTCGAACAGGTAGGAAGTGAGCCACTTTGGATAGACGATCAATGACTACGAAGATAGCATTATTTCCACTCTTGCTCCTGGGAAAGCCGGTGTTGAAGTCCATACCAACTTTATCCCATTTCCACTCAGGAATAGCTAAAGGCTGAAGGGTGCCAGCAGGTCTTTGATGCTCTGCCTTAACGCGACGACAAACGTCACAGTTAGCAATGAACTAAGCGATTTCTCTCTTCATCCTAGTCCACCAGAACCTCTGGCGTAGGTCCTGATACATCTTAGTACTACCGGGATGAATCTTGAGAGGAGATTCATGAGCCTCCTTAAGGATCAATTGTCGCAGATGTTGATTCTTGGGAACCACCAAGCGGTTCTCAAAGAAACAACACCTCGATCATCCATAGAGAAACATCCACCAACTCCCTTCTTAATGTTTCTCTTGATGCGGATAACACCCCTATCAAACATCTGGTCAGTAACGATCTGACCCTCAAGGGTCGGTTTCGCCACCATGATAGAAAGGAATCTGTGAGGAGCAATGTGAAGGTTAAGCTTACATAGTTCCTCATGGAGAAGTGGTTGGCCCTGCTGCAACATGAGATTATTGCAATAGGACTTATGACTTAGTGCATCAGCCATGACATTGGCCTTGCCTGGGGTGTAAGTAATTCCTAAGTCGTAATCTGAGATCAACTCCAACCAACGTCTTTGCCTAAGGTTCAAATCTGGATGGGTGAAGATATACTTGAGGCTCTGGTGATCGGTGTAGATTTCGCAACGATTACCAAGAAGCTAATGTCGCCAGGTCATAAGTGCATAGACTATAGCTGCAAGCTCTAAATCATGTGTAGGATAATTTTCCTCATGTGGATGCAAATGTCGAGATGCATAGGCAATCACATGACGATCCTGCATAAGAATGCAACCTAGTCCCTGTCGTGAGGCATCACAATAGATAACAAAGTCCTTATTGAAATCTGGTGGCACAAGTATGGGAGCAGAAGTCAGGCGTCTTTTCAGTTCCTGAAAACTGTGCTCACACTGTGGGGACCACTCAAACTTTTTATCTTTCTTGAGAATTTTTGTGAGAGGTTTGGCCACTGTAGAGAAGTTTTGAACAAAGCGGCGACAATAACTGGCTAGACCAAGGAAACTTCTAACTTGCTTAACTGTTTCAGGTGGAGTCTAATCAAGGACAGCTTGAACTCTCTCGGGATTGACAGCAATGCCCTTACCAGAGATTAAGTGGCCGAGATAGGTCACTTCTGGCAACCAAAATTCGCACTTGGAGAACTTGGCATAAAGGCGGTGATCTCTGAGTTTTTCTAAAACCAGTCTAAGATGTTCGGCATGCTCTTCCTCGTTCTTCGAGTAAATAAGAATATCATCGAGGTAAACCACTACGAACTTATCTAAGGACTCCATGAAGATCGAGTTCATCAAGCGGGAGAATGTGGCTGGAGCATTGGTTAGACCGAAGGACATGACAGTGTACTCGGACTGGCCATAACGAGTGACAAAAGCCGTCTTAGGAATGTCTTCGTTTCTGATCTTGATTTGATGGTAGCCTAACCTCAAATCCTTCTTGGAGAAGACTGAGGATCCAACGAGCTGATCGTACAGGTCGTTGATCCTGGGGAGCGGATACTTGTTCTTTATCGTGACCAAATTAATGGGACGATAATCTACAACCATCTGATCTGTACCATCCTTCTTCTTGACGAAGAGGACGGGACAAGCCCATAAAGAAGAACTAGGACGGATGAAACCTTTTTGCAAGGACTCATCAAGTTGTTTCTTAAGCTCGGCTAGTTCTACAGGTGACATCTTGTAAGGTCTCCTAGAAATTGGAACAGTTCCTGCGATAAGATCTATGACAAACTCTACATATCTATCAGGTGGAATACCTGGCAGTCCCTCTGGAAAGACATGCGGAATGTCTCGGACTATCGGGATATCTTCAAGGTCTGGCAGAGGACTGGCATTAAGAGAATAGAGTTGACGCTTTGCAACTCTAGTGGAGACAATGACTATTTTGCCAGATGGGTGCGTAAGCTGAACAGACCTGGTGTAACAGTCAATATTGGCATGATAAGTTGTCATCCAGTCCATACCCAAGATGATGTTAATATCTGAAGACTTGAGGGCTACAAGTGATGCAAGGAATACAAGTCTATCAACAAGGATTTCATTACCATGGCTTACACTAGAAGTTTGCCATTTTGATCCAGGAGTTTGAATGACTAATGGTGAAGGCATATCACAGAATGATATGTTTTGGAAGCTAGCATAGTTTTCAGAAATGAAAGAAGGAGATGCTCCAGTATCCAACAGAACTGATGCTGGATGATAGTTGACAAGGAGTGTACCAAGAACGACATTTGGATCATCATGAGCGTCTTTAGCTGAGACGTGATGCACACATCCATGTCCAATGGGAGCTGACTTGACACTGATCATCATGCGTGGTGGCTTACCATGAAGAACGGACTTCTCGGGCTGGGGTGGAGCAAAACTGGACTGGGAGCAGTCAGGTGCATAATGTCCTGGCTTTCCGCATGTGAAGCAAGTCCCTAAAGTAGGACGTGGACCCGCATTGACAAGCAGTCTACCAATAGGTCGGGGTGTAGCACATGACTGAGCTGGGTGAGGCACCACATAAGATGGCCTCGGTGAATATCTGGGTGGAAGAGCGGAGTTCGAAAACCAAATTCGACGTTTCTGAGAACTAGAGCCGGAGGAAGAACCCAAATCACAGTTGTGATTATGAGACTCCTCATAAGTGAGCTGAGCTGTCTCTGCGTTGATGGCCTTGTTCACAAGAGCTTGAAATGTATTGTAATGATGCAAGTGAAGATCACGACACAGCTTGGGGTTGAGACCCTTCCGGAACCTAGCCTACTTCTTGGCGTCCGTGGACACTTCTTCTATAGCATAGCGAGCGAGGTTATCAAACTCTCTACTGTAGGCATCAATAGCCATCTTAGCCTGGGTAAGACAACAGAACTCTTCTCTCTTGCGATCGATGAGGGCTTGAGGAATGTGATGCTCGCGAAAATCCTCAATGAAATCTCTCCAGGTAGGAATCTGGCCAGCTAGAATCATGGCCTCATAGTTCTGCCACCAAAGACTAGCAGGACCTTCCAGGTGATATGTGGCATAGGTGACCTTGTCACCTTCAGCTACATTCGCAGAACGCAGCTTGTGAGTGATACTACGGAGCCAGTCATCTGCATCAAGTGGCTCAATGGGATGATGGATGGTGGGTGGTTTCAGACCAATGAAGTCATGGATGGTCGCTGACTCTTTGCACTGATGTGTGGTGTTCTCCTCAATATGTGCCAACAAGCGGTTAGACTCTCGCTTGTTTCTCTGCATCTCTAACATGAGCTCTGCCAACGAAGGCTGGTCGGGAGGATCCTCCTCATCCCTACCACCTCTGTGGTTCTTTCTACGAGCAACTGAACCTCGGGTAACTGACGACATCCTGAGAAACGAACCCAAGGACAGAATCAGCATCAACCATAGGCTGTAGAATGTAGGACAAAGAAATGAGTATCTCTCAAAATCCTAGGACAAATCCGGCAGCATAACGGCAGTAAAATTCTCAAAATGAGACATCCTGCAACGACGGGGAGTACCATACTCAACAACGTCACTCAAGGTTCTGTGATAGTACTAAACAAACTACACCAGAAGAACTCGAAAACAGGAGATGACTCTGATCAATCAATCCTATGGGACTACGGAATTGTAACACGTGATCCTGGTAGACGGAAAAGAAAGCCTAGTTCCTTAACCCCGTAGGAAAGAGAAGATGACTCAGATCAGAAGGGCATAAGGTATAAGGAGTAAAAAGAGCCTTACGTTCCCTTCCACAATCAATTCCCTTATATAACTAAAGAATTTCTAGACTCAACTTCGACCAATTTGGCTTGGTAATTCTACAGGCAGTCAGGCTCTAATACCAAAGCTGTCGGGACCCCGATCCTAAGTCACACCGTTCTAGCATGTAACACATCATATCACTTTGCGGCCTCACGCACGGTATCCCCACGGGTGCCACCTTACCTAGCCCGGGACCGTTTGCGCATTATGGCTCACGCATATGATAGTGTCGCTAGCATCCATATGACAGAGAACCCGGGCCGACATTACTAGTTATAAACCCATGGTGGAACTAACTTACAGGGACAGGCATACATGACCCAGCAATGAACGTGTCGGTCATGAACGTATGAACCCAAGTCGTAGCAAGCTACAAGGACTTCAAGGAACAACGCGTGACATTTCCCCAAAGGGACAGACACAAGAACGAAGAAGGACACATGCCGTCCAGCCTAAGTGTTCCGGAGCAGTAGCAAGCTACGCTCAGTGGAAGCACTAGGAGACATTTCCCCATAAGAGAGGCTACCAAGAGGAAACAACTAGGTTGTCGGGTCTCACACATACCAAGCATTTCAATAACATACACACAATATGCTCGATATGTGCAAATACAACATGGCATCACAACAAGACTCTATGAAACAAAGTATTTATTCATTAGGCTCCAAGGAGCCAGATATTACAAACATGGGTCTCATGACCCAACATTCAGAGCATACAAGCAACACGCGGAAGCATAACATGTGTAATGCCCAGTATGAGATTATACCTCCTACGTGTCGAGGCATGACTTAAAGGTATACGCTCATACTAGAATGATCTCAAGTATGGTATCTTTGCACGACTCATGTAAAAGAGGGATGAAATTGCAAAAGAGTAGTTGGCTTACACTCGCCATGTCACACAATACATTACATAAGCAATCATCATCCAAATAACATCACAGTCCGACTACGAACGAAGATCCAAATGAAAGATACCATAAATAGATAACACAAGGACCGATCGCGCCTAGTAGAAGCCACTACTGATCCTCGGGATAAGACACGTAGTATCGCCCACGTTCTTCATCGAACTCCCAGTACAACTCTGAACCACCAGCGGTGTAGTCCTCCACGGTACCTGCATCTGGTGTTGTGTAGAAACTATGAGCCACGGAGGACTCTGCAATCCCGTTCCCGGGTAACAAAACTATCTAAGCCTTGGGTGTGGAACAAGGCTGTAGAACAAGGTTGCACCTGCACTAGCACTAGCTTACGTGTTTAGAGCGAGAAGAGAAGTGCCAGCGATGGACAAGGTGATCACGAAGTGATCCTATCTAAGCACGTCAAACATAACCCCATCGTGTTCACTTCCCGAACCCCTCCGGAAAGCGACCGTCACGGTTACTCATGCTGGTAGTGTATTATGAACATGGTGTCAAGTTATCTACAACTGGATATTAACAAATTCCCATCTGCCACATAACCGTGGGCACGGCTTCCGAAAGATCAAACCCTGCAGGGGTGTCCCAACTTAGCCCATCATAAGCTCACGATCTGCGGAGACGCACTCCAAAAATGGGAAGGCCCAAGTATTCTCGGAATCCCGTGCTCAAGATATTCCGACTAAGGTAAAACTAATCCAGCAAATCCTCCCGGCATGCCGACACCCTGATAGTAGCCGCGCGTATCTCGTCTCAGGCCACGACCGGATGGGATATCCTACGGGTTGTTACCAGCCCTTGAGTTTCCTCGAGGTGGCCCCGCAGCCTGCCCAGTTTGGACCAACACTCATGTGGAGCACTGGCCCAGGGTTGTTGATTAAGAAAAGGGTTTATAACTCCCTATGCAAGTTTTAGTTGTTAGGCAAATGTAGTACCAAAGTTGGGACTTGCTGGAAAAGCTTTAGCGCTAAGCGGGTTATCGAGGGGGGGCCATAAACCCCAACCGTGTTAGGGACGCAAAATCAAGGAACATAACACCGGTTTAGACGGTTCCTAGGGAGGCATGAGAGGAACAAAACACCAAGCAAAGGCTTAGCCTTCCACCCATTGCCAAGTATATAGATGATTTAGTATAACATTTTATATAGTGTGATATCCCAACAAAAACTTCATCATGAAGCAAGAATCTTCAATTCTTCTCCTGCAACTAACAATGCTATAAGAGGGGCTGAGCGAAGCTGACGTAGCCAATCAAAGGTTTGCTAGGATGGGTGGTTAGAGGGTTTCATGGCAACAATAGGAGGCTGACAAACAGACATAGGCATCGAGGCAATAAGCTAAAGAGCGAGATAGCTAGCAATAGGCAAAGATAGTAATGATATCTGGGTCAGGTCATCTTGCCTGTTGAGTCGTCGGTGGGATCATAAGACGGCTCCTCATACTCAGGCTCGGCAAGATCCTCGAACTCTGTCTCGGCTCCCGGCTCTACTCAACACAAGAACACAACACAACACAACATCAAACATGGTGCAATGCACAAACAACATGATGCAAGACATAATGAGGGATGCGAGTAAGATGTGCGTAAGCATGTGGAAGCACTTGAGCCTAAGGTGAAGAAGAAGTAAAAGGCCTCATCTTGGAAAACCAAGCGTTCCATTGGATAGAGGGGAAGATTTCGGTTGAAATCGATATAAAGATCGCCGGAAACGGACACACGGTTTGCAAATGGCAAGCAAAACAATATTCACAAAAAGCTGAAGTTTACAGCCACATGGCATCTTTGGAGCAAGAAATAATTATGCTACAGCACTCAACCATGGAGAAAAAGGGCATGGATGTGAAGTAGACATGTTACTTAACAAGCATGAACTTAGAACACACCCAAAAACCTACTGGAACACAATTAACTAAGCATGGCAAGTTGCAATAAATTTATCCAGACTTAGTCAAAATCTGGGAAGGCAAAAACATCATCACGATGCTGCCTTCGGAGGCAGAAAACAACATGCATATCAACTCCACTAAGTATAAAAAGATCATGGACATGTAATAGACATATCATACAGCAAACAACTCCATTGGAGCAACTCCACGGGAGGCATGGATCAATATCAACAAGCTACACCAAATTGATCATGCTGATAAAAACCAGACAGGTAAAATTTATAGCAACTTGGGAGCAAGAAATAAATAAGCTACAGCAAGCCATATATGCAAAACAGGGCATGGATGGATAGAGCATAATATGTACAACAAGGAATGATCATTTTACATACTAAAACATGCATGGATTTGAGTGGGGCATCAAGCAAACATAGCATCAGGTTAAAACAGATTCCAGACTTAGCAGTTTTTTCACTAAGTATAAAACAGTAACATTGGCATGGCATGTTTACAAGCTTGTTTAAGTCACCTCAAGGCATATCATGGAAAGTGAATTGCACCACAGCAAAGACCATAAGATGGTGCTTCTAAAACATATTGACATGTGACATGAAGACAAACAAACCAATAGCAATGAGCAATTCAAATCAGCATCTCACAACAAGTTTCAGCACTTCACAGCCACATGCACTTTTGCAACAGAGATTAACATGGCAATATGACACCTAACATGAATGCTACAGCAACCATCATGTAGAGCACTTCACAATGAACATTTTGACATATCATATGCTCCATTTGGATAAACATGCAGAAAGTTATCATATCTCAAACATGGCAACAAAATAACAAGTAACAACAGTTTTAAACAAGTAGCACTCTTGCCACAATGATTAGTTCATCAAGATGAACTCAAACAAGCATGCCACAATGGAACAAAATGAAGAGCACATCTCCACGATCATTTCGATATAATACACGCCCAAAACGGATCTACGAACACGAAGTTACAGCCATGCAAAGGAGGCAACAAAAATATAGCAGATCTGGGGACTTAGTTGAAATTTTAACTAAGGAAAAAACCACAAGCGAGCGGGGAATAACTATGCGACGCACAGAGGCAAGGGTTAGGCTTCTCACCACTGGGCTCGGCCCAGGTCGGAGCAGAGGTAGATCGGGCCGGCGGAGCTGGACTGGCTTGGGATGTGGCCCACGCGGCCAGGGAGCTGGGCCGGCGGCCAGGGAGGCCCAGGAGCAGGGCCGCTCGAGCTCTTGCTCGTTCCCGAGCGAGGCGAAGACGGCGGCGACAACGCAGCTCGGGGCGCCGGCGAGGAGAGGGGCCGACGGAGGTTCGCGGCGGCGGCGGGGAGGACGGATCCGGCCAGGACCCGGCGGATCTGACCGGCCGGCGGCGGATCTGGCGAGGTGGCCGACGGGCGGAGGAGGCGGCGGCCGTCGGGCGTTAGCCGGCGGGAGCGAGGCCGAGGCGGCGGCTGAGAGGAGGCGGCGCAGAGCATGGCGGCGGGGAGGTCCACGGCAGGGCGGCGCTGCGGCGCTCGCCGGTGGCGGTCGGCGCGCGGAGCACTACGGGCGCGAGGCGGCGGAGGGCGCGCAGGCCGGGCGGGCCGGCCTCGGGCTCGCAGGCCCGCAGCGGCGCTAGTGGGAGGCGGCGGCGGAGGGGCCACGTGTCGCCCTGAGAGTGGTTGAGGGGGCCGGAGCGGACGCGTCCGACCGGAACGGACGTGTCCGACGGCGCGGAGGAGCTCGGGTTAAGGTTTCGTCCGCAAAATGGATGTGGGGGACATTTTTATAGGCATAGGGAGCTAGGAAACTCCAAATGGGGTGCGGTTTTCGGCCACGCGATCGTGATCCGACGACCGAGAGGATGGAGGGGGTTGTGTTGGGTTAGTGGGCTGTTGTGTAGGGGGTCTTGGGCCAAAAGGAAGAGGAGCTTTTAGCCCACTAGGTTAACCGTCGGAGTAACAAACGAACTCCAAACGCCACGAAACTTGACAGGCGGCCTACACATACCAAAACAACAACGCACGACAAGTCTCACAACAAACCGGGAACGTTACATGGCCTCACACGAAAGAAGGACTCGGGGTCCACGGACACGCGTGAGAGTGTCGGAACTCAAAACGGACAACGGGAAGAGACGAGTGGGACCGGGTGCAAGTGACAACACGAATGCAATGCACATGATAACATGACATGGACGAAATGCACACACGCACGCGACAAAACGCAGAAACCCGAAATGAAAGAAGAGCCCAGAATGGAATTGTCGAAGCCAAAGTTTCATATATTGCCATAATTGGAAAGTGTTACATCCGGGGTGTTACAAACTCTCCTACACTACGAAAAGATCTCGTCCCGAGATCTAGGACTCGAAGAAGGAAGGATACTCGGAACGAAGGTGATCTTCTCGTTCCCACGTAGCTTCTTGTTCGGTATGGTGTGACCACTTAACTTTCAATAACTTGATTGACTTGTTGCGGGTCTTGCGCTCAGTTTCTTCAAGAATAGCAATTGGGTGCTCACTATAAGATAAGTCTTGTTGAAGATCAATCTCCTCGAATGGAATGGTGCGTTCAGGTGTGTTGAAGCACTTGGGGAGTTGAGACACATGAAACACATCATGAACATTGGCAAGGTTGGATGGAAGATCGAGTTGGTAGGCTAGATCGCCTCTCTTGCCAAGAATCTTGAAAGGGCCCACATATCTAGGAGCAAGTTTTCCTTTGATACCAAATCTTTGGGTTCCTTTCATAGGAGAAACACGGAGATAGACATGATCTCCAATGTCGAAAGCCAAATCTTGGTGTTTGCTGTCATAGTAACTCTTTTGACGCAATTGAGCGGCTTTGAGATTCTCACGTATGACTTTGCACATTTCTTCGGCTTCTGAGATCAAGTCATTGCCAAGAAGTTGACGTTCACCAGTCTCGGACCATTTGAGAGGGGTACGGCACTTTCTGCCATAGAGGATTTCAAAAGGAGCTTTGCCGGCACTTGCTTGGAACTGTTGTTGTAAGAGAACTCGGCAAACGGAAGACAATCTTCCCACTTCATACCAAAAGAGATGACACAAGCTCTGAGCATGTCTTCGAGGATCTGGTTCACTCTTTCGACTTGACCACTAGTCTGAGGGTGAAACGCAGTGCTAAAACGAATCTTAGTGCCCATGGCTGACTGAGAGGAGTCCCAGAACTTGGAGGTGAACAAACTTCCACGGTCTGAGGAGATGACTTGAGGAATGCCATGCAAAGAAACAATTCTGGAGGTGTACAACTCTGCCAACTGAGTTGCGTTGATTGATTCTTTGACTGGAAGAAAATGAGCCACTTTAGTAAGCTTGTCAATCACCACAAGGATAGCATCATTTCCTCGCTTGGACTTGGGAAACCCGGTGACGAAATCCATCTCAATGTGATCGAATTTCCACTCGGGAATAGGTAGAGGTTGAGGGAGTCCGGCTGGACGTTGATGCTCTGCCTTCACTCTTCTGCAGACATCACATTCATTCACGAATTGGGAAATCTCCCTTTTCATGCGAGTCCACGAGTAAGATTGCTTGAGGTCTTGGTACATCTTGGAACTTCCAGGATGAATCGAGAGGAGGGA
The DNA here is from genome assembly GCA_902687465.1 of Secale cereale. Classification (NCBI taxonomy): domain Eukaryota; kingdom Viridiplantae; phylum Streptophyta; class Magnoliopsida; order Poales; family Poaceae; genus Secale; species Secale cereale. Next base: position 57,623,976 of record LR738710.1, on the reverse strand, counting down.
GTCATGTGCTTCGTTCATTATGAGCTTCCTGAGATCACCCTTGGGAACCACAATTCTGTCCTCAAAGAACAAGGTGTCTTTCTCATCAACATGATAGCACTTGTATTTGGGAGTACCCTTTGCAATACCATGTTTCACTTTCTGCACCATAGCATCACTTAGTTGGGCCTGACGGATCTGATCTTCCAAGGTAGGAGCAACTTGAAGGTTTGCAAGAAAACCTTGTGGAACAACTTGGAGGTTGAGCTTCCTGAATGATTCACAAAGTTCAGGCTGGAACGGCTTGAGAAGGAGACTGTTGCAATATGCCTTTCTGCTCAAAGCATCTGCAATGACATTGGCCTTGCCAGGTGTGTACTCAATGCTTGGATCGTACTCTTGGATCATCTCAACCCAACGAGTCCGGCGAAGGTTCAGGTTCGGCTCTGTGAAGATGTACTTCAAGCTCTTGTGATCGGTGAAGATGTCCACTTTTCTGCCCAACAGAAGGTGTCTCCACGTGATCAAGGCATGTACCACTGCTGGTAGCTCGAGATCATGTGTGGGGTAATTCTTCTCATTTGGTTTCAATTGACGTGAAGTGTATGCCACAATCTTCTTGTCTTGCATGAGAACACCACCAAGTCCATATAGAGAAGCATCACATAATACTTCATAGGGCTCAGACTCATCCGGAGGAGTAAGAACCGGAGCAAAAATGAGCTTCTCTTTGAGTGTTTTGAATGCCACATCACAATCAGGAGTCCAGTTGTACTTGACATTCTTCTACAACAGGTTGGAAAGAGGCTTGGCAATCTTGGAGAAGTTCTCAACGAACCTTCTGCAATAGCTAGCGAAACCAAGGAAGCTTCGGAGTTGCTTGACGTTCTGCGGGGGTTCCCAGTTGACAATAGCTTCAACTTTCTCGGGGTTGACAGAAATACCCTTAGCAGAGATGATATGGCCAAGATATAAGACCTTATCCATCCAGAATTCACACTAGGAGAACTTCACATAGAACTTGTGTTCACGGAGCTTGTCCAGGACCAAACGGAGGTGCTTGGCATGATCTTCTTCATTCTTGGAGAATACCAAGATGTCATCCAGATAGACGAGAACAAATTCATTGGTGTAGGGGTTGAATATGAAGTGCATCATCCTTGAGAAGGTGGTGGAGCATTTGCGAGGCCAAAAGACATAACCGTGTATTCATAAGAGCCAAAACTCATTCTGAATGCGGTCTTGGGAATATCTTCTTCACGGATACGGATCTGGTGATAACCCATCCGGAGATCGAGCTTTGAGAACACCTTTGCTCTTTTGAGCTGCTCGAACAATTCATTGATATTGGGGAGCGGATACTTATTCTTTATTGTCTTCTTGTTCAATGGTCGGTAATCAACGCAAAGGCGTTCCGTGCCATCCTTCTTCTTGACAAATAGAACACCACAGCCCCAAGGAGAAGTGCTAGGCCTGATTAGACCCATACGCTCTTGCTCATCGAGTTGTTTCTTCAGCTCCTTCAACTCATCAGGAGAAAGCTTGTACGGACATCGACATGCTGGCTCGGTACCGGGCTCGAGTTCAATGACGAATTCAACTTGACGATGCGGAGGCATGCCTGGAAGCTCTTCAGGGAAAACATCTTCATATTCATTGACCACCGGAATCTGAGAAATGGCATTAATCTCGTCCTTGTCATTGAGAGAGAATAGCCTGATTGTGTTATCTCGAGAGGCGAAGATAATCACGTCTTCGTCAGGATGAGTAAGCTTGACTTCCTTATTTGCACAATCAATGTTTGCATCATGCTTGGAAAGCCAATCCATCCCAAGAATAAGATCAATGTCGGAGTTGCCGAGAATAACCGGAGAAACCAGAAAGCGGTAATCACCCATATAAATACATATATCCGGAGCCATCAAACTAGCAGACATTAGCTTTCCTGGAGAAGTAACTTGCAACTTTTGAGGTAATGCCACTGTGCCCACATTGTGCTTGGATGCAAATGGATATGACATGAAAGAACATGATGCACCCGAATCAAACAAAACTTTAGCAGGTTTGAGATTGACTGGAAGGTTACCAAGTATCACATCTGAAGAATTCTCTGCTTGAGCTGCATTCATCAGATTCACTCTAGCTTGCTTGGGATTGTGCTTGACAATAGCAGTACTGACAGGTGGAGGAGGCGGAAGGCTCCTTGGGTTTGGACACTTGTTAGCATAATGACCCTTCTGAGTGCACTTCTTGCAGACCACTTCTGAGAGAGGACGGTGATAAGGACCACTTGACTTGGAAGCTTGAAACTGAGTCTTGGACTGATTGCTTGGGTTGGGTGGGTGGGAGAAACCACGGCCACCAGAATGCTTGTTGTTGTTTGGAGGACGGAACACTAGAGGAGGTGGAAGCCAAAACTTCTGCTGCTTTGCGACCACTTGGGAAGAAGAAGAGCAGTTAACAGCATCTCTGATCCTCTTTTTGGAAGCTTCAACCCTGAGCTGGGCTGCCTCTTGCTTAAGAGCCATGTTATAGAATTGATCAAATTCATCCGGCTCGAACAAGGTGAGAGCTAGTTGGAGTTCATCCTTCAGACCACCATGGAACTGATAAATCTTGCTCTTGGAATCTGGGATGTCTTGCTTGGCATAGCGGGCAAGGTTCTGGAACTTGACATTGTATTGATAGACGGACATGGTGCCTTGCTTCAGGTTGCGGAATTGCTCACGCATGCCTTCAGTGACACTAGTTGGAATGTGGTGAGAGCGGAAATCCTTGCAGAAGTCAGTCCACGAGATTTCACGTCCACCTCTGGAATCTTTATACTGTTGCCACCAATCAGCAGCTTGATCCTTGAGTTGGAAGGCGGCAAACTTGACATAATCCTTAGGTCTCACGTTACTGCACTCGAAATGTTTCTTGATATCTGTTAACCAGTCTTCAGCATCAAGCGGATCCACACAGTAACTGAACGCCTTTGGTTGGTTTGCCAGGAATTGATTGAGAGTGGCAAAGTGATGTTGATGGAACATATTGCCTTGGCCTTGGTTCCCATGACCACCTTGATTTGCTTGGTTGGCTTGAAAGTTCTGCATCATTTGCATAAGCATCTGGGTGTTCTGGTTTGTCGCTTGCATAATTGCTCTCCAGGCCTCAGACGGAGGAGGAGGGGAAGGAGGACGATCAGGAACTTCTTCGCCCTCTGGGTTAGCGTTGGGAACCTTCTTAGGAGCCATCCTGAATGAGATGACAACTATTAGCCATTGATTGAAAATATAAGCTGAATCAATGGCTAGAATTGCAACATAAGCCTTCACAACAACATTCGAACAAAATGAACGAATGTAATACACAGTTTAATGGTACAACAATCTTCTCGAGAAGCCACTTGGGAGAACAAAAGGTAAATAAAATGAATAAAGAGCAGATAGAACAAATACAAGATAGAAGCTTCGTTCGACATGTTCGTGCTGAAAGCTCATGGAACGTGTTACAAAAGGGTTTTGCAATCCTCTGATCAGCATAGCCAAGGACCCTTTAAGATGCATCTCCCGATCGAAACAACGCCCATAAACCACTTCACTCAATGTAGAACCCCGAACACCATATCATGCATTCATTGGAAGAATGCCTACGAACTACTAGATGAACCCACCTATTAATTTCCGAAAGTTTCTAGTTATGCAATCAGGTGCTGGGGATACAGGGGAAGCATCGCGCACTCAACTCTAATCCTACATCCAGCTGTATCCATCCTTCAACACATAACCAGTTATTTGCGGAAACCGTTTACCTCGAACCTTCGAAATGCATCGGCTATACAAGCTATGGCAATACTCCCGAACTACCTCCCCGGTACTGGGTGATGTCGGGGTTATCTTGCCACTAACCGCATAGAAGAGTTTTCGATGTCGGCCGTCTTAAGTATTCTAGAACCGCTGCGATAGATTTGTGACGACAACACCTCAGAGCTCAACTCCCCGGGACACTACCACAACCCCTAAATGACAGGAGGCATCGAGAACAATGTTCTCATCACAAAGACATCGGAACAATCCAAACAATACTCGCGTGATCCTAAAAAAAAATTGTGAATTTTTTAGAGTAGAAGAGATAAGTAATCGTCAGGAGTCCTCACCAGAGTGATAAAGGGATGAGGAGTAAAAAGAAATCCTACTCTCCGATATATATATATAGGACTCAAAACATTTTCAAGTGTGTGCCTAGACTCAACCGTCAACGATTCGATAAATCAGTGGGGGCTCCTAGGTCGGAGAAGGCTCTGATTACCAACTTGTAATGCCCAGTATGAGATTATACCTCCTACGTGTCGAGGCACGACTTAAAGGTATACGCTCATACTAGAATGATCTCAAGTATGGTATCTTTGCACGACTCATGTAAAAGAGGGATGAAATTGCAAAAGAGTAGTTGGCTTACACTCGCCACGTCACACAATACATTACATAAGCAATCATCATCCAAATAACATCACAGTCCGACCACGGACGAAGATCCAAATGAAAGATACCACAAATAGATAACACAAGGACCGATCGCCCCTAGTAGAAGCCACTACTGATCCTCGAGATAAGACACGTAGTATCGCCCACGTTCTTCATCGAACTCCCAGTACAACTCTGAACCACCAGCGGTGTAGTTCTCCACGGTACCTGCATCTGGTGTTGTGTAGAAACTGTGAGCCACGGAGGACTCAGCAATCCCGTTCCCGGGTAACAAAACTATCTAAGCCTTGGGTGTGGAACAAGGCTGTAGAACAAGGTTGCAGCTGCACTAGCACTAGCTTACGTGTTTAGAGCGAGAAGAGAAGTGCCAACGATCGACAAGGTGATCATGAAGTGATCCTATCTAAGCACGTCAAACATAACCCCACCGTGTTCACTTCCCAAACCCCTTCGGAAAGCGACCGTCACAGTTACTCACGCTGGTAGTGTATTATGAACATGGTGTCAAGTTATCTACAACCGGATTTTAACAAATTCCCATCTGCCACATAACTGCGGGCACGGCTTTCGTAAGATCAAACTCTGCAGGGGTGTCCCAACTTAGCCCATCACAAGCTCACGATCTGCGGAGACGCACTCCAAAAATGGGAAGGCCCGAGTATTCTCGGAATCCCGTGCTCAAGATATTCCGACTAAGGTAAAACTAATCCAGCAAATCCTCCCGGCGTGCCGACACCCTGATAGTAGCCGCGCGTATCTCGTCTCAGGCCACGACCGGATGGGACATCCTACGGGTTTTTACCAGCCCTTGAGTTTCCTCGAGGTGGCCCCGTAGCCTACCCAGTTTGGACCAACACTCATGTGGAGCACTGGCCCAGGGTTGTTGATTAAGAAAAGGGTTTATAACTCCCTATGCAAGTTTTAATTGTTAGGAAAATGTAGTACCAAAGTTGGGACTTGCTGGAAAAGCTTTAGCGCTAAGCGGGTTATCGAGGGGGGCCCATAAACCCCAACCGTGTTAGGGACGCAAAATCAAGGAACATAACACCGGTTTAGACGGTTCCAAGGGAGGCATGAGTGGAACAAAACACCAAGCAAAGGCTTAGCCTTCCACCCATTGCCAAGTATATAGATGATTTAGTATAACAGTTTATATAGTGTGATATCCCAACAAAAACTTCATCATGAAGCAAGAATCTTCAATTCTTCTCCTGCAACTAACAATGCTATAAGAGGGGCTGAGCGGAAGCTTACGTAGCCAATCAAAGGTTTGCTAGGATGGGTGGTTAGAGGGTTTCATGGCAACAATAGGAGGCTGACAAACAGACAAAGGCATCGAGGCAATAAGCTAAAGAGCGAGACAGCTAGCAATAGGCAAAGATAGTAATGATATCTGGGTCAGGTCATCTTGCCTGTTAAGTCGTCGGTGGGATCTAAGACGGCTCCTCGTACTCAGGCTCGGCAAGATGCTCGAACTCTGTCTCGGCTCCCGGCTCTACTCAACACAATAACACAACACAACACAACATCAAACATGGTGCAATGCACAAACAACATGATGCAAGACATAACGAGAGATGCGAGTAAGATGTGCGTAAGCATGTGGAAGCACTTGAGCCTAAGGTGAAGATGAAGGAAAAGGCCTCATCTTGGAAAACCAAGCGTTCCATTGGATAGAGGGGAAGATTTCGGTTGAAATCGATATAAAGATCGCCGGAAACGGACACACGGTTTGCAAATGGCAAGCAAAACAATATTCACAAAAAGCTGAAGTTTACGGCCACATGGCATCTTTGGAGCAAGAAATAATTATGCTAGAGCACTCAAACATGGAGAAAAAGGGCATGGATGTGAAGTAGACATGTTACGTAACAAGCATGAACTTATAACACACCCAAAAACCTACTGGAACACAATTAACTAAGCATGGCAAGTTGCAATAAATTTATCCAAGTCAAAATCTGGGAAGACAAAAACATCATCACGATGCTGCCTTCGGAGGCACAAAACAACATGCATATCAACTCCACTAAGTATAAAAAAATCATGGACATGTAATAGACATATCATACAGCAAACAACTCCATTGGAGCAACTCCATAGGAGGCATGGATCAATATCAACAAGCTACACCAAATTGATCATGCTGATAAAAACCAAACAGGTAAAATTTATAGCAACTTGGGAGCAAGAAATAAATAAGCTACAGCAAGCCATATATGCAAAACAGGGCATGGATGGATAGAGCATAATATGTACAACAAGGAATGATCATTTTACATACTAAAACATGCATGGATTTGAGTGGGGCATCAAGCAAACATAGCATCAGGTTAAAACAGATTCCAGACTTAGCAGTTTTTTCACTAAGTATAAAACAGTAACGTTGGCATGGCATGTTTACAAGCTTGTTTAAGTCACCTCAAGGCATATCATGGAAAGTGAATTGCACCACAGCAAAGACCATAAGATGGTGCTTCTAAAACATATTGACATGTGACATGAAGACAAACAAACCAATAGCAATGAGCAATTCAAATCAGCATCTCACAACAAGTTTCAGCACTTCACAGCCACATGCACTTTTGCAACAGAGATTAACATGGCAATATGACACCTAACATGAATGCTACAGCAACCATCATGTAGAGCACTTCACAATGAACATTTTGACATATCATATGCTCCATTTGGATAAACATGCAGAAAGTTATCATATCTCAAACATGGCAACAAAATAACAAGTAACAACAGTTTTAAACAAGTAGCACTCTTGCCACCATGATTAGGTCATCAAGATGAACTCAAACAAGCATGCCACAATGGAACAAAATGAAGAGCACATCACCACGATCATTTTGATATAATACACGCCCAAAACGGATCTACGAACACGAAGTTACAGCCATGCAAAGGAGGCAACAAAAATATAGCAGATCTGGGGACTTAGTTGAAATTTTAACTAAGGAAAAAAACACAAGCGAGCGGGGAATAACTATACGACGCACAGAGGCGAGGGTTAGGCTTCTAACCACTGGGCTCGGCCCAGGTCGGAGCAGAGGTAGATCGGGCCGGCAGAGCTGGACTGGCTTGGGCTGTGGCCCACGCGGCCAGGGAGGTCCAGGAGCAAGGCCGCTCGAGCTCTTGCTCGTTCCCGAGCGAGGCGAAGACGGCGGCGACAACGCAGCTCGGGGCGTCGGCGAGGAGAGGGGCTGACGAAGGTTCGCGGCGGCGGCGGGGAGGACGGATCCGGCCGGGACCCGGTGGATCTGACCGACCGGCGGCGGATCTGGCGAGGTGGCCGACGGGCGGAGGAGGCGGCGACGGTCGGGCTTTAGCCGGCGGGAGCGAGGCCGAGGTGGTGGCTGAGAGGAGGCGGCGTAGATCTTGGCGGCGGGGAGGTCCACGGCGGGGCGGCGCGGCGGCGCTCGCCGGCGGCGGTCGGCGCGCGGAGCACTACGGGCGCGAGGCGGCGGAGGGCGCGTGGGCCGGGCGGGCCGGCCTCGGGCTCGCGGGCCCGCGGCGGCGCTGGTGGGAGGCGGCGGCGGAGGGGCCACGTGCCGCCCTGAGAGTAGCTGAGGGGGGCGGAGCAGACGTGTCCGACCGGAACGGACGTGTCCGGCGGCGCGGAGGAGCTCTGGTTAGGGTTTCATCCGCAAAATGGACGTGGGGGACGTTTTTATAGGCATAGGGGTGCAGTTTTCGGCCACGCAATCGTGATCCGACGACCGAGAGGATGGAGAGGGTTGTGCTGGGTTAGTGGGATGTTGTGTAGGGGGTCTTGGGCCAAAAGGAAGAGGAGCTTTTAGCCCACTAGGTTAACCGTTGGAGTAACAAACGAACTCCAAACGCCACGAAACTTGACAGGCGGCCTGCACGTACCAAAACAACAGCGTACGACAAGTCTCACAACAAACCGGGAACGTTACACGGCCTCACACGAAAGAAGGACTCGGGGTCCACGGACACGCGTGAGAGTGTCGGAACTCAAAACGGACAACGGGAAGAGATGAGTGGGACCGAGTGCAAGTGACAACATGAATGAAATGCAATGCACATGATAACATGACATGGACGAAATGCACACACGCACGCGACAAAACGCAGAAACCCGAAATGAAAGAAGAGCCCAGAATGGAATTGTTGAAGCCAAAGTTGCATATATTGCCATAATTGGAAAGTGTTACATCCGGGGTGTTACAACATGTCTGAGTACAGACAACTACAAATGAAAAAGGCTGAAGAGCCTGACTATCTACAACACTCGTACAAGATCGTAGCTGAGGTAACAAGCTACTTGTCGAAGTCCAAGCAGAACTACTAGTGAGACAGAAGTCTCATCTACAAAACATAAATTAAGCAAACATGAGTACAAAGGTACTCAACAAGACTTACATCAGATCCTATCATACATGCATTTGTATCAAGAAGGCAAAGTGGGGTTTAATTGCAACAAGCGAGCTTTGACTCAGTGGCTATCCTGTTCTACGACTGCTGGTAACTCTTTGAGGTGGCGCACACGAGTCCACTAATCACCACTCAATACACCACTATGGATTCATCCCCGTCTCCCTACGAGAAGGCCATCCATAGCACTCACACTTGTCTTGAGTATTTTAGAGTATCCACTTCAAGTTATCTATGTACCATGTAAGCATCCAAGAAGTCCATAACCATGGACCCGGCTATTCGAATAGATCATGTTAACCCTGCATGGGTGTACTTCTTCACACATGCTCTTGCCACTTACCGCCATGTACACATCGTGTATCTGGGCAACCTTCAAGCGGAAGCCTGGCTAGGGTGTCGGCCACGACCTGACTAACCACACAAGACTCTAGTCCAGGTTTATCGCCTATTCGGGTTTCATCCGCAAGGGAGTCCGGCCGAGGTTTCCATCACGGCCCCAAACAATGTGAGCAGGGTTCCCAAGCCTACCATCCGGGTGCCTCTTGGTACACCGTGCCACCTATGCCTAGTCTGTCCCAAGCCCACCCTGCCGGATGCCACTTGGTAGAGAAATAACACTACCTACAAACACCAGAAACTAGTTGCGACTCCTGGACAGAGACCAAGTTGGTTAATAAGTCGAGAGGGGCACTTAAGCATTCCAATGCGTGGTAGTAGCTAGTCATTGGACAACATACACAGAACTCAGTTCTTAGGGACGGTTCCAGTGAGACAACCCACCATGTACTCCTACATGGCCTCTCACCGCTACCTTTACCAAATAGTGTTCACACAATTGACTCTCAGCATCAGAACATAGCATAACACTCCAATTCATTCCCAATTAATCATACCTGACACACTCTAAGCAATAGCAGGCATGGCATGGTAAGAACACAACATGGCTTCAATCAACTATTTACTGTGGCAATGACAGGTCATGCAGAGGAATGGGTTCAACTACCGCAACATAAAGTAGAAGTTGAATCGTTGTTGTCCTAATGAAATAACAGAGAGTAGGAGTGAGAGAGTGGGATTGTATCAGAATGGACAAGGGGGTTTGCTTGCCTGGTAGATCAACAGTAGAGCACTGCTCCTCCGACAGGTACTCTGGAACGGTCTCCGGAGCTGGACCTATCGAGAAGGATGGTGCCGACAATCAAACACAGGCATATGGAACAATATGATGCATGCACATGGCATGAATATGTGATGTCGTTTGAGCTAATGCAACTAGCATTCATTTGGGTGAAGTCCAATTGAACCAAGGATTCAAATGCAAGTCCAAACTTTAAGCATTATAAATGCCCTTTATGTATTTCATATATTCAGTAGGTATAACTTCATTTGTCATGCATGAAAATGGTACAGATGGATAGACCGAAATTTTCTGATAATTTTTCATGTATAAATTATTTCAATCTGAGCTACGGTTGAATTTCTGTGATTTTTTGAAATTTAAACTATTTTCTGGAATTTCGCGAGTTAAAATAATTCCAGAAAATCATTTATTGCGTCAGCACTACGTCATGCCTGCGTCAGCAAGTCAACAGCGCTGACTGAAGTCAAACCTGATGTGTTGGGTCCACACGTGATACAGGGTGGAACCCTAATCAGCGGATCTTTCACGAAATGGAGGGGATCCCACAATGAACACGAAGAACACGAGAGGGAACACGAGGGAAAACACGAGAGAATCACTCAAACCAACAAGAACAAGTCACACATATGCTAGATCCTCGAAACACAAAGAGATACAAGATCCATGATCAACAAGGGACGATACAAAGGGTAACCGGTTCTTCTCCGTGAGGAGGTCTTGGGGTCTTCTCCGTAAAGGAGGTCTTGAATCCGTGTGGATCTTCTCCGTAGAGGGGCCGCAGTCACTCACAAGGAGATGAACCACTAGATGAGCAAAGCTCTAGGTATCAAATGAGCTATCACTAAGCTAACCCTCATTAGGAGGAGGTGGAGGAGTATATATAGTCTAGGGCCACGAAGGGGTAAGTGGGAGAGGGATACATGGGCCTCTGGCCCGATAACTGTGCGCAGACAGCAGGTAGCGGACGTCCGACGGCTACCGGACGTCCGGTGGCTCGCGAGGGTCCGGACGTCCGGAAGTCTTCGGACTTCCGCTATTTTCCTTCTGTCGTCGAAGTCACGGACGTCCGGTGGCCTCCGGTCGTCCGGTCGCCTGGGAGTCGCCGGTCGTCCGGTAGATGCCGGACGTCCGGAGCCTGAAGCTTTTCCAGCAGCTTCTCTTGTTCCTTGTACTTCGTGTCCTCGCCGTCTTGTCCAATGCTCCCAGCTGTTCCATGGCCTCCCTCTTGGTTCCTGGTCATGCATAGCACATATATTTCAGGTAGTAGCCATGTCTCACATGTAGAAAGTGGGGGTTCAGAGAGGAGCGAGTGAACCTTGTGTCCAATTGTGTGTGGTTGAGGTCTCGTCGAGTGAACATGGGGATGATCATGGGATACACCGTATCATCTCCCCTCCCTTGGGAAAGATCCGACCTCGGATCAAAAACCTCATCACCATGGAAACGGTTGTCGTGGCCGGACTTGTAGTTGGACCGAGATGAAGACTTGGCGTAATCCAAGTAGTCCAAGGTGTCGTCGGAGTGGTATACATGCAAGAAGGTCAAACACAAACGACACTCGGAAATACAATGGTTAGCGCACAAGTGTCTATCATGCAAGAATGGGTCCGCGTGACAAATTTGGGCATGGCAAGGCACAAGATGCTTATCGAGAAGATGTACAATGACATGTAAAGCATTCATGTGATCAAATGCATTTGAGGTGCACACAAAGGTGTTGTGAATGTGATCAATGCAACCATTGTGCAAAATGATGTCATAGTGTGACGGTGTATCAAATGCATGAACATGGTAATCGATGCTCAACATGTGTATGTTATCATGCAATTGATGGAGGACAATATGATGATGATGTATGAATATGCCATCAAGAAAGATCACAACAAATTTACTAAGGAAATGCACAAGCTCATATATCATGGATGACATGGGAATACACGATGCAACAAGGCAATCATAATGTGAGTCAATCCATGCATAATATGCAAATTTGTCATGTGTATGATATGTCCATGGAGCATGGCATGTGGGCACACAATCAACAAATATGAAGGTTTTGGTGCAATGTGCCAAAGGAGTTTTGATATACCAATGCTCGATGTTGTGGCATGAGTGAAGGTCCGAAGGTGCATCCAATAAGTCCGAGCGCTCCTCATCTTGAAGGTCCATCTCCAATGTAGGTCCTCTCTCCAATAGATGTATCATGGAGACAATAAGAAGAAGACAACAATGAAAGAATGACCCATCCAATATGCGTATGTGAGGATGGCTCAAAGGGAAGGAGTTCACCTTAAGGAGATTCTCGCGAATGTTGGTGTTGCACATCATATATGCCTTCGCATGACCAAGTTGTCGCGTGACGGCACCGCCTTGTGAATCCTTCAAAATGAAAGAACATGACAAACACTCGGAAAAACAAATGAGGTTAGCGTGAATGCAAAACCTAGCATTCGTGAGGGAAAATACCCAACAAGTGCTTGCATCATTCTTATCATAAGAAAGGATAAGGTAATGTGGCATGGCATGTAAGCATATGATGCGATAACAACCAAAGGCATTAGGCTCAAACAAGCAAGAATGCATCACAAGAAGGGTGTCAAAGTCTCCGAGATCAACAAGCATAGCACGGTTGCACTCATTATAAGTGAAAATGAGAGATGCAACTATTGGAGACAAGTGACAATGGTCAAGATATATCATGTGAAATGCATGAACATATATGTCATCAACCCAAGAAAGCAAGTAAGAGAGGAACATGGGTGATGCAACATAGCAAGCAAGCATATTGATCAAGTCAAGCAAGCTAGTAGTGCAAAGATGCAACATACTAGAAGTAATCATGGCAACCATGGCATGTGTGCAAATAGTGAGAATACATGATGCACATGGCATAGCACAAGCATGAAAGCAAGATATGAGCAAAATAGCATCAATGTGTTGATGAGAGGCCATATGGAAATAGCAATGGGATATCATGACTCTCTCAACACAAGAATCAACAATAGCATGGGGCACAAAGAAATCATGGCAATAGGTACTAGTGTCTCCACCAAGCATGCAAATACACATAGGAGTATCATAATGGTGAATCATTGGTAATTGCAAGCAAGGGTCACAATTGCATGGCAAAATCATAGCAAGAGGCATAACATGCAAAGTGAACACGATAGTATGGGCATAATGTGAGAATTGGAAAATAGCCTATAGCCGTGTGAGAGCCAAGTAAAAGAGATGCGCGTAGTGGTTGCGCGAAGAGAACGGTGGTAGGGACAATCCACGGGATCCCAAATCGTCGTTGCTCTCAAGAGCTCTTTTCGTCAACTCATGGGATTGTGAGGTTGACGAGTTTGCAAAAGTACCTACACAAGACAAAGGCAAAGGAAAAATTGTATGTGCGTGGTATATGTACACATCATCCATCATGATGCGCACGTGCAAGTGTTGGTTAGCACATAATATCCAATGCTCAAATAAATGAGATGCGTGGTATAGAAACATGTCATCCATCATGAGAGGTTTGTTGTTATGTATGGCATAATGGAGACTCAAGTTGTGTGATGCATCACGAGAAATATCATTGTGATTCATGGAATGCATATGGTGCACACAATCATGGTAATCATGCAAGGTATGGAATGCATCAAACTCTCCTAGTATGTATGAGGAAACTATGGGGGTCTCCTCATGAGCATCAATGGAAACATCACATGGAGAATATTGACAACATCCAAAGCAAAGCATATTTGGAACAATGTGTTCATGGCATGGCATAGTAGATGAATTGCGCAAATTATGTAAAGGGAGCATGGCAATATCATCGCATGAAAAACAAAAGCCAATGACCATCATCTTGTCATCTATGCCACAAGTGCAAATAGGATTTACTTTAATGGGGCATGCATAGTTACTATGTTGAGATTGAAATGAAACAATATGAGAAATCTCACTCATAGCATATGACAAGTTCAAAGGATTATCAAACATGATGTGACCAAAAGAATTTTCACATGATATCCTATGGAGCATAGCATCACAACTAGGCAACTCAACATGCTCATCATCATATTCATCATAAATAGGTAAGTCATGACATGATGAAGTCGCACTAGCATGAAGCATGGAAATAGGTGTGTCAACATCATGCAAGCAATCATTGTCAAGATAGTCCACTAGTGGGACGAGAGAAGCACCATCACCTATGTTACCTTTAGAGCTCCGCTCATGTGTTGTAGGTGAGGTTGCAACTTGATGGTACCATGTGGGGGGTGCAACTTCTTCCACCATGGCCATCGCTTTGTCCATTGGGGGGATGGACTCATTGAGGGTAGTATTGTCGTCATGTAGGAGACCTAGCACCAAAGAAAATACACTAGGAGTAGAGGTTAAGTCGTTAGAAATCATAGTGGCCTCACATGCCCTATCAACTACCTCACTCACTAAGTGTTGTGGCTCACTCACTCCCTCGTGGATGCTCTCACTCGTATGGTTGGTGGAGTCACTCAAACGGCTCTCAACCTCACATAGGAGGAGTGGCATGCTCTCATGTGTGGGGCTAGTGGTGGGCACACTCATCCTCTCAAGGGAAATGCTCTCAAGATCACATATGGTGGAGTCACTCATATCGCTCATGTGGTGGTGGCTCTCCTCACATGGGAATTGGGGCATCTCGTCATATGTGGATGTCGAAGAGGTGTAGGTGCAATAGTCTCCATGCTCAACTTCCTCATCCGTAACGCCTCCAAAGATGAATGTCGTAGGGTGTGGCAAATCATCACGCTCCTCCGAGGTCAAAGAGAAGGTCTCATGCTTGCTCGCGTAGCTTGACCCGGAGTAGTAGTCCAATATGGGCGCCGTCTTCATGGTGTCGAAGAGGTTCATGCTCGTCGCCGTGGTCGAAGGGGATGGCCCATGCTCGACCGTCTTGTCGCCGTCTTGATGTGGGGAGCTTCCGAAGATGGAAGTGTCACCCTCGCTCGTAGGTGCTCGCCTTGTAGTTGGAGATGTCGATGTAGGCGAACTCATGGGAAGTAGGCAAAGATGCCGTACGTCCGAAGGCGAAGATGCCTTGATAGCACTTGGCGAAGATGCCGAAGTGGTGGTTGTAGCCGTAGCTCCGTCTTGGGTGTGCTTGTCTCGCGGTCTTCTCTGATGCTCTTGAAGCTTGGCCTTGGCGTGATGTAGAGCTTCTTCGGACTTGGAGATATGCGCTTGTCGAGCATCGTCATGATGATGATGTCGTTGTCGTGTTTGAGCTCTTGGTAGATGTCGTTCGTCGTCGTCGTGCACATGATGCTTGGAGGTGACTTGCCCTTCATGACGATGTCGGTGGTCGCCATGGCGGTGTGGACGTGGAAGACTTGCTCTTGCATCATGTTTGCGCTCCGAAGACTTGTGACTTGAACGTCGCCGCCGAGAGGATGACGAAGGGGAAGAAGACTTGTGATCGACCACCAAGTGTCGGAGCTTCGCCATTTGTTTGTTGAAGGAGTCGCACATGTCGTCGAAGGAAGCCATTGTCCTTGTCTGGAAGTGTCGTTGTTCGATGGTGATGTTTTCCAAGCACTCTTGCATTTCTCGTTGTAGTCCGATGGTTTTCGCGTGGATGTCCTTGTTCGCGCCGTCGATGTCGAAGACCGGAGATGAAATGCCTTGCCTATCCATCACAAAACGCTAGCAAGTATGAGTGGGAGAAAGAGAAGAACTAGACCAAATGTACCTTGACCGATGTTGAAGATGGATCAATGATCACTCAAATGTGGAACAAGGAAATAGCACAATTGGTACCAATTCTTGTCGGTTTCTCACACGTACACAAGTAAAGCTTATGGTGGAGCTCGGTGAGGATAGTGGCACAAAAATTTGATGCAAAATGTTAGCAAGACTCAATAAAGTTGAAAGAGATTCACAAATTCGCAAGTGAAACAAGTAGACCAAAAGCAATATGTGGCACACGGAAACACACACACGGATAGATAGATGGGGTCGTGCAACCAAGGAATGAGCACAAAATGTGGAGTCCACGGAAAACGCTCGTGTTGCACAACTCAAGAGAGACGCTAGCACGATTGCTCAATAGGCGGATACGACACTTGTGCACAACCTATAAGATGCAAATGTATGAACTTTCTATTCCAAGTATGCTATGTGTATGATGTTCCGGTGCTTTGAGCACAAGATGATCCAAGATGATCAAGTATGATATGATATGTTGTGATGCTATGGCTCTTGCTTACAAGCTTCTTTGTCTTTCTCTTTTTGCTTAAAAGCTTTATTCTCTCTTTTTTTTGTATATGGACACGATGCACAAACCAAGATAGCAATTGTGTATATGCGGGAACAATCTTGTGACACAAGGGATGATATGATGATACCAATATGATATGGTATATATGCAATGGAAGGGCGGATCGATGACCACTAATGGGCACAAGTAACGTTGCCGGCAATACTCAAAGGCTAGTCTCGATAGGCAAGTGACGCAAAATGGGCTAGGGGTTAACAATGCAATTGCAAGGGGAAGATACAAAGATGTCGTCGAAGTTACCGTCCGTGTAGATGATGAGAGGTGGTGCTCTTGATGTAGACCCGTTCCTAATTAGCCGAAACACCTTAGGAAACGGAAAAACCACAACTCAAAATCTCAAGGATAAATGTCAAATGGTGGTAGCGGCAATGCCGTGGTGGTTGCGGAAGTGGAAAGATGGGCTATACACGATGTCGGAGTTGAAGTCACGGTCCCTAAGTAGCCGAAACACCTTAGGAGACACAAGCCACAACTCAAACAAGCTCAACAAAATTGGGTTAGGTTGGGTTGGTAGTGTATAGTGGGCTATGCTATGCGGAAGTGGTGGTGGTGGTTGATGAAGAAGCAATGGTCCCTAAGTAGCCTAAACACCTTAGGAGACTCAAATCACTACTCAAGCAACCACAAATGCTATGGGGAACAAAACTGGTTAGGTTGCGGAAGTCGGTGGTGGTTATGCGGATGATGTGGTGGAGGCCCTAGGCAAAGATGCCAAAATCCACAAAATATGATGGAGTCAAATGAATATGGTGGTATTTTTGTGGAATGGGGGACGTCAAGAGCTTCAAAACGAGCTCAAGAACGTCCAAATCGAAGTTCGTATGAATTAGTTATGACCAAAACAAAAATCTGCCGAAGTCAAAATCTGGGGATACCGGACGTCCGGAAAAGACCGGAAATCCGGTAATTTTTGCTGTATAGGTGGTTCCGGTCGTCCGGTGAGTTCCGGACGTCCGGTGCTTCGAGAGGGTCCGGACGTCCGGTAAAACGCCGGTCGTCCGGTGGGTCGGGGTCAACTCGAGATTTGAGATCCGGGACGCGATTTTGGGCGGAAAATGGAGATTTTGGGGTCAAAATTGATGAGATTTCGTGGATGAAAGATGGGGAAACTTGGGGAAATGCTAGATCCACTTGAAACCAAGCAAATCCATGGATCAAAATCAACAAAACATCAACAAACCAACAGATCACAAAAAATTTTGGGGCTATTTTTGGTGGGGATTTTCGAATTTTGGACGAAATCACACAAAACAAGGGTAGAAAACGGTGGAGGGGGCTCCAAATTCGTGAGAAACCTTGGCTCTTGATACCATATGATACAGGGTGGAACCCTAATCAGCGGATCTTTCACGAAATGGAGGGGATCCCACGATGAACACGAAGAACACGAGAGGGAACACGAGGGAAAACACGAGAGAATCACTCAAACCAACAAGAACAAGTCACACATATGCTAGATCCTCAAAACACAAAGAGATACAAGATCCATGATCAACAAGGGACGATACAAAGGGTAACCGGTTCTTCTCCGTGAGGAGGTCTTGGGGTCTTCTCCGTAAAGGAGGTCTTGAATCCGTGTGGATCTTCTCCGTAGAGGGGCCGCAGTCACTCACAAGGAGATGAACCACTAGATGAGCAAAGCTCTAGGTATCAAATGAGCTATCACTAAGCTAACCCTCATTAGGAGGAGGTGGAGGAGTATATATAGTCTAGGGCCACGAAGGGGTAAGTGGGAGAGGGATACATGGGCCTCTGGCCCGATAACTGTGCGCAGACAGCAGGTAGCGGACGTCCGACGGCTACCGGACGTCCGGTGGCTCGCGAGGGTCCGGACGTCCGGAAGTCTTCGGACTTCCGCTATTTTCCTTCTGTCGTCGAAGTCACGGACGTCCGGTGGCCTCCGGTCGTCCGGTCGCCTGGGAGTCGCCGGTCGTCCGGTAGATGCCGGACGTCCGGAGCCTGAAGCTTTTCCAGCAGCTTCTCTTGTTCCTTGTACTTCGTGTCCTCGCCGTCTTGTCCAACGCTCCCAGCTGTTCCATGGCATCCCTCTTGGTTCCTGGTCATGCATAGCACATATATTTGAGGTAGTAGCCATGTCTCACATGTAGAAAGTGGGGGTTCAGAGAGGAGCGAGTGAACCTTGTGTCCAATTGTGTGTGGTTGAGGTCTCGTCGAGTGAACATGGGGATGATCATGGGATACACCGTATCAACACGTCAGTGACACAGAGCTAACAAAGGGTTATTTCTAAACTAATTAAAAGGTTAGGGGCGCTGGGACCCACTTTCAGTGCCACAGAAGGGTTAGTTAAATGGTGATTAGCCCTAAGCTAATCACCTGACTGATGGGACCCACTGGTCGGTGGCACGGGCGGCGACTCATCGCCGGCGACCTCTGGCGCGGTGGTGTCCGCGCTACGGTTCACGGGAGCGACGGCTAAGAACACCGGGGCGTAGCCCGTGCTCTCCCGCATCTAGGGGGCAGGTGGGAGGATGTAGGGCGGTCGGAGCACGCTGGAGCGAAGCTCGCGGCGGCGCCGGAGTTCGAGCAACGACGGGTTCGGCGTTGCGGTGCACTAGGGAACGCGCTGGTGAGTGCTACGTGCTCCTGGTGAGGTACGGAGCACGGTTCCGCGCTCGGAGATGAGCTGCGGTAACTCTAGCTGCGGCGGCGACACGGCACGACGGCGAGGAGCTGCGGCCATGGCGAAGAGCGGAGCTAGTGTGCGCAAGAATGAGGGGGAGAAGAGGGGTTCGGTAGAGGAGCTCACGACGATTGCAGTGATGTGGACGGTGAGCTCGGAGGAGGGCCGGAGCGAGTAGGGCGGCGTAGGGGATCTCCGGTGACCGATGATGAAGGCGACGGCGGTGACGTCTCTACGGGGCGTCCGGCAACTCGTAGCTCGACGGAGAGGTAGAGGACGACGTGGCGGAGCTCTCGGGCACGTCCGCTGGGCGTGAAGTGGCCGGTGGCCATGGCAACGATGAGCGGCGGCGACGGTGGCTTCGGCGACGCGCGGGAGAGAGAGACAGAGGAGGGGAGAGGCCGCGAGAGAGTGTGGGAGAGGTCCGGGGGGCATGTGGCGTCGACCAGAACATGCAGAGCGACGAGGGGGAGGGCAGGAAGGCAGGGAGGAGGTGGCGTCCATGCGCACGGCGGTGGGCGCGTGCCTGTCCTTCTGTCGTCGCTAGGAGGACGACGGCGCTGGTGGGCTGGGCCGCCAGGTAAGTTCCCTTTTTTTACTTTCTTTTCTGTTTTCTATTCTGTCATTTGTTTTGATTTAAGAACTAAATCATTTTGTTTTCTTCTGACAATTTTGCAGGGACCCAAGGAATTATTCCAAGCCCCTCACAATAAATCAGAAGTTTTGGACATATATAAAAAGTATAGCATATATATATCCAATGCAAATAATTATTGCTTTAATTCCAAATGCCCAAAATAAATATTTATGAGCTCCTAAAAATATTGGTTTGAATTTTACCTCGGATCAATATTTTCAGAGAGAAACATGAACATTTTCTAGGACCCTTTTGGAGCAATTTTTATCTGGGTCATTTTTCAAAAAGATTCCTGAGGGTTTCACATGTCCCCAATTCAAATTCATTTTAAAAATTAAACAAGATGCAACACCAAAGCTAGCCTAGTGCATACCAGAACTAGGTATGTGACACTATAATTTTTTATTGTTCCATGCTATTATATTATCCTTCTAGGATGTTTTATGGGCTTTTATATACACTTTTATATGATTTTTGGGACTAAACTATTAACCCAGAGCCAAGTGCCAATTTCTGTTTTTCTCTTTTTTTAGAGTATCGCAGAAAAGGAATATCAAACGGAGCCCAATTGACCTGAAACTCAACTGAGCTAATTTTTTGACTAGAAGAAGCCTAGGAAGTGCCGGAGGGGGACCAGAAGGTTCCCGGGCTGCCCACAAGCGTAGGGGGCACGCTCCCCTGGACGCGCCCCCCTGCCTCGTGGACAGCCCGGAGGTCCCCTTTACTTGTCCCCGACTCCAACACCTCCTATATATACAGAAACCTCCGAAAAATAACCTAGATTGGGAGTTCCGCCGCCGAAAGCCTCTGTTGCCACCGAAAACCTATCTAGACCCATTCTCGCACCTTGCCGGAGGGGGGGAATCCCTCTCCGGTGGCCATCTTCATGATCCCGGCGCTCTCCATGACGAGGGAGGAGTAGTTCACACTCGGGGTTGAGGGTATGTATCAGTAGCTATGTGTTTGATCTCTCTCTCTCTCTCGTGTTCTTGAGATGGCACGATCTTGATGTATCGCGAGCTTTGCTGTTATAGTTGGATCTTATGATGTTTCTCCCCCTCTACTGTCTTGTGATGAATTGAGTTTTCCCTTCGAAGTTATCTTATCGGATTGAGTCTTTAAGGATTTGAGAACACTTGATGTATGTCTTGCATGTGCTTATCTTGGGTGACAATGGGATATCACGTGATCTACTTGATGTTTGTTTTGGTGATCAACTTGCGGGTTCCGTGACCTTGGGAATCTATGCATAGGGGTTGGCACACGTTTTCGTCTTGACTCTCCGGTAGAAACTATGGGGCACTCTTTGAAGTTCTTTGTGTTGGTTGAATAGATGAATCTGAGATTGTGTGATGCATATCGTATAATCACACCCACGGATACTTGAGGTGACAATGGAGTATCTAGGTGACATTAGGGTTTTGGTTGAT
Source organism: Secale cereale (assembly GCA_902687465.1). Taxonomy (NCBI): domain Eukaryota; kingdom Viridiplantae; phylum Streptophyta; class Magnoliopsida; order Poales; family Poaceae; genus Secale; species Secale cereale. Next base: position 57,602,965 of record LR738710.1, on the reverse strand, counting down.
TTGTATCTTAAGGTTTTGTTCTAGTACGAACTCTATGATAGATCGAACGGAAATAATAGCTTCGTGCTATTTTACTACGGACTCTTGAATAGATCGATCAGAAAGAATAACATTGAGGTGGATTCGTACCCTACAATAATCTCTTCATTTGTTCTCTGCTATTAGTAACTTTGCAGTGACTCTTTGTTGCATGTTGAGGGCTAGTAATATGATCCAATTATGTTATCCTTGTTGAGAGAACTTGCACTAGTGAAAGTATGAACCCTAGGCCTTGTTTCTACACATTGCAATACCGTTTATGCTCACATTTATCATTAGTTACCTTGCTGTTTTTATATTTTCATATTACAAAAACCTATATCTACCATCCATATTGCACTTGTATCACCATCTCTTCGCCGAACTAGTGCACCTATACAATTTACCATTTTATTGGGTGTGTTGGGGACACAAGAGACTGTTTGTTATTTGGTTGCAGGGTTGTTTGAGAGAGACCATCTTCATCCTATGCCTCCCACGGATTGATAAACCTTAGGTCATCCACTTGAGGGAAATTTGCTACTGTCCTACAAACCTCTACACTTGGAGGCCCAACAACGTCAACAAGAAGAAGGTTGCGTAGTAGACATCAAGCTCTTTTCTGGCGCTGTTGGCGGGGAGGTTAGTGCTTGAAGGTATATCTTTAGATCTTGCAATCGAATCTTTTAGTTTCTTGTTTTATCACTAGTTTAGTTTATAAAAGAAAAATACAAAAAAAATGGAATTTAGGTTACCTCATATGCTTCATCTTTTTAATATCTTTCGTGAAAATGATGGAAAGGAAAATTGTGCCCAAGTACTAGAAGAAGAATGCATTAAAATGTTTGGCACTAAATCTTTGAATGATGAGAGTGATTATGCTTATGATATGAAAAGGCCCAAGCTTGGGGATGCTATGTTTTAAGAAGATGATATTTTTTGTTCCCCAAGTTTTGATGAGCAAACTTATTTTGATGAAAGCATGCCTCCTATTTATGATGATTATTGTGATGACATGTATGCTATAAAGAATAAATATAACCATGAAACTTGTCATCATGATTTTAGTTTTCAATTGGATCATGCCTCACATGATAGTTATTTTGTTGAGTTTGCTCCCACTACTATTGATGAGAAGAATTTTTCTTATGATGGGAGTAGTAAAATTTTCTATGCAAGTAGATCATGAAAAGAATGCTTTATGTGCTGATTATATTGTTGAATTCATTCATGATGCTACTAAAAATTATTATGAGAGAGGATCATATGCTTCTACATATTGCAATAAAATCAAGTTTCCTCTCTATGTGCTTAAAATCTTGAAGTTATACTCGTTTTCCCTTCCTATGCTAGTTGATTATCGCTCCATTAAGTTGTTTGCTCACAAAATCCCTATGCATAGGAAGTGGGTTAGACTTAAATGTGCTAGTTATATTCTTCATGATGCTCTTTTTATGTTTCAATTCTTATCTTTTACGCGAGCATCATTGAAATCATCGTGCCTAGCTAGGTGCGTTAAACGATAGCGCTTGTTGGGAGCCAACCCAATTTTATTTTCTTTGATTTTTCTTATGTTTATGAATAAATGTTGCATCTAGCTTCTGTTTAGATGTGGTTCTGTGTTTTAATTAGTGTTTGTGCCAAGTAGAACCTTTGGGAAGACTTGTGGGAAGTTTATGCGATCATGCTGTAAAAAACAGAAACTTTAGCGCTCACGAGATTAGATACCATTTTTTACTGGAGAGTGCTTTTTATTTGATTCTTTTTGCAGATGATTAATAGACAAATTCCTCACGTCCATCAATTAATTTCGGAATTTTTAGAGTTATAGAAGTATTCGAAAGTTACAGATTGCTACACACTATTCTATTTTTTGACAGATTCTGTTTTCTATGTGTTGTTTGCTTATTTTGATGAATCTATGAGTAGTATCGGAGGGTATGAACCATGGATGAGTTGGAATACAATAGATATTACACCAATATGAATTTAGAATGAGTTCACAACAGTACCTAAGTGGTGGTTTTATTTTCTTATACTAACGGAGCTTACGAGTTTTCTGCTAAGTTTTGTGTTGTGAAGTTTTCATGTTTTGGGTAAAGATTTGATGGACAATGGAACAAAGAGTGGCAAGAGCCTAAGCTTGGGGATGCCCCGGATGGCATCCCCTCTTTTGACTTCGTTCATCGGTAACTTTACTCAATGGTATATTTTTATTCACCACTTGATATGTGTTTTGCTTGGAGCGTCAATTTGTTTTATTTTGTTTTGCTTGCTGTTTGAATAATCCCAAGATCTGAAATTCTTAATTGTTAGAGAGTCTTCACATAGTTACATAATTATTCAACTACTCATTGATCTTCACTTATATCTTTCTGAGTAGTTTGTTACTGCTCTAGTGCTTCACTTATATCTTTTTAGAGCACGGCGGTGGTTTTATTTTATATAAATAGATGAACTCTCATGATTCACTTATATCTTTTTGAGAGTCTCTTAGAACAGCATGGTAATGTGCTTTGGTTATAAAATTAGTCCTAATATGATATGCATCCAAGATGGGTATAGTAAAAACTTTCACATAAAGTGCATTGAATACTATGAGAAGTTTGATACTTGATGATTGTTTTGAGATATGAGGATGGTTATATTAGAGTCATGCTAGTAGAGTAGTTGTGAATTTGAGAAATACTTGTGTTGAGGTTTGCAAGTCCCGTAGCATGCACGTATGGTAACTGTTGTGTGCAAAATTTGAAGCATGGGATATTTCATATTGTGTCATCCTTTTTGTGGAGGTCGGGGTCGCGCAATGGTTAACTCCTACCAACCCTTCCCCTAGGAGCATGCGTGTAGTACTTTGTTTGGATGACTTGTAGAATTTTGCAATAAGTATGTGATTTCTTTATGACTAATATTGAGTCCATGGATTATATGCACTCTCACCCTTCCACCATTGCTAGCCTCTCTAGTACCGCGCAACTTTCGCCGGTACCATACACCCACCATATACCTTCCTCAAAATAGACACCATACCTACATATCATGGCATTTCCATAACCATTCTGAGATATATTGCCATGCAACTTTCCTCCATTCCGTTTGTTATGACATGCTTCATCATTGTCATATTACCATGCATGATCATGTAGTTGACATTGTATTCGTGGCTAGGCCACCATGCATAATTTTTCATACATGTCACTCTTGATTCATTGCACATCCCGGTACACCGGAGGCATTCATATAGAGTCATACTTTGTTCTAGTATCGAGTTGTAATATCGAGTTGTAAATCAATAGAAGTGTGATGATCATCATTATTAGAGCATTGTCCCAAAGAAAAGAAGAAGAAGAAGGAAAGGCCAAAGAAAAAAGAAAGGCCCAAAAAAAAGAAAAAGAAAATAAAAAAAGAAAAGAAAAAAGGGACAATGCTACTATCTTTTTCCACACTTGTACTTCAAAGTAGCACCATGATCTTCATGATAGAGAGTCTCTTGTTTTGTCACTTTCATATACTAGTGGGATTTTTCATTATAGAACTTGGCTTGTATATTCCAATGATGGGCTTCCTCAAATGCCCTAGGTCTTCGTGAGCAAGCAAGTTGGATACACACCCACTTAGTTTCTTTTGTTGAGCTTTCATACATTTATAGCTCTAGTGCATCCGTTGCATGGCAATCCATACTCACTCACATTGATATCTATTGACGGGCATCTCCATAGCCCATTGATACGCCTAGTTGATATGAGACCATCTTCCTCGTTTGTCTTCTCCACGACCACCACTCTATTCCACATAGTGCTATGTCCATGGCTCACGCTCATATATTGCGTGAAAGTTGAAAAAGTTTGAAAAAATTAAAGTATGAAACAAGTGCTTGGCTGAAACCGGGGTTGTGCATGATTGGAATATTTTGTGTGACGAAGATGGAGCATAGCCTAACAATATGATTTTGTAGGGATGAACTTTCTTTGGCCATGTTATTTTGAGAAGACATGATTGCTTTATTACTATGCTTGAAGGATTATTATTCTTATGTCAATATAGGCTTTTATCTTGAATCTTTCGGATCTGAACATTCATGCCACAATACAGAAAATTACATTGATAATTATCTTGGTTAGCATTCCACATCAAAAGTTCTGTTTTTACCATTTACCTACTCGAGGACGAGCAGGAATTAAGCTTGGGTATGCTTGATACATCTCCAACGTATCTATAATTTTTTATTGTTCCATGCTATTATATTATCCTTCTAGGATGTTTTATGGGATTTTATATACACTTTTATATGATTTTTGGGACTAACCTATTAACCCAGAGCCCAGTGTCAGTTTCTGTTTTTCTCTTCTTTTAGAGTATCGCAGAAAAGGAATATCAAACGGAGCCCAATTGACCTGAAACTCAACGCAGCTTATTTTTGGACTAGAAGAAGCCCAGGAAGTGTCGGAGGGGGACCAAAAGGTTCCCGAGCTGCCCACGAGGGTAGGGCGCGCCCCCTGCCTCGTGGACAGCCCGGAGGTCCCCTTTACTTTTCCCCGACTCCAACACCTCTTATATATACAAAAACCTCCGGAAAATAACCTAGATCTGGATTTTCGCCGCCGATAGCCTCTGTTGTCACCGAAAACCAATCTAGACCCGTTCTGGCACCCCGCCGGAGGGGGGGATCCCTCTCCGGTGGCCATCTTCATCATCCCGGGGCTCTCCATGACGAGGGAGGAGTAGTTCACCCTTGGGGATGAGGCTATGTATTAGTAGCTTCGTGTTTGATCTCTCTCTCTCTCTCTCTCGTGTTCTTGAGATGGCACGATCTTGATGTATCCCGAGCTTTTCTATTATGGTTATATCTTATGATGTTTCTCCCCCTCTACTCTCTTGTGATGAATTGTGTTTTCCCTTTGAAGTTATCTTATCGGATTGAGTCTTTAAGGATTTGAGAACCCTTGATGTTTGTCTTGCATGTGCTTATCTGTGGTTACAATGGGATATCACGTGATTTACTTGATGTATGTTTTTATGATCAACTTGCGGGTTCCGTGACCTTGGGAATCTATGCATAGGGGTTGGCACACGTTTTCGTCTTGACTCTCCGGTAGAAACTTTAGGGAACTCTTTGAAGTTCTTTGTGTTGGTTGAATAGATGAATCTGAGATTGTGTGATGCATATCGTATAATCATACCCACGGATACTTGAGGTGACAATGGAGTATCTAGGTGACATTAGGGTTTTGGTTGATTTGTATCTTAAGGTGTTGTTCTAGTACGAACTCCATGATAGATCGAACGGAAAGAATAGCTTCGTGCTATTTTACTACATACTCTTGAATAGATCGATCAGAAAGAATAACTTTGAGGTGGTTTTGTACCCTACAATAATTTCTTCGTTTGTTCTCCGCTATTAGTGACTTTGGAGTGACTCTTTGTTGCATGTTGAGGGCTAGTAATATGATCCAATTATGTTATCCTTGTTGAGAGAAGTTGCACTAGTAAAAGTATGAACCCTAGGCCTTGTTTCTACACATTGCAATACCGTTTATGCTCACTTTTATCATTAGTTACCTTGCTGTTTTTATATTTTCATATTACAAAAACCTATATCTACCATCCATATTGCACTTGTATCACCATCTCTTCGCCGAACTAGTGCACCTATACAATTTACCATTGTATTGGGTGTGTTGGGGACACAAGAGACTCTTTGTTATTTGGTTGCAGGGTTGTTTGAGAGAGACCATGTTCATCCTACGCCTCCCACGGATTGACAAACCTTAGGTCATCCACTTGAGGAAATTTGCTACTGTCCTACAAACCTCTGCACTTTGAGGCCCAACAACGTCTACAAGAAGAAGGTTGCGTAGTAGACATCACTTGACACACCTTTTGAGAGAGATACACATGAATCGGAATTTATTGGAATACTTTATGTGCTTCACTCATATCTTTTGAGCTAGATAGTTTTGCTCTAGTGCTTCACTTATATCTTTTTAGAGCACGGTGGTGGTTTTATTTTGTAGAAATTATTGATCTCTCATGCTTCACTTATATTATTTTGAGAGTTCTTTAGAACATCATGGTAATTTGCTTTGGTTATGAAATTAGTCCTAATATGATAGGCATCCAAGATGGGTATAGTAAAAACTTTCATAAAAGTGCATTGAATATTATGAGAAGTTTGATACTTGATGATTGTTTTGAGATATGAGGATGGTGATATTAGAGTCATGCTAGTGGAGTAATTGTGAATTTGAGAAACACTTGTGTTAAAGTTTGTCATTCCCATAGCATGCCCGTATGGTGAACCGTTATGTGATGAAGTTGGAGCATGATTTATTTATTGATTGTCATCCTTTGTGTGGAGGTCGGGATCGCGCGATGGTTAACTCCTACCAACCCTTACCCTAGGAGCATGCGTTGAATACTTTGTTTTGATAACTCTTAGATTTTTGCAATAAGTATATGAGTTCTTTATGACTAATGTTGAGTCCATGGATTGTAAGCACTCTCACCCTTCGACCATTGCTAGCCTCTCTTGTATCGCGCAACTTTCGCCGGTACCATACATTTACCATACACCTTCCTCAAAACAGCCACCATACCTACCTATTATGGCATTTCCATAGCCATTCCAAGATATATTTCCATGCAACATTCCACCGTTCCGATTATTATGGCACGGTTCATCATTGTCATATTGCCATGCATGATCATGTAGTTGACATCGTATTTATGGCAAATCCATTGTTCATAATTTTTCATACATGTCACTCTTGATTCATTGCACATCCCGGTACACCGCTGGAGGCATTCACATAGAGTCATATTTTGTTCTAGCTTCAAGTTGTAATCTTCGAGTTGTAAGTAAATAAAAGTGTGATGATCTTCATTACTAGAGCATTGTCCCAGTGAGGAAAGGATGATGGAGACTATGATTCCCCCACAAGTCGGGATGAGACTCCGGACGAAAGAAAAAATAAAAGGAAAAAAAAGAGGCCATAAAAAAGAAAAAAGAGAAAAGGCCGAAAGGAAAAAAAGAAAAAAAGAAAAAAAAGAAGAAGAAAAATGAGAGAAAAGGAGAGACGGGACAATGTTACTATCCTTTTTCAACACTTGTTCTTCAAAGTAGCACCATGATCTTCATGATAGTGAGTCTCTTGTTTTGTCACTTTCATATACTAGTGAGAATTTTCATTATAGAACTTGGCTTGTATATGCCAATGATGGGCTTCCTCAAAATGCCCTAGGTCTTCGTGAGCAAGCGAGTTGGATGCACACCCACTTAGTTTCTTTTGTTGAGCTTTCATACACTTATAGCTCTTGCGCATCCGTTGAATGGCAATCCCTACTCACTCACATTGATATCTATTGATGGTCATCTCCATAGCCCATTGATACGCCTAGTTGATGTGACATTATCTTCCTCTTTTGTCTTCCCCACAACCACCACTCCATTCCACCTATAGTGATATATCCATGGATCACGCTCATGTATTGCGTGAAAGTTGAAAAGTTTGAAAAAATTGAAGTGTGAAACAATTGCTTGGCTGAAACCGGGGTTGTGCATTATTTAAATATTTTTGTGTGATGAATATAGAGCATAGCCCGACTAAATGATTTTGTAGGGATAACTTTCTTTGGCCATGTTATTTTGAGAAGACATAACTGCTTTGTTAGTATGCTTGAAGTATTGTTATTCTTATGTCAATATTAAACTTTTGTCTTGAATCGTTCAGATCTGAACATTCATGCCACAATAAAGAAAATTACATTAAGAATTATGTTGGGTAGAATTCCACATCAAAAATTCTGTTTTTATCATTTACCTACTCTAGGACGAGTAGGAATTAAGCTTGGGGATGCTTGATACGTCTCTAACGTATCTATAATTTTTGATTGTTCCATGCTATTATATTTTTGTGTTTTGGATGTTTAATGGGCTTTATTATACAGTTTTATATTATTTTTGGGACTAACCTACTAACCCAAAGCCCAGTGCAAATTGTTGTTTTTTTTTTTGCCTATTTCAGTGTTTCGCAGAAAAGGAATATAAAACGGAGTCCAAATGGAATGAAACCTTCGGGAGAGTTGTTTTTGGAACAATTGCAACGCAGAAGACTTGGAGTACATGCCAGGAAGCGAACGAGGCGGCCACGAGGGCAGGGGCGCGCCCCCACCCTCGTGGGCCCCTCGTGGCTCCCCTGACGTGCCTCTTCCTTCTATATATACCTACGTACCCTGAAACCATCGAGGAGCACCACGAAACCCTAATTCCACCGCCGCAACATTTTGTACCCGTGATATCCCATCTTGGGGCATGTTCCGGAGCTCCACCGGAGGGGGCATCGATCACGGAGGGCTTCTACATCAACACCATATCCTCTCCGATGAGTTGTGAGTAGTTTACCACGGACCTTTGGGTCCATAGTTATTAGCTAGATGGCTTCTTCTATCTCCTTGGATCTCAATACAATGTTCTCCTCGATCTTCTTGGAGATCTATTCGATGTAATTCTTTTTGCGTGTGTTTGTCGAGATCCGATGAATTGTGGGTTTATGATCAAGATTATCTATGAACAATATTTGATTCTTCTCTGAAATCTTTTATGCATGATTTAAATATCTTTGCAAGTCTCTTAGAATTATCAGTTTGGTGTGGCCTACTAGATTGGTAGTTCTTGCAATGGGAGAAGTGCTTAGCTTTGGGTTCAATCTTGCGGTGTCCTTTCCCAGTGACATCAGGGGCAGCAAGGCACGTATTGTATTGTTGCCATCGAGGATAAAAAGATGGGGTTTATATCATATTGCTTGAGTTTATCCCTCTACATCAAGTCATCTTGCTTAAGGTGTTACTCTTTTCTTATGAACTTAATACTCTAGATGCATGCTGGATAGCGGTCGATGTTTGGAGTAATAGTAGTAGATGCAGAATCGTTTTGGTCTACTTGTCACGGACATTATGCCTATATACAATGATCATGCCTAGATATTCTCATAAGTATGTGCGTTTCTATCAATTGCTCAACAGTAATTTGTTCACCCACCGTAGAAACTGCTATCTTGAGAGAAGTGACTAGTGAAACCTTTGGCCCCCGTGTCTATCTTCATCATATTAATCTTCCATCAACCATTTATCTTTACTTTACTTTTTGTTTTGCAATCTTTACTTTCAATCTACATATCAAAAATACCAAAAATATTATCTTATCATCTCTATCAGATCTCACTTTTGCAAGTGGCTGAGAAGGGATTGACAACCCCTTTATCGCATTGGTTGCAAGGTTCTTATTTGTTTGTGTAGGTACGAGGGACTCGCACGTGGTCTCCTACTGGATTGATACCTTGATTCTCAAAAACGGAGGGAAATACTTACACTACTTTGCTGCATCACCCTTTCCTCTTCGAGGGAAAACAACACAAGCTCGAGAAGTAGCATTGTGGCGTCCTTCTCCGGCAGCCGTCAACCCAGTATCAGTCGGGTCCCTCGTCGTCTGCTTCCCCGCTGCACGCCATCGCAAGAGATCCGGTCGGTCGCGGCTCCAGCGGCAGGTGAAGCACGCGATGGCTCGCCAGTCGGCCACCCCCCAAGTTGCGGCCATCGAGCCTGACGAGTACCACTACGGGCCGGTCGACCTGTCGACTGGCTCCGTTGATACGCTTTCCGAGTGCGGGAGCAGTGACCCCGCGGTGGAGGTCCTCATGGTCGGCTCTCGATGCAGTCCGCTTGGGTACCCTCGCGATGATGGCGGCAGCAGCGATGGTGGTCAGTCGTACGATCACGATGGGCATGTACCTGAGCCCCTCGCTGCATAGCAAAGAGAAGAGTTGTGTCGCTGTAACGAAGAAGCACTGTATACCCCCATCTTGGGAGAGACTCCTGAGGCTCAGGCCCCGGAAGCCACGCGCCTGGCCACCGTGTCTGAGCGCGCGCGTCTGGAAAAACTTCAGCGTTCACTCAACGATAGAGCCCGCCGACTAATACCCAAATCCAGTCGACGGCAGCGACAGTTGTTTCCTCCCGAGCCCCAGGTATTCCGCACTCCAATTCAGAACCTCATAGCTGCGGCCCGTATTGCAGAGTCGATCCAGCCATTCCAATCGGAAGCTGGAAGAGGTCTACGGCAGATTTAGGCACTGCTCCGAACAGCTGGTGAGTAAAATGCAGCCGTTTCCCAGACGCGCAATAGAATTCATAGTAGGTCCGTGGTAGCAGACACGGTCTAGTCGGCCCACAGCCCAAGATCGCCCCCGCGGCATGAAGGTCGTAGGCCCCACCAAGAGCAACATCTGGGTCGAAATTATGATCAGTATGACCGTCGACTCGGTCACAATGACCGCCGTCGAGTGCCTATGCCACCTTCGAGGAGCGGATCATACTCGCCACGGTGGTATGATGGCAGGCGCCCGCATGGTGATGAGCGAAGGATCCCGATGGATCCTCGAAGACCTGGGTTTGATGCGAGATCGATTCTTGTGCAAGGTCTGGTCGACAGGAACCGGGCGAACAAAGTAGGGCAGGACAGAGACCGTCCGAGTGGCAGCTGAGCGTACGTCTCTGAGCCAGAGTGTTTTAGCAGCACCATCAGGGCCGCAGAGATTCCCCCTAATTTCTGGTTGGCAGCCGGGGTGAACAAGTTCACTGGTGAGTCGAAGCCAGATACATGGCTGGAGGATTACCGAGTGGCCGTGCAGATTGGTGGTGGCAACGATGATGTGGCCATGAAGCACCTCCCCCTAATGCTGGGAGGCTCTGCCAGAGCTTGGCTGAATCAGTTGGCCCCTCGTAGCATATTCAGCTGGGAAGAGTTGGCCCGAGTGTTTCTAAGGACCTTCGAGGGTACCTGCAAATGGCCTACTGGACTAGCGGAATTACAACATTGCGTCCAGAAGCCGAATGAAACTTTGAGAGATTACATCCAGAGGTGGACCACTCAACATCATATAGTGGAGAATGTGTCAGAGCATCAGGAAGTCTATGCCTTTAAAAAGGGCGTACGGTACAAGGAGCTAAACCTGAAATTCGGTTAGACATGAGATATGTCCCTGACTCGGATGATGGAGATAGCCAGTCGGTACGCAAATGGAGAAGAAGCGGATCGACTCCGTAGTGGCAAGAAACCAGTCGCCCAAGATGATGGAAATTCCAATTGGAAACCGCAGCGCAAAGCAGAGCCCGCAGCTCCAAGAGAGGCTGCGGTTGTGAACCAGGGGGAAAACAAAGGAAAACCTAAAGGCCCCTGGATCCCCAAAAAAGTGAAGGATCAAGCAGGAAATGATGTGCTTGATTTGCCGTGTCCTATACACACCAAGAAGGATGAAGAGGGGAATTTCATTTGCCCCAAGCATACCACTTGACAGTGTCGACTCCTGATTCAGAACTTCCAGAAAGACCAGCCAAATGAGAAGGAGAAGGAATCTGAGGAGAACGAGGACAAAGAAGAAGAAGATGGAGGTTACCCCCATATAAACTCCACCTTGATGATTTTTGCTGACGTCGAGGGCAAGAGTCGACTGAAAGTTATCAATACAGAAGTCAACATGGTTGCTCCGGCAACGACGACATATCTGAACTGGTCGATGATTTCCATTACATTCGACCAGTCCGACCATCCGGCGCACATTGCTACCACCGGGCGGCAAGCGTTGGTTGTCGACCCAGTTTGTTGATGGCACGCGTTTGACCAAGGTTCTGATGGATGGCAGCAGTGGTCTGAATATCTTGTATGCTAAAACCCTCCGTGAGATGGGCATTCCGATGTCCAAACTGAGTGAGAGCAACATGAGGTTCCACGGAGTCATCCCCGGGAAGAAAGCCGACTCTGTCAGTCAAATCACTCTTGACGTGGTTTTCGGTGATTCGACCAATTACAGCAAGGAGAAGTTGACGTTTGAGGTGGTAGATTTCCATAGTGCTTAACACGCTATCCTAGGCAGACCTGCATATGCCCGTTTCATGGCTCGACCGTGCTATGTGTATCTCAAACTGAAGATGCCAGGACCCAACAGCGTGATCACAGTCACTCGGAATTGGCAGATGGCAGATGGCAGCAGTGGAAATGGAAGAGTACCAGAAGAATGCAAATCCAATTGATTGGTTGAGAGACAAGAAACCTGCTTCCGAGTCAGCGTTTCAGTCGGCCGGAGAAACGTAGCATGTGCACATTCATCCTACTGACCCCAATGCCGCTCTGACTCACATCTCAACAACGCTCGACAGAAAATAGGAAGAAGCGCTCTTCCCGTTCCTCTGTGAGAACTGGGATATCTTTGCATGGAAACCATCCACTAGTAGAAAAAGGGCCATTTATCCCGGTTCGTAAGGACCATTAGTCCCGGTTGGGGAACCGGGACTAAAAGGTCGATACAAATGCCCTAGACCATTAGTCCCGGTTCTTATACCAACCGGGACAGATGGTGTTCTACGTGGCCACTGCGGCTTGCCCAGGCAGGGGGGCCTTTTGTTCCGGTTGGTGCTACCAACCGGGACAAATAAACTTCCACGCGTCAGCAGTTCAGTGGCTCGGGTTTTTGTTTTTTTTTTTGAAAGGGGGGAGGGGGTTTGGGGGGTTTTGTAGGGTTAATTTAGGGGTTTCATATATTGTGTTAGCCCGCTAATAGAGAGAAGTGTCCTCTCTTATCTCCGTGCTTGGTCGACGCTACGTTCTATATATATATATATATATATATACGTATAGATCGGAGGACTCGACACGGTTGCTAGTAAGCAAATGAAGGAAACCATTAAGTATAGAAGAACGACCTCTCTCCTTCTTCGAGAGAGATAGGTCGAACAACAAGTTTTCGTATATCTATCCGATGCTACTGGCTGCATGCATACAATATCAGATCTCTTACTACAATCCCCTAACATCTTAAATCATATTCCAGATGGAATTCTCCGGCTTTATTGATGATGTGATCAAGAAAGAATCCCGCCAATTCCTCTTAAATTGCCCGTATGCGATCTTGTGGTAGGAGTTCATCCCGCATCTGCCACATCTAATTTGAAGAAGGGGGTCAATACATATATATATATATATATATGAATTAAACTCAGCATAAATGATGGTAATAAAATAAAATTGTGAATATTTTTGCTTACTCACCTCAAATTGTCTTTTAGAGTAGCCCCGCCTATTCCTGGCTGTTGCGTTGTAGATGAACTCGCAGACGTAGTATCCACAGTAATTATTCCCGGCTTCCTGCCACAAGCACTTTACAAGAAATAGAGGTCAATCAAACTGATAATGAAGCATTATAAAGGCATTGGTAAAAGTATAGCTAGAGTCAACGGGAGATGCGCGGAACTAGCTAGCTAGGAGTACTTACTTTCGGGTAAATCCATCGCAGTTGCCGCGGCATTGCCGGAACTTTTTGGCGAATTCTTTCCAAACCCTGCGAGACAAAGAAAACAATTACTTTATATCAGGAAAATGAACAAAGTTGCCGATATGGTGCGGTAATGATCGATTGAACTTACTTGTTGAGCATTTTAGACATGTCCGCATACTCCTTGGGATCTTTCCGTGTCGAGTCTAGGACGGTTACTAGTCCCTCCTCAAGCTTAATCTCTAGGAGAATATAGTGGAAACTGCACACGCATGCATACAACTCATCAATTACATTAATTACTATAACCTCGAGTAATATATAATTAAGGGAAACCGAATATGCACAAGACAGTAACACTCACTTGAAGTTGTAAGGAAAGAGTATTTTATCTTTGTTTTGATTTAGTATCAACGATTGTAGCAAGTTGGCCTCGGCTTCTTTGGCATGATCTTTTACCTGATATTCATCTATGAGATTTGTGTTAATGAAGCCAATATCGTAGATATCAGCTTTTCTACATTCGACGATCTTCAACATGCATAATATAGTGAGGATAATTATATATACTTGCAATATGAAGAGCTGAGCTATATATAGAGACTTAATTGATGACAGAACTAGTACTTACAGACAGTAGCAAGTGATCGATGGTTTATCGAGGGCCTTCTGATTGAAAATGTTGAAGAACTCCTCAAATGTAATAGACAACAGATCAATTCCAATGAGGTCGTGCTCCTCTGTAACTTTCAGCATCAGAGCATCCTGGCCACCAGAGTCTCTGCAGGTTTCCATGTACCAGTCATGCAATCTTCGCATCATCGTGGTTAGAGTTCTGGGATCTTTGGCGAGAGGCTTCCCGTACTGGTATTTGTGATCATCCACCTCTAACACATCAGGAAGTAAATCATCGGACACGTAATCTGCAAGACTGGTACCGGGCGCCATCCCCGGATGATGAGGGACGATGTCGCTAGGCACCTTGAGCGGGGGGCACGATTGGTTCTCTCGTTCGCCGAGCTGGGGAATTTGTTTCCCACTTTTTTCTGTGCTAACCTTTGATCACTGCAAGTACTTCCCGACCGTGATGCTTCGACATATGACTTTTGAATAATGCGCTCATAGTTGCTTTTTGGCGGAGACGGTGGTGGTTTCTTCAGGGCATCAATAGTGCGCTTCGCTCTCGCCGGATCTATCTTCTGCTTTGGAGGTACATGTTTCTTTGCAAAAAAGTTCTTCACTTCGGCTTTACAGATCTCCGTGTTCTCCTCGTCGGTCCTCTCGTATGGTAACTTCTCTAAGGGCCTGAGAGATGGACTGTACCTGTATTGCCTCCTGCCTCTGGTTGTACTACTAGATGCCTGAGCAGTCTCAGCGGCTGCCTTCTTTTGTTGCTTACGAGGCGGAGGAGGAGGCGGGGTGCTACCACGCGTTGGAGCAGCCGGAGCGTCGGCGGCTCTCTTCACGCCTTGCTGACGAGGGGGAGGAGGAGGCGGGCTGCTCGGACGCGCGGGCGCAGGCGGAGGAGGAGGCGGGCTGCTCGGACGCGCCGGCGCAGGCAGAGGAGGAGGCGGGCTGCTCGGACGCGCCGGCGCAGGCGGAGAAGGAGGTGGAGTGCCGCCATGCGCCAGACACCCGGAGAAGGAGATGGAGTGCGTTGATCCCTTGCCGGAGGAGGAGGCGCAGGAGGAGGTGGAGTGCGCTGACTCGCCGGAGGCGTCCTGTTCACAAGGTTGATGAGGTCCTTCCTCCATAGGCATGGAGTCTTCAGAGAAGAACCCAACCGAGTCTCCCTTCACCAGTAGGGTGGTCAAGCTCGAGATCCTCAAACCCTTCCGTTATTTGATCCATCATCACCCTAGCATATCCTTCTGGAATCAGACGGCAGTGAAAAGTTGCGTCGGGTTCCGAAGGATAAACAGAGCCTACAGCCGCCTTGACTTTGAATTGCATCCATTGCGTCATAAGGTGGCAATGTTGAGACTCCATGATAGCATCCACGGGGTAGCTAGCAGCTGGAGCATCCAAGACAGGCTCCTCAGGCAGCTCGGTGGAAGCCACGCTGCTTTTCCGCTGAGATGGTTGGGTAGCTTCGAGGATAGCTTCGATAAGTTGCCTGCTAAGAGATTCTTCTCGTTCGTCCCGCCATCTCGAACTCCTCTGAACTGCAGGCCTATGGGCCTAAACTGACACTGCTATGCTTGTGGGCTTGCTGGGCTTTCTACGGGCCTGAATCCTGGCCCATTGTTGGGTTTCTAGTCGTATTCAGGCCGTGTTGGCCCAGTGGGTGGCATTTTTTTAATTTTTTTTCTTTGTTGCTTTATTTTTTAGTTTTGTTTCTACCTTCAACAAAATACTTACTGTTGCTATTTTTATTTATTTTAAATACTTACTATTGCTATTTTTATTTATTTTATTAAAGTTTATTTATTTTACTTTATTAAAGTTTATTTTGTTTCTACTTATTTATTTTATTTTTATTCTACTTATTTATTTTATTTTATTTTTTGCTTTTTATTTATTTTATGAAAATTCTTTTTGCTTTTAGAACAGAAAATACTTTGATAATTTTAGTTGCATAAATTTTATATAATTCTAGTTTCACTAATACAAAACGTACTATCTGTTTCGAGGTATCAGGGTTTCAGACGAAAACTCATCTGTTACAAAGGGATTTCAAATTTTTAACTTACTAGCAAAAATGCCCGTGCGTTGCAATGGGGAAAACAAACCCACTCACGATTCTATTCACAACAAACATGATTAAAGCCACTGCAATGGTCTTGGTCATCACATTCTAGCACGATACTTTCACCCGCCCCTTCCTGCATCGACTTGTAATTTAACGGATATGTAATGATGGTGGGCCTCAACCAGTCTTATCTACACTTGATGCATGCACATTCCCGCACTACGGGCAAAAGGTGCAGAATGTCTTCGAATGTTTCATGTTGTTGAAGTTCCTACCTTGCATGCTGCCCTTTATGTAGAAATGTGGAGGAAATTAAATTTCCAAAAAAAAAGGATGTATTTACATGCTGACTTGAAGTGGGCACTGAGAGAAAAATGCGCCACTGATGTATTTTCACTATTCTCCGCTTTTCAGTCACATGTTCATGTGCTTCGGGATCTCTTCTCCCACTCCTCACCTCTCATTTAGCCGACAGACTGGCAAAGCGTGGATGGGAAAACTGTGGCTTATGCCCGCTTTGCAAACGAGAGCCCGAGACCGGGCCACATCTCTTCTTCAAATGTCGTTACACCATAAGACTATGGAGAATGCTGGTTGCAAAACTTGGCCTCCAACACGTTGATATATCTACATGGCATTTGGCGGGATCCGTTGAAGAATGGTGGGATAGAAGAACCGGCACACATATTCCATCACGCAAGGCCATGGCCTCCCTCATCATGCTTGTCTCTTGGGCAATTTGGAACAAAAGGAATGCCAGGGTCTTTCGACATAAAAGTGCACCGCCACCGGTCGTCCTCAACACCATCCTCGAGGAAGCGAAACTATGGGTCGCCGCGGGTGCAACGAAGCTAGGGGAAATCTTAATACGCGAGTAATTGTCATGCGGTGTTGTACGGTCACTTGAAAACTCTTTTCCCCTCTTAATTAATATATGCGGCAAATCTTTTGCCCTGGTTCAAAAAAAAAAAAAACGTCCCATCACAACCACATCGTCTTGCTTCCTCTCCCTACCCGACCCTAAGATGCGCCACCACCATACTTTAACTCTTCCCCGCTTGGGAAAGTGCAATGATAACCTTCGTACAATGTGGACACATGAAACTGAAAAATGCAAGAAAGCCAAAGATTTTGGATACTGTCTTTTCACATAATGTTGAATAATTGAAACTAACCAATTCATGTTGGATAAGTAATCAACAGCCAGAGTCATCAACTTAGAAATAAACACTCAAATATTTAAGGTGTATCACGTAGTGTTGTGGGTGTTTATGCCAACCTTTTCTTTAATTTTCTGTATGGGGCCTACAAAACTATTGATGACTACTGGGAATACATAGTATTCACACTGAAGGGAATGAATGACAAGATGCACGCATGCCTATTAGCTCAAGTACTGATATTAAGATTGTAGAAAGCATGCAAAGTTTCTGCTGATGGATAATCCTGCTGCACCGTAGTGTCAAGTTTTTCAGTTTCGTCAGTTAAATGAATAAGACGTCAAGCAGCGTGCACCTGTGCACGTATTGACCTGACACTTCTGTTAGTTTATTAGCTAAATTTGCTCGCATGACCGGTTCATGGGATGGCATGAACGTTAGCGGAAATGCAGGGCAATGGTGGAGCTTCGTGGGATGACACTACCTGTAGGCTCGCTGGGTGTGCTGCTTTTATTTTTCTTGTAATTCGCAGTTCAGTTGTGACTGCCAGAATAACAGAAAGACCGAAAAGCTGCAAGTGTACGCAGCGCAAAATTCTGGTGTTCATCGTCTCCTGCCTTGAGTTCTATCTCTCTCTCTCGTTCATTCTCTCACGCACGCCAGCTGAGCTCACGCAACAACATCTGCTAACTATACTGGGATGATTATTTTTGCACTAACATGTGATGATTTCTACAAACTTCATTGCGTTCCCTGAACATCATGTCTTAGAGTTGGCACCGAGATCTTCAGGATTGTTAGGATACATCTCATAAGCGATTTGAATTATTATTTTTCATCACAGGACCAGCTGCTGCACATGTCCAGTCTTCTAATCTGATCTGCCTACCACACCAACTGGCAGGAGAAAGCTGACAGTTGCCGGCACAAAGTTGAATATGTGAAATTCATTTTCATACATGACCATCTCAAACCGTCAGCTTACTCCCGCACAGCTTCTGCAAGCCATTCAGGTGGCAAAGATCAAATTCTTTGAAAGTCTACAAGCAAAGGGAGTCGCTGCTGGATACCATCAAAAGCAACATCCAGACTATCCAGCCGTTGTTCCTGATTAGTCAAATTAATCTTAGCTCTGCAATGTTCTCTGTGTAAGCATTCCTGAATAAAAGACAATACCTGAATAAAATAAAAGGTTCTAATCTTCACATAAAAGCTGCATAATAGTCCAAGCATACGCATAAATCATCAAACAATGATTGTGATGGAATTGTCAACTGTGCGCTATCCCCATCTTCCTCACCTTCGTCATCTTCAACATCATGCTTCATCTGTTCCCCGACTGAAAAACGTACACTAAGCAAAATCCCAAAAGGGGAGTAGGAGAACACGTGATTGAATTTGGAAAGATCTGTCTCTTGCAGTCAAAACCAATGATCTCAGCGAGGGTCAGGAGCTGCCGGGCTACCTCGCGCTCGTCATTATATCCTATAAGGCCCACTTGTACGTCTCGTCGTTCCAAGATACCTACGCTCTCCTCCATGACCAGCTGCCCTCGCAACCACACAGTAGAGGAACAGGCACCGCTGGACCGCATGGATGGGAAGCTGTTGAGCGTCATCAAGCAGGCAAACCCCAAATTAGACCAACAAGCATTAGCAGTGGAATAAACTGCGCGAGATCTGGACGCTTATATACTCTTGGAGGACGCGTGCAACGACCAGGTCGGCCTCCTTCTGACTTTAAGGCAGTGAGCTGCCGCCTCCCTAAGGCTCGGCCGCCGCGGCCACCTCAGCCGAGCCGTCCGCCCGCCTGCACGGCTATGCGGCTTCCATCCAGCCAGCCGCTTCTGCCACTTCTTGTCATCGTCGTGCAAGGGAGTGTGCTATTTCTGGTGTGACTATCTTGACGAAGCGGGGGTAACCGTATATGAGGAACCCTCCCCCGCAGCCGTGGACACACGGTGACGAAACCTCCTTCCGCCAGCACCCGTGGTCGGCTGTCCACTCCGCCGTGCTTGGCATCTCTAAGCCCTCGAGAGCACCCTGGAACTGGCTGCGCCATCACGTCGATGAGCCCATGTGCTATACGCCATCAGCGACCATGAGTCCATGACCATGGCGTGCCTTTCTAGCTGAGCAGAAGGAATCTTCCGTCGCTAACGTGCCAAGTGGACGCCGTATCGGAGATGGTGAAGGGCTGAAGATCTCCTCTTTGTTGTCAACGATAGTCATCTGGATGCAGCAAATCGAAAAGCTAGAAACCTCCCGACAACGAGTGGGCCTGTTGGCGTTGGCCTCGGCCGTGCTACCGGCAGCCTCGGCAAGGGAGTGGGCCTGTTGGCGTTGGCCTCGGCCGTGTTACCGGCAGCCTCGGCAAGGGCACGGACCCGGATGAATTGCCCGCGAGATCGATCTCGATTTACGCTGCTCATCTGGGGGCTCCGTGTTTTCTGATCTCTCGGGCAACCTATTTATGTGAGAAACAAAGACAACGACGAAAAGGGAGCTCGACTATGGGCGAGTGACCGAGTCGTGAAGGACTCGATTCCAGGTGAAAGACCGGGTCGATCCGCAGGGATAGGACGGAGGAAAACCTAAAAGATACTATCTCTATCTCTACTTCTCTATCTCTTCTCTACTACTATTAAACAAGAGAACATATTCAACACTAAACGCACCCAGCCTAATCTACACATAACATTCTCAATCAATTATAGCCTCACGATCAAATCGCTTAATTAGATCTGGCCGTCAAGATTCCACCAACCCACAGCCACCGAAGTGTGTTTAGCAAATTAGGCTGGCGTACGAAAACTCTGGCATTCCCACGCCCAAGCTCGCACCCACGCACGCACCATAGTCATATATGGAAAGAGTCCTATACGGAAAGAGACATATACTTGCTAATTTTCCGCTGATCAATCCTGGCCAATTTACACAGAAATTTACATCTCTACTACTATTAAACAAGAGAACATATTCAACACTAAACGCACCCAGCCTAATCTACACATAACATTCTCAATCAATTATAGCCTCACGATCAAATCGCTTAATTAGATCTGGCCGTCAAGATTCCACCAACCCACAGCCACCGAAGTGTGTTTAGCAAATTAGGCTGGCGTACGAAAACTCTGGCATTCCCACGCCCAAGCTCGCACCCACGCACGCACCATAGTCATATATGGAAAGAGTCCTATACGGAAAGAGACATATACTTGCTAATTTTCCGCTGATCAATCCTGGCCAATTTACACAGAAATTTACATAGAAAGAGGCATATACGGAAAGGAATGTGCTAATTGATCGGGATCAAATCCAAGCGTCCAGCTTACGTGCGCCATCGCTGCCCTGCGCAGCCGCCGAGGCACCCGACGACGGCCGCGCCGACGAGCTCTCCGTCTCACCCGACGCCGGCCACGCCGACGAGCTCTTCCCGAACACAGGTGCAGCCGCCGCCCTGCAAACGGCCGCGACGACGAGCTCGCCGAGTCAGCTGACGCCGGACACGTTGACGAGCTCTTCCCCAACACAGGTGCAGCCGCCGAGACGCCCTGCATACGGCCGCGACGACGAGCTCTTCGCCGACACAGGTGCATGCTCTTCTCTAATCGCAAGTTCGTAAGGCTTTACACGCCGCTGCCGCCAAGACGCCTCCCCTCCGCAGATGCATGCTCATTTGTGAACCTGTCGTATGAAAAACAAGAGCAATTACACAAGGATAATTTACTTGTAATCACAAATGCGAACATGATCCCTGTTGTGCGTACTGATCAATGCTCGGTTCCAATTCAAATGAACACACAAAAAGTCACTGTGCGAAGGACCTACATGAATTGTGTTCCAAACTACTACATCCTCATGCATTATTCCATGATTACAAAATTTAGCTGTTGGGATCATTGACAGAAATAATGAAATTACAAACAGAAAATAAGAACAATGAGAACTATATATGAGGGAGTTATCTGCAGCAAAATAAAATGCCTAATCTGAGATGTAGCACGACCCATTGTTTCTGACTACAAAAAGTAAAGGGATTGAGACTTGCACCATATTGTTTCTAGATGACTTCTATTCAGTACTAATGGCAAACTCTATGGCGGAAATCTACAGGCGTAACATATACGGTTCTATTGTTTCATCACACCAATTTTTTGATAACATTCTTCACATTCACAGGGTTGAAGGACTTGTTATGGCCCCGACCAATCCCAAGGTGGGCACTTGATATTGCAGATCATAGACGCATACATACATTGCATAAGTGCTAAAGAGCATCTACAAATGAGGTCAGGTGGAAGTGTGTTCTTAGAGAATGCATGCGTCTCTAAGATGATAAAGGAATTTAGCTCTATACGGGATGACGCACCAAGATGGGTATTAAACAGAGCAATGACTTATTTGGAACATGATATGGTGAGTCTCAGTTCCATACAAATGTTTGTATAGATGAGACCTAAACTAACAAAAACCCTATTTTCATATATTCATTCCAGTTAACATTGAAGACTTCCATTGGTACCTATCAGTTATAAATACCGGAGAGCAATGTATCCAGGTGCTCGACTCGCTAGGCCCAGGAATGAGCCGCAACGACCTCGACGCTATGGTTAGTCATTAGTCCCACTACACCCTCTTTTGATAAGACGATTTCTGTTATTTCGGTTGTGATGCTAATACATTGTCATTTATTCATTCAACAGCTCAAAGGACTGAAAAATGTATTTCAATATGCATCGCTTCAAATGGAACTAAAATCTAATAAGTGGAAAGACTTAAACATCACAGCATGGCGAAGGGAAGAGTGTATTAAAAGCAGACTGCAAAGAGATGGGTATACCTTCTAACTTAAAAGCTCAAAGCAATAGACATTATGTGTTTTTTGTATTTCTCCATTAGTTGCATCACAAAAGAAGTTTCTGCACAATTAAGAATAAATATGTACATGTCAAATTATACAAGCTGAAAGTATACATATATGCACCGATTCGACGACGTCGAGCAGGCGACGGGTAGTAGGGACTAACCTGGACCCGGATGAGTGAGGAGAGGGTCCCGAGCAGCAGCACAACACGCGGAGGTCATCGTCTTGATCGTAATCAAGAAGAAGGTCGCGAGCAGCAGCTGCTCCTGCTCCTGACCAGTGGCGGAGCCTGACAAACTATCAAGTGGGAGGGCGGGGGCAATTTTTAAACTGGCAGAAGAATATGCATAAAAACATATACAATTGACATGAATTTACAAGGTATATATGCAGCGGCAAAGGGACCGGCGAATCAATCTAATGCCTACAGATGGAGCAAGCAGCCGTCACTTAGAATCATAAGTGCACATTCACTTGTGTATCTATTCAACGTGCAACAGTGAATTAATCATGTGAAATTATACAGTAAAATTCACAAATCGATCTAACAAAAGATCAAACATTAACCTGGTGATAGCAAAGTTTCAGCTTGTAGTGCAGCAAGTTCTTCATCTCCCGTTGTAGCTTTCGGTGGAGCAGAGAGAATTGCTTGCTTATTGTCAAGACGCACACTGCTACCTCCAATTCTTCAAGTTCCTCATCTGGTAAATCCTGCGCGGGTGTATTTCGCATATGATAAATAAAGACTGGAAACAACACGTAATGATAATTATGTTATCCCTGGTTACTCCCAAACACTACATTAAGAATTGAGACACCTAATCACCAAGTATTTACAAGAAACATGCAGTTTTGGCAGAAAAATGCATGCAAGCGTAGCATGCAGATGAAGCAGCAAGCAGCAAGCTGCTCATACAACAATCGATTAAGCTACTTGTACAAACAAAGTAGGTCTATAACTTTCAGTTAAAATGGATCTAATGCTCAAAAACCAACGCTGATAATAATTGAATTGGCAGGGATGATCCATGGATGGGCTGGACCAAAACACTTAGTAATAAGTAACAAAATACAGTTTTGGAAGGGGGAGGGAAGTTCCTGGCGGCGAATGCATCAGCGCGAGGGAAGGCCCCGGCGTCGCCGGCGAGCATGCCCGTCTCATGCGCCCCGCCGTCGCCAGGAGGAGGGAGGGCCCCGCCGTCACCAGGAGGAGGGAGGACCCCGACGTCGCCTACGACCATGCCCGGCTCGAGCCACCCACCATCGCCATGAGGAGGGAGAGGCCCGTCTGCACCGGATAGGAAGAAGGTGCGGGCACAGCAGGGCCGACGCGGCGCTCGAGGGGGAGGGGCGGGGCGGGGCGGAGCAGAGCAGGGGCGGGGCGGGGCGGGGCGGAGCAGAGCAGGGGCGGGCAGAGCAGGGCCTGCACGCCCGCCGGCAGTGCTGGCGAGGGGGACGGGCGGGGCAGAGCAGGTGCTGACGAGGGGGAGGGGCGGGGCGGAGCAGGGCCGGCGCGTCCGCCGTCGGTGCTGACGAGGTGGAGGGGCGGGGCGGAGCAGGGGCGAGCTCTGGCTGTGGCTGTGGCTGTGGATGGGGAATTGGGATCGTGATGTGGATTTGGAGGAAGGGGAAGAGATAAGTGTGAGGGGCGGTGGAAGGTTGACTCTTTTTCTTTATCTCTATACCATCTATACTATATACTACTCCCTCCGTTCCTAAATATTTGTCTTTCTAGATATTTCAACAAGGGACTACATACGAAGCAAAATGAATGAATTTACACTCTAAAATATGTCTACATACATCCGTATGTTGTAACCATTTCAAATGTCTAGAAAGACAAATATTTGGGAACGGAGGGAGTACTTAATACTACTCCGTATAAGCCACTGACCCATTGCAAGTGAGTGTGGCATTTTTTCCAAACAAAATAAAAATTGTACGTAAGTGACTGTGGCATTTTTTTCAAACAAAATAAAAAATTGTAAGTGAGTGTGCCATTTTTTCCAAACAAAGAAAAATATCTTTAAATTTCAAAGGGCATGTCCGGTTCACATGCTGCGTGGGTGAGATTTTTGTTTTCATCACCGCGAGTTACGGTCATGATCATTCGATGATTTCAAAAAATAATATGAATATATTTAAGTTTTGTAATCATGCAGGTCATCTTGTGGTCTGTGGATGATAAATTTTATGGAGTACTTCACAGGAGATATTTTGTCTGACATTCCTACACAGGTACATTTCAGTGTGTATCGTTATACTTATTCTTTTCTATGTTCTATCACTATTTAACTCTTATTACTATTTTAATAGGAACATATGACCGATTTTAGAATAAAACTAGCTGTCATTTTAGTGGACTCGGAATTGAATGATGATAATATAAGAAATCGAGACATGGAAGATAACGAAAACAACACAGATCCCATGGAATGTATGATTCTGGATAGACCTCTCGAGAATTTCAAAACATCAAATACATCAGGAGAAGTCGAGCTCATCTCGCAGTCATTTATCCTATCACCGTCTGTCAATCCAACAAACGATGATTTAATAGATGAACTTTGCTTGTTCATCGGTATGGTTGATGATGTCGCTCTACTAGAGTAAGACATATTTTTTTAGTTCATTTTATATTCCAATAAATTACTCTGATGTCAATATAATTGACAAAATTTTGATTTTACGGGAGCTAATGGGTGAAAAGCTCTGATCCGTACCCTATTAGCTTAAATTTGAGACAAATAAAAAACATATTGAACAATGATGAATACATGGACATCTATTGCTTTAATATGGCTGTGCAGATACTAGCGCGGCATGAAGTCCAGCTTCTCAGAGACATTCCATCTCACTATATGGATCTGAACTTTTGTGTAAGTTACTATAATCATGAAATAATTTTTTTATCATTGCACTAATATTTTCTCATTCTTATTTTAGTCGATGTTTCACTATGCACAAGACTCAATTCATCGTGAAAATATGGAAATCGCAACACTGAGACGGTTGTTTCATAGCTGGCCCGACAGTAATGATTACCATATCTCACAATGTGATATGGTAAAAAAAAATCCATCTCTAGCAGTGCTTTTATTTGGTCTTAATTAATATCCCATGTATTTCTAAATTATTCCGTCATTGCAGATTTTATTGCCTTGGCATATGTTTGGGCTATTTCTATTGTTTGTGTTGGATCAAAATAAAAAGGTTATCTCAATTTTCGATCCGTTACCAATACCTACTTTGAGGAATAATGTACTTAAAATTGTGGCCGACAACCTAAACCTTGCACTTCAAGTTGCAAACCCTGCATTCAAGGATGATATCTTCAAATGGGAATGCTTAGTTCCAGTTGCTCCAACAAACTCACACTGGTATAGATCTTTTAAACGCATTACAATATTAAGTGATTCATTCAACGCACATTATGTGTTTATTTCATACATGCAGTGCCTTGTCCGGTTATTTGGTTTTTAATTACATGCACTCATTGTGCGATGGAAAACTATATTTTCCCATACCCAAGGTGAGTATTTACACCATACTTATTTGTATACACATTGCACATGCAACATGTTATAACAATGTTGTATAATGCATATGTAGGATGGTTTTCAGCTGAGGAAGCAATTCTTGGTGCATATTTTAAAGTATGAAGAGAATGAAGCTCAAAACAATATCCCATACATTGAACGAAGCATCATTGATCGCATCTATAGATGGACCTTCATTGCTCCAAAAGACGGACCTTCAAGACATGCTTAGTTGCGGTTTTTAAAAATATATATTTTTGTAACAATTATAATACATTTATTATGTGACAATGAATTTTATGCGGCGACATGTTTCTGGATCGTGTGTTACACACGCGCTCATATCGTTGTGCATAAGACACGTTGAAATTGCTCGGTAAAATATCTCATTATAAGTATATTAGATCCAGAATAGATGTTTTTACGACAGACTATGATACATGTGTTGGATTAGAAATATGTCACATTTTTCGAAAATACAATTTGAGTGACATGATAACATTTTGTAGCGATCTGACTTTTTTATAAAAATTATTTTACTATTGTACCATGTGAATTTGTTTTGTTTGAGACGTGTGTTGCACGTGCATGCTTACTAGTCGTGGAATAAAGAGGCCAATGAAAGAATAGGAAAGGAGACTTGGTCTGGTGCAACAACACATCGTGTTTCTGTTTTCTATTAGGGAAGAAAGGCCCAGCCCAAATTACATCGGACGGCTGCGTTTGATGACCGAGACACGGACGTTTCCTCTTTTCCTCTTTCTTATGATTCGTTATACAAATCTGATTTTAAATCCCAGCCGTTAAGTTAACACAAATCAACGGATATAAATGAGTGACTTATGGAGAACTATGAAAACTTCCGTCCTTTATTATTAGGTAAAGATTTGAACTACAGACTACTTCTATATTCAAAATGCACAATTACAAAGTGATATTCTAGATTAAAGGCATCATCACAATAGTTGTGGAGAAAAAGTCTTCACTTTTTCTTCGCTTGTGTCATTTGCTTATTGCGCCGTAACCATGGATAATCTTCATCGTTTATCAGGGTGCTTGGGTCAACCTTGACTTTGAAGGGGGGAATTTTATAAAACTTTTCATAATCTTTGGAAATGTCTGTCTTGTCCTCCACTCCCATGATGTCTTTTTTTCCTAAAAGAACTATGTGGCGCTTTGGTTCATCGTTTGATGTGTTCGCTTTCATATCTTTTCTTTTTCTGATTCTTCTAGACATGTCCTTCACATAGAAAACCTGCGCCACATCATTGGCTAGGACGAACGGTTCGTCTGTGTACCCAAGATTGTTCAGATCCACTGTTGTCATTCCGTAATCTGGGTCTACCTGTACCCCGCCTCCTGACAGATTGACCCATTTGCACTTAAACAATTGGATCTTAAAATCATGTCCGTAGTCAAGTTCCCATATGTCCACTATGTAACCATAATATGTGTCATTTCCCTTATTGGTTGCTGCATCGAAGCGGACACCGCTGTTTTGGTTGGTGCTCTTTTTATCTTGGGCGATCGTGTAAAATATATTCTCATTTATCTCGTATCCTTTGTAAGTCAATACAGTCGAAGATGGTCCCCTGGACAACGAGTACAGCTCATCACAAACAGTGTTGTCACCTCTGAGACGTGTTTCCAACCAACTGCCGAAAGTCTTGATGTGTTCACATGTAATCCAGTCGTCACACCGTTCCGGGTGTTTGGAGCACAAACTGTTCTTGTGTTCATCGACATACGGGGTCACCAGGGTAGAGTTCTGTAGAACTGTGTAGTGTGCTTCAAACCAAGAATGCCCGTCCCTGCATATTATTGATTCCCCTCCAAGCGTGCCTTTCCTAGTTAGTCTCCCCTCATACCGCGATTTAGGGAGACCAATCTTCTTAAGGCCAGGAATGAAGTCAACACAAAATCCAATGACATCCTCTGTTTGATGGCCCATGGAGATGCTTCCTTCTGGCCTAGCGTGGTTACGGACATATTTCTTTAGGACTCCCATGAACCTCTCAAAGGGGAACATATTGTGTAGAAATACGGGGCCCAGAATGACAATCTCGTTGACTAGATGAACTAGGACGTGCGTCATGATATTGAAGAAGGATGGTGGGAACACCAGCTCGAAACTGACAAGACATTGCGCCACATCACTCCTTAGCCTTGGTATGATTTCTAGATCGATCACCTTCTGAGAGATTGCATTCAGGAATGCACATAGCTTCACAATGGCTAATCGGACGTTTTTCGGTAGAAGCCCCCTCAGTGCAACCGGAAGCAGTTGCGTCATAATCACGTGGCAGTCATGAGACTTTAGGTTCTGGAACTTTTTCTCTACCATATTTATTATCCCTTTTATATTCGACGAGAAGCCAGACGGGACCTTCATACTGAGCAGGCATGCAAAGAAGATTTCCTTCTCTTCTTTGGTAAGAGCGTAGCTGGCAGGACCTTCATACTGCTTTGGAGGCAGGCCGTCTTTTTCGTGCAAACGTTGCAGGTCCTCCCGTGCCTCCGGTGTATCTTTTGTCTTCCCATACACGCCCAAGAAGCCTAACAGGTTCACGCAAAGGTTCTTCGTCACGTGCATCACGTCGATTGAAGAGCGGACCTCTAGGTCTTTCCAGTAGGGTAGGTCCCAAAATATAGATTTCTTCTTCCACATGGGTGCGCGTCCCTCATCGTCATTCGGAACAGATAGTCCGTTGGGACCCTTTCCAAAGATTACCTGTAAATCATTGACCATAGCAAGTACGTGATCACCGGTACGCATGGCGGGCTTCTTCCGGTGATCTGCCTCGCCTTTGAAATGCTTGCCTTTCTTTCGACATTGATGATTGGTCGAAAGAAATCGACGATGCCCCAGGTACACATTCTTCCTGCATCTGTCCAGGTATATACTTTGGGTGTCATCTAAACAGTGCGTGCATGCGTGATATCCCTTGTTTGTTTGTCCTGAAAGGTTACTGAGAGCAGGCCAAGCATTGATGGTTACAAACAGCAGTGCATGTAGGTCAAATTCCTCCTGGTTGGCCTCATCCCACGCACGTACACCTTGTCCATTCCACAGCTGTAAAAGTTCTTCAACTAATGGCCTAAGGTACACATCAATGTCGTTGCCGGGTTGCTTAGGGGCTTGGATAAGTATTGGCATCATAATGAACCTCCGCTTCATGCATAGCCAAGGAGGAAGGTTATAGATACATAGAGTCACGGGCCAGGTGTTGTGATTGCTGCTCTGCTCCCCATAAGGATTAATGCCATCCGCGCTTAAACCAAACCATACGTTCCTTGTGTCACCTGCAAACTCCTCCCAGTACGTTCTCTCAATTTTTCTCCACTATGACCCGTCAGCAGGTGCTCTCAACTGCCCGTCTTTCTTACGGTCCTCTGTGTGCCATCACATCAACTTGGCATGCTCTTTGTTTCTGAACAGACGTTTCAACTGTGGTATTATAGGAGCATACCACATCACCTTGGCAGGAACCCTCTTCCTAGGGCGCTCGCTGTCAACATCACCAGGGTCATCTCGTCTGATCTTATACCGCAAGGCACCGCATACCGGGCATGCGTTCAAATGCTCATACGCACCGGGGTACAGGATGCAGTCATTAGGGCATGCATGTATTTTATGCACCTCCAATCCTAGAGGGCATACGACCTTCTTTGTTGCGTACGTACTGTCGGGCAATTCGTTATCCTTTGGAAGCTTCTTCTTCAATATTTTGAGTAGTTTCTCAAATCCTTTGTTAGGGACACCATTCTCTGCCTTCCACTGCAAAAATTCCAGTACGGTACCGAGCTTCGTGTTGCCATTTTCGCAATTGGGGTACAACCCTTTTTTGTAATCCTCCAACATGCGATCGAACTTCAGCTTCTCCTTTTCACTTTCGCACTGTCTCCTTGCATCAACAATGACCCGACGGAGATCATCGTCAGGCACAACATCGTCTGGTTCCTCTTGACCTTCAGCAGCTTCCCCCGTTGCAGCATCACCGTATTCCGGGGGCACATAGTTGTCATCGTCCTCTTCTTCTTCGTTGTCTTCCATCATAACCCCTATTTCTCCGTGCTTGGTCCAAACATTATAGTGTGGCATGAAACCCTTATAAAGCAGGTGGGTGTGAAGGGCGCTCGAGTCAGAGTAAGACCTCGTATTCCCACAGATAGTGCATGGACAGCACATAAAACCATTCTGCTGGTTTGCCTTAGCCACTTCAAGAAAATTATGCACGCCATTAATGTACTCGGAGGTGCGTCTGTCACCATACATCAATTGCCGATTCATCTTCTTGCATTTATATATAATTAAGTGTGTCAAAAACCATTACAGAACATCATGGATACATAAGTGATCAAATTAATATAAGTTCATCATCACATTAATTATATTCAAAGTACATGCATATATAGCTCACCACGGTGGTGCCGGCGACGAGATCGGCGCGGGCGATCGACGGCGGTGAAGACGGGAGCGGGACGTACGACGGACCGCTCAACCTAGCCAAATCTCGGAGAAAATGGAGCTTCGAGCGGAGAAAGCTTAACTAGTGTGGCTCGGGCATTTCATCGAGCACCTCATGTGCATATATGGGAGGTGAGCTAGAGCACCACACAACTCCCCTCGCCGGCCAGAAAAAACAGAGTAGTGTGGGCTCGCCGACGATATGGGGTATATATAAGCAAACAATTGGTCCCGGTTCGTTACAGGAACCGGGTCTAAATGGCCATCCATTTGTCCCGGTTCTAGTGACGAACCGGGACCAATGGGTGTGGGCTAGGAGCGAGGCCCATTGGTCCCGGTTCGTGCCTGGAACCGGGACAAATGGGCCCAGACCAACCGGGACAGATGCCCAACGAGGCCCGGCAGCCCCCCTGGCGGCACGAACCGGGACGTATGCACCCATGGGTCTCGGTTCGTGAATGAACCGAGACTAATGGGTTCGCAAGGCCCGAACCAAAGCCCTGTTTTCTACTAGTGATCCGACATGCCAGGTGTACCCAGGGGACTGGTTGAGCACCGTTTGCGAGTCAACCCTAAAGAAAGACCTATCAAAGAGCATCTCCGTCGGTCCGCCACGGAGAAGAGAAAAGCAATTGGTGAAGAGGTGGCTCGTCTTCTGGGAGCTGAATTCATCCGCGAGATATACCACTCCGAGTGGCTCGCCAATGTTGTCATGGTCCCCAAGAAGGACAAGTCACTCCGCATGAGCATCGATTTCAAACATATCATTCGGGCCTGCCCGAAAGATCACTTCCCTCTGCCCCACATCGATCAAATTGTCGACTCGACTGCAGCGTGTGAGCGTTTGTCCTTTCTGGACGCATATTCAGGGTACCATCAGATCCGACTATTTGGACCCGACAAAATAAAAACAACCTTCATCACCCCATTCATGTGTTTCCATTACGTTACCATGCCTTTTGGCCTCAAGAATGTTGGCGTGACATTCATGCACATGATTCAGAAGTGTCTGCTGAAGCAAATCAGTCAAAATGTGGAAGCATACATGGACGACATCATGGTCAAGTCACGTAAAGGTTCCGACCTACTGACTGACCTCGTCGAAACATTTGCAAACTTGAGTAGTTATGATATCAAGCTCAACCCATCGAAGTGCACATTCGGAGTCCCAGGCGGAAAGTTGCTCGGTTTTCTCGTTTCCGAACAAGGAATCGACGCAAATCCAGAAAACGTCAGCACAATCCTCCGAATGTAGGCCTTGTGCCTGTGCATGATGTTCAGAAGCTTACTGGTTGCTTAGCTGCATTGAGTCGATTCATCTCACGTCTTGGTGAAAAGGCATTACCTCTTTACCGATTGATGAAGAAGTCTGACAAGTTCGAGTGGAATTCTAAAGATGAAGCAGCGTTTGAGGAACTCAAACCCCTGCTTTCCTCCCAGCCAGTACTTGCTGCCCTAGTCAGCAAAGAGCCTCTATTATTATATATCGCAGCCACTGGACAAGTTGCCAGCACAGTGCTCACGGTCGAGCGGGAAGAAGAAGGCAAGGCCTATAAAGTTCAATGCCCAGTCTAATACATTTCTGAAGTCTTGACTCCATCTAAGTAGAGATATCCGCATTATCAGAAGCTTGTGTATGGGATCTACTTGACCGCCAAGAAAGTTGCACATTACTTCTCAGATCACTCAATTTCAGTCGTCAGTGATGCTCCATTATCTGAAATTCTGAACAATCGAGATGCAACTGGTCGAGTAGCTAAATGGGCGATTGAAATCCTTCCATTAGATATCAAGTTCGAAGGAAAGAAAGCAATCAAGTCTCAGGCAATTTCAGATTTCGTTGCCGAGTGGATTGAACAAGAACAACCAACTCAAGTTCAGTCGGATCATTGGACTATGTTTTTTCATGGATCCAAGATGCTAAGTGAATCCGATGAAGGTGTGGTTTTGGTGTCCCCCATAGGTGACAAAGTCAGCTATGTCCTCCAAATTCACTTTGATTCTTTGAACAATGAAGCTGAGTATGAGGCACTTTTGTATGGGTTTCGTATGGACATCTCACTCGGTGTCCGTCACCTGATGGTATACGGCAACTCATACTTAGTGGTCAATCAAGTGATGAAAGAATGGGATGTCAGGAGCCCAGTGATGACCGGTTATTGCAAAGCAGTGAGAAAGTTGGAGAAGAAGTTTGAAGGGTTGGAGCTCCACCATGTGCCTAGAATCAAAAACCAGCTTGCTGACGATCTGGCAAAGATAGGTTCCACTTGGAAACCCATCCCCAGGAATGTGTTCTTGGAACATCTCCACACCCCATCAGTCAAGGAAGACCCCTTCACGGAAGAGCCCCCGCAGCCGATAAGTGCATACAACCCGACTGAGATTGAAGTCCCGGCTATAATTGACTTGATCATGGAGGTTTTAGTGATCACACCGGACTGGACAGTGTCGTACATCACATACCTGCTCAGTTAGGAACTCCCAGAGGATGAGGATGAGGCTCGCCAAATTGTCCGTCGATCCAAAGCCTTCACAGTGAAACAAGGACAGCTTTACAGAGAGAGCGTCACGGGAGTCGCCCAGCATTGCATTACCCCGGAGGAAGGTCATATGATTTTGAATAAGATCCACTCGGGGACCTGTGGTCACCGTGCATCCTCTCGGACCATTGTTGCCAGAAGCATAGCGAGCCGGATTCTACTGGCCACGTGCGAATGAGATGGCGAAAGATATAGTCGACAAATGTGAAGGTTGTCAGTTCTACTCGAACATGTCCCACAAGCATGCGTCTGCCTTGAAGACTATCCCGTTGGTCTGGCCGTTTGCCGTTTGGGGATTGGACATGGTTGGGCCTTTCAGGACTGGCAGAAGCGGCTTCACTCATTTGCTTGTGGCAGTCAACAAGTTCACCAAATGGATCAAAGCCAAGCCTATCAAGAACCTCAGTAAGAACCACTGTTAGCTTCATCAAAAAACTGATATTCAGATATGGAGTCCCTCACAGCATCATCACAGATAATGGCTCCAACTTTGAATCGGATGAATTCAGAGCATACTGCGCTCCCCAGGGCACTTGAGTCGACTACGCATCCGCAGTCAAATGGGCAGGCAGAAAGGGCAAACGGCTTCATCCTTCAAGGGCTGAAACCACGGCTGATGCACGATCTCAAGCATGCTGCTGAAGCTTGGGTGACTGAGTTGCCATCTGTTTTGTGGGGACTGAGAACAACTCCGAACCGGTCGACTGATCGGACCCCCTTCTTCATGGTGTATGGTGCTGAGGTCGTACCTCCGAATGACTTGCTGCACAATGCTCCCCAGCTGGAACTCTTCTCTGAGGCCAAAGCAGAACAGGCGCATCAAGATGCAGTCGACCTCTTGGAGGAAGAGCACGAGATGGCTCTGATACGGTCGACCATACATCAACAAGACCTGCGTCGATTCCATGCCCGCAATGTCCGAGGCCGAGCATTCCAGGAAGGACATCTTGTACCCCGAGTATATCAGAAACGACCTCACAAGCTCGCTCTAGCCTGGGAGGGTCCCTTTATCATCACCAAAGTGCTCCACAACGGGGCGTATCACCTCTACAACGTGGCCAAGAAAATAGACGAGCCACACTCATGGAATGCGGATCTGCTCCACCGCTTTTACACTTAAAACACTCAAACAGACGAGTTGTAATAAGAAACCTTCAGTTTGTTTTTCAAAGACAAGTTCGTGGCAGTATCATAATGATTGTTGCTCCAAAAACACATGTGTTCAAATCCCCCAGTGGGTGGCTTAGCCGCGAATCCGATTCGCCTAATTCTTACAAAACACTCCGAGTGAAGAGCAACCCTCTCACTCGGGGGCTTAGTTGCGAATCCGATTCGCCTAAGTTTCAAAAACACTCCGAGTGAAGAGCAATCCTCTCAGTCGGGGGCTTAGCTGCGACCCCGTGATCACCTAAGTCTTACAAAACAATTCCAGTGAAGAGAAACCCTCTCACTCGGGGGCTTAGCTGCGAATCCAGTTCGCCTAAGTTTCAAAAACACTCCGAGTGAAGAGCAACCCTCTCACTCGGGGGATTAGGTGCGACCCCGTACTCGCCTAAGTTTTACAAAACACTCCGAGTGAAGAGCAACCCTCTCACTCGAGGGCTTAGCTGCGACACCATAATC
>LR738710.1:57551506-57568564 GCA_902687465.1 Secale cereale | reverse complement strand
TCGGGGGCTTAGCGGCGACCCCGTACTCGCCTATGTTTTACAAAACACTTCGAGTGAAGAGCAACCCTCTCACTCGGGGGCTTAGCTACGACCCCGTACTCGCCTAAGTTTTACAAAACACTCTGAGTGAAGAGCAACCCTCTCACTCGGGGGCTTAGTTGGGACCCCGTACTCGCCTAAGTTTTACAAAGCACTCCGTGCAAAGAGCAACCCTCTCACTCGGGGACTAGGTAGCACTTCGAGCTGCGCCATAAGGACGATGTACCTTGGTTCTCCGAGTTGCGCCATTAGTACAATGTACCTTGGCTCTCCGAGCTGCGCCATAAGTGCAATGTCCATTCGATGTCAAAAGGTCCGAAAGCAGCAGAAACAAAGCAAGCATACTCCAAAGAAAACCGAGTTCAGATAAAACCCGCAAGGTTCGGGCAGAAGTACTCGGGCATCAGGCCCGAAAGAGTTTAACGGTTACAAAACCACTCGGCATGCCGAGGCAACTTGAATTAGGGCATAAAGTTTGTTCACTCCTCAAGAGGAGGAGGGCTTGCAGGCGCAACATATTCATCCAGGTCGATTCCATCAGCGATACGAGTGGCGGCGTCGAGGAAAGTCACCATGAATGACTGGAATTGAAGCTTCTTGGTGTTGGCGACCTTAAGAGCTGCCAACTTCTCTTCCTTGACCTCCTGACAATGGACACGGACCAGAGACAGAGCCACGTCAGCGCCGCACCGAGAAGATGACTTCTTCCATTCCTGCACTCGACTAGGGATCTCATTAAGCTGAGTCATCAGAGACTCGAGGTCATTTTCGAGCACCATTCCCCGCCACAGCGCCGTGTCGATCCGCGACATCACCGCCTTCAGCCGTGCAAGATAACCAGTGGCGTTGGCAAGACGAGACTCCATACGCAAGATATTCATCGCAATCTCGTCCTTGACAAGATAATTGACAGGATCCAGGCCCGTCTCGATCCGTCCAGTCTCTTCTTCGAAGTTTTGGCAGAGTTACGCACATACAAAGATATAGTGAGTCGACAGTGGGATGGTGAGTCGACAGTTATGATTCAGTCTAACAAAGAAAGATACCTTCAAGCATGAGGAACATCTTTTTGCCAAGGCCTCCCAGATAAGTCTCCAGCTCATCCCTCTTCTAAGTGAGGTCTCCAACTTCGTCGTCCAGAGCCAGCTTATCCTTCTTCAGTAGTGTCACTTCTCTATTGGCCTCGTCAAGGGGAGTCTTCAGAGTAGCATTCTCTTCTTCCAGCTTGCCGACTGAAGCTAGCTTCTGGTCGGCAAGTTCGGTCTTCTCCTGCGCCTTCTGCTGCGCTGCTGCCAAGTCGAGATCCTTCTGCTCCAAGGCTTTCTTCATTTGATCTGTAAGAGATAACACTCGTCAGATGAGCTTGAAATGATCAGTCTTTCACCAGACACGTTTATTCAAATACAGTCGACAGGCTATGTACCTTTCATACCAGATGCTTCATCTCTAGCTTTCTGCAAGTTCTCCCTGGCTAATCCCAGATCAAGATTGAGTTGGATCTGCTTCTTCTCAAGATCCGCAAACTGAGCCCCGAACTCACAAGGTTTCTAGAGTCAACGAAAAAGACAAGTCAGTCGACAAGGATAAAGACAGTTGTTTCCACCCGATGAAGTGCAGAGAGCGAATTTCTACACCAAGAGAGTTCTAAGACTACTACCGAGTCAAACACTCAACAGTAGCCTCGGGGACTACACCCAGTGGGTGCACTTGGCGTGCCCCCACTGGTTCCCACTCGACTCGATCCGTCCAGTACGGGTGGAAGAAAAAAAAAAGAGAGTTACATTTGTTCTTAGACGGGCAGTCGGCCACGGTCTCAGGGACTACACCCAGTGGGTGCACTTGGCGTGCCCCCACCAGTTCCCACTCGACTCGATCCGTCCAGTACGAGTGGAAGGAGTAAAAAAGACAGCAACAACATTCTTTCTTAGACCACAACCGACTGCCCGCAGTCGACCATGGTATCTGGGACTACACCCAGTGGGTGCACTCTGTGTGCCCCCACTGGTTCAATCGACACAACCGGGCTGATTGAAATACAAGACTTACATAGCAAAAGCTAGAACACCCAGTGGGCGAGTGAAACAAGGATAGTCTCAAAATTTTAAACGCTCATCCACGGACATCATCTTACGAACAAAGCAGCGGTTTTCAGGTAGAATATCCTAGCAGAACAACAACCAGTCAGAAGAGAACTCAGTCGGAAAAAGAGTCACCTGGACGTTGGTCCGAAGAGATGAACTGGCATTATAAGCAGCCATGTTGGCCTTGTACGCTGCCCTTGTCTGCTCCATCATCAGGCTTGCTTGACAAATAGCTTCCTTAGCTGCATTCACTGGGTCCTCCAGGACATGGTCGGTAGCAAAGAGCGAAGACGACGGAGCAGTCGGAGCAGCCAGAGGATCTGAAGCTTGGGGTTCC
The DNA here is from genome assembly GCA_902687465.1 of Secale cereale. Lineage (NCBI taxonomy): Eukaryota > Viridiplantae > Streptophyta > Magnoliopsida > Poales > Poaceae > Secale > Secale cereale. Next base: position 57,566,107 of record LR738710.1, on the reverse strand, counting down.
ACAGGCGAGGCAAGAACTTGGGCAGTCGGCGCCCAAGGACGGGCAGTCGACACAGGACCGACAAAAGAAATTGTTGCCTGAACCGAGTCGCCCTGTTGCTAAGCGTCTGAAGCGGTAGGCGCCTTCCTGCCCCTCCTCCCTGTGCTCCTCTGAGGCACTTCTACCTACTCGTTATCATCATCCAGCAGCTCAATAACGTTGGGTGGTGCTGCAAGACATTCAACCAAGAAGAATATTCAGTCGACTGACAAAACAGTCTGCAAAATGAAGACATGTCCGAAAAGCTATACCTGCACCGGAAGTCGCCACGTCCACGGTCTCCTCATCATTGCAACCCTTGTCAATATCCATAGAGGTCCCAGAAGCAGCAACACTAGAAGTTTCAGAACTCACTCGGTCAAAAATACAAATGAATCGACAAGATGCATATGATTTCTTGAACAAGAGAAGAAAAGGGAAGAATGACACTCATGTGGAAGCAATCGGAACATCCACCTTGATCTTAGGCAGGGCCTTCAGAGGCTTTGAAGCCGCAACCTTAGGCTGCTTCAGGGCCTTCTCAGTCGGATCGGGTGAAGTCGTCCGAGTGCGTTTCTGTACCTGAGAACCAGAGGGGGCTGTCTTGGCACGCGCACATTCTAGATCGTGGGTTAGCTTGGAGCGCCTCTCGATGCGAGGTGGCGACTCGACCTCGTCACCACTGCTTGAGTCCTCACTTTCCTTGTTGGTCTCTTCATCAGACTTCCAGTCGGTGACCTCGCCAACGCCCTCCACCCCCTCCTGGACTTGCTCTCCATTGGGCACTCAATACATCTCAGTATAAATCTACGAGACAAAGAGTTGATCAAACGTCAATCGGATGCAGAGACAGCTACAAATCGAACAGAAAATTCACTCGGAAACAGGAGACAAACCTTGTCCGGCTTGTGGTCTGCGTCGAATGAACGGACTCTCCTGGTCCCCTTGGGGCTGTTCTTGTTCCCGGTGATGCTCCGCAACCACTGCTCCACCGTCTTCTCGGTGACCTCCTCCGGGTGGACCCGAGTGGTATCATTGGTGCCCGAGTACATCCACATCGGATGATCACATGCTTGGAGAGGCTGAATCCGTCGACTGCGGAATACCTCCAGCAGGTCCATCCTAGTCCCACCATCGCAGACTAGCTGGACCACTCGCTCGACCAACATATCCACTTCTACTTTCTCAGTCCGACTCACAACCAACGTAGGAGGCTGAATGACTCGATCTAAGGTGAAAGGAGGAAGACCGGTCGACTGACCTGGGGTCGAAATATCATTGCAGTAGAACCAGGTCGACAGCCACCCTCTGACCAACTCAGGAAGAGTCATGGAGGGAAAGGTGCTCGTACCTCTAGTCTATATGCCTAAATCGCCGCACATCTGGTGCGTCTTCTCGTCAGTCGGGTTCGCCTTCTTGACAGATTGGGAGCGGCAAGTGAAAATATGTTTGAACAGACCCCAGTGCGGTCGACACCCCAAGAAATTCTCACACATAGAGATGAAGGCAGCAAGATATGTGATAGTGTTGGGGGAAAAGTGGTGCAGCTGGGTGCCTTAGAAGTTCAAAAAACCCCAGAAAAAAGATGCGGAGGCAAGGATAAACCTCGGTCGACGTGGGTCGCAAGGAGGACACACTCGCCCTCCTGAGGCTACGGCTCGAGCTCGTCCCCCAGCAACCTCCAAGATTCATGGGCAATCAGGCCCCCATCAACCAGCTCCTCCATATCCTCCTACTGCATCGAAGACCAGATCCAGTCCCCCTGGATCCAGCTGGGCGGCAGCCCAGTTCCCGACGTCGACCCCCGGTTCACCTTCTTGCCCTTCCCCGTCTCCGACACCTTCTTTGCGCACTCCAGGGCCGCCGTCTTGTCCTTGCCCATGGTGGCGAGATGCGCGCGGGCGGAGCAGCGCTGGGCGAGGGGCAGAGGAGGAAGAAGAAGAAGTGTGAAGCGCACAGTGCCTACGCATCGGCCGCGACACCCTCTTATAGACCAGCGGTCGAGTGACTGACTTGTGGGCCCGTGCAATCCTGTCAAATCCCGCAACAGTCGCACGCCCGATACATGGCGAAAAAGGCGACGCGGGGATCGAGGCGTCCGTGTATATCCGGTCTGATTACTGCGGCTCGTTCCGTCTCGCGCGCTTCCCTGGAATTCGAATCCCACAAAATCCGAGAACCGTAGAGCGGCCAATCACGCAGAAAACCTCGTGCCTTGTCAGCACTCGAGAGTTACTCGCAAAATTTCACTCGACAAATTCTGAATCGATCAAGGCGACTGAAATAAGGTTGAAGAAACAGTTCGATTCCCAAGCTCAAAGAGGAAGCCTCCGGGGTACAAGACTCAGAACAGAGTCAACTTCAACTCTTTTCACTCGGACCTCAATCCATTCATTGGCTACTGATCATACCATGGACCTAGGTTAGGGTCACAGGCCTGACCTAAGCGCCCTACCCAAGGTCACTGCCCTAGGATTCAAGATGTTCCGGGGATGACAAAATATACCGACTGAATTGACCAAGGAGAGCAATTCACTCGACCATATACCTCACTCGGATATCCCAATTCCATTCGACAGAATGAAGTCACTCGACCGTGGAAGAAACCACTCGACGCATAGAAGGTCTAAGGTCACACAAGGCTAGCAACGGTCAGGCATTCACTATGTAGTCTTAATGGCATTTACTGCTCTTTATTACAGGCGTTATCAGTAACGTCTTGTATTTATGTACATTGAACCCTCTATAACGTGGGGCGGATGGGGTCCTGGCGCACTCTATATAAGACAACCCCCTCCTCCGGTACAAGGGTTCGCACCCCCTATAGCACACATATCCATATTCCAGTCGATAGCCTCCGGGCACCGAAACGTAGGGCTTTTACCTCCTCCGAGATGGGCCTGAACTCGTAAAACTCGTGTGTACAACCTTGCTGTAGCTAGGACCATGCCTCCTCCTACGTACCCCCTACTCTCATTGTCAGTCCTAGTACCACGACATTACTATTCACCCCCAGCACCTCCGAAGAGCTCTGGATGACAGTATGCGGACACCGGCAGGTGCTTCTTCTTCGGATGGGAGAGGTCGGGGGAAGCCGAAGAGGGCTGGTAGTGGACGTGGCGGCGGGAGAGGTAGGAAGGCTGTTGCGCCTTCCTCGCCGCCACCCCAGCTGATTCTCCGGACCACCGAAGTGCTTCGTCTCAGGTGGACCCGTCTCGGACTCTGGTCGACGAGCCTCGGGCCGACGAGCCTGTTGGGGAATGTAGTATTTCAAAATTTCCTACGATCACGAAAGATCTATCTAGGAGAAGCATAGCAACGAGCGGGAGGGTGTGTCCACGTACCTCGTAGACCGAAAGCGGAAGCGTTAGGTAACGCGGTTGATATAGTCGAACGTCTTCGCGATCCAACCGATCCAAGCACCGAATGTACGGCACCTCCGCGTTCAGCACATGTTCAGCTCGATGACGTCCCACAAACTCTTGATCCTGTTGAGGTCGAGGGAGAGTACCGTCAGCACGACGGCGTGGTGACGGTGATGATGAAGTTGCCAGTGCAGGGCTTCGTCTAAGCACTACGACGATATGACCGAGGTGTGTAACTGTGGAGGGGGGCACCGCACACGGCTAAGAAATCAACTTTTCTGTCTATAGAGTGCCCCCTCCCCATGTATATAAAGGAGGGAGGGAGGAGGAGGCTGGCCTAGTATGGGCACACCAAGGGGGAGGATTCCTAATCCTACTAGGAGTAGGTTTCGTCCTTTCCTAGTACAACTAGGAGAAGGGGGGAAGGAGGAGGAGGGGAGAAGGATGGAGGGGGGCGCCACCCCTTCCTAGTCCAATTCGGACCAGCCCATGGGGCGGCGCGTGGCCACCCCTTGAGGCCCTTCTCTCCTTTCCCGTATGGCCCATTAAGGCCCACTACTTCCCCCGGCGAATTCCCGTAACTCTCCAGTACTCCCAAAAATACCCGAATAACTCGGAACCTTTCCGATGTCCGAATATAGCCTTCCAATATATCGATCTTTACCTCTCAACCATTTCGAGACTCCTCGTCATGTCCATCATCTCATCCGGGACTCCGAACAACCTTCGGTGCATCAAATCACATAAACTCATATGCCAATCGTCATCGAATGTTAAGCGTGCGGACCCTACGGGTTTGAGAACTATGTAGACATGACTGAGACTCAGCTCCGGTCAATAACCAATAGTGTAACCTGGATGCTCTTATTGGTTCCTACGTATTCTACGAAGATCTTTATCCGTCAAACCGCATAACAACATACATTATTCCCTTTGTCATCGGTATATTACTTGCCCGAGATTCGATCATCGATATTGTAATGCCCCGGACACAACCGCCGATGGTCGTTACTCCTGGCGGGATCTAGACTATCCCATAGATCAATACTAGTCTTTTGTGCGCACTTTGTCCTCACTCGTGCGCACCCGGGACCAACTTCCCGGACGGTCACCCATCCTGAAACTACTCCAAGCTGAGCATGCTTAACTTTGGAGTTATGTCCGAATGGGCTTCCGGAAAAGAAGGAATTCCTTATTGATATGAGTAGTCTATCATCCCTAATATGCCAGGCTATCACATACACCCCCACTCAGAGGAACCCACGTCCTCGTTAGGCCACATGAACGTTCCCTCTTGGCACAAACGTCTATGCATCCAGTCCGATACATGTGCCATGCCGTGTGCCACGACGGGTCACAAACATCATGAACAACATGACCGAGCACCTATACGCAAACATTCGTGTAACCACAAGGGTCGGCTCTGATACCAACTTATAACGCCCCGGACACACCCGCTGGTGGTCGTTACTCCTGGCGGGATCTAGACTGGCCTCACATATCAATACTAGTCTTTTCTGCGCACTTTGTCCTCACTCGTGCGCACCCGGGGCCAACTTCCCGGTCGGTCACCCATCCTGAAACTACTCCAAGATGAGCACGCTTAACTTTGGAGTTCTGCCCGAATGGGATTCCGAAAAAGAAGGAATTCCTTATTGATATGAGTAGTCTACCATCCCTAATAAGCCAGGCTATCACAGGTAGCATCATACCTAGTTCAATCTCGTTATTGGCAAGTCTCTTTACTCGTTCCATAATACATCATCTCGTGGCTAACTCATTAGTCATTTGCTTGCAAGGCTTATTATGATGAGTATTACCGAGAGGGCCCAGAGATACCTCTCCGACACTCGGAGTGACAAAACATAATCTTGATCAATGCCAACACCACAAACACTTTCGGAAACACTTGTAGAGCATCTTTATAATCACCCAGTTACGTTGTGACGTTTCATAGCACACAAGGTGTTCCTCCGGTATTCGGGAGTTGCATATTCTCATAGTTAGAGGAACATGTATAAGTCATGAAGAAAGCAATAGGAATAAAACTAAACGATCATTATGCTAAGCTAACAGATGGGTCTTGTCCATCACATCATTCTCTAATGATGTGATCCCGTTCATCAAATGACAACACATGTCTATGGTTAGGAAACATAACCATCTTTGATCAATGAGCTAGTCAAGTAGAGGCATACTAGGGATACTCTGTTTTGCCTATGTATTCACACATGTACTAAGTTTCCGGTTAATACAATTCTAGCATGAATAATAAAATTTTATCATGATATAAGGAAATATAAATAACAACTTTATTATTGGCTCTAGGGCATATTTCCTTCAGCCTCCCACTTGCACTAGAGTCGCTAATCTAGTTCACATCCCCATGTGATTTTATACCGACTGTTCAGATCATTATGTGAATAACACCCATAGTTCACATCGACATATGACCAACACCCAAAGGGTTTACTTGAGTCAATAATCTAGTTCACATCGCCATGTGATTAACACCCAAAGAGCACTAGGGTGTGATCATGTTTTGCTTCATGAGAGAAGTTATGTCAACGGGTCTGTCACATTCAGATCCGTATGTATTTCGCAAATTCCTATGTCTACAATGCCTTGCATGGAGCTACTCTAGTTAATTTCTCCCACTTTCAACACGCATCTAGATTAATACTTAGAGTCATCTGGATTAGTGTCAAAGCTTGCATCGGCGTAACTCTTTACGACAAACTCTTTATCACCTCCATAATCGAGAAACATTTCCTTAGTCATCCAGTAACTAAGGATAATTTTGACCGATGTCCAGTGATCTACTCCTGGATCACTATTGTACTTCCTCACCAAACTCATGGCAAGGTACACAACATGTTTGGTACACAGCATGGCATACTTTATAGAACCTATGGCTGAGGCATAGGGAAATGACTTCATTCTTTCTCTATCTTCTGCCGTGGTCGGGTTTTGAGTCTCACTCAACTTCATACCTTACAACTCAAGCAAGAACTCCTTCCTTGACTGATTCATTTTGAACTTCTTCAAAATCTTTTTAAGGTATGTACTCATTGAAAATCTTATTAAGCGTCTTAATCTATCTCTATAGATCTTGGTGCCCAATATGTAAGCAGCTTCACCGAGGTTTTTCATTGAAAAACTCCTTTTAAATAATCCTTTATGCTTTCCAAAAAATTCTACATCATTTCCGATCAACAATATGTCATTCACATATACTTATCAAAAATGTTGTAGTGCTCCCACTCACTTTGTTGTAAATATAGGCTTCACCGTAAGTCTGTATAAAACCATATGCTTTGCACCTTATCAAAGTATATATTCCAACTCCGAGATGCTTGCACCAGTCCATGCATGGATCGCTGGAGCTTGCACACTTTGTTAGCTCCTTTAGGATCGACAAAACCTTCTGGTTGCCTCATATACAACTCTTCTATGAGATATCCATTTAGGAATGTAGTTTTGACATCCATTTGCCAGATTTCATAATCATAAAATGCGACAATTGCTAACATGATTCTGACAGACTTAAGCATCGCTACGGGTGAGAAAGTCTCATCGTAGTCAACTCCTTGAACTTGTCAAAAACCTTTTGCAACAAGTCGAGCTTTGTAGACAGTAATGTTACCATCGGCGTCAGTCTTCCTCTTAAAAATCCATTTATTTTTAATGGCTTACCGATCATCGGGCAAGTCGACAAAAGTCCACACTTTGTTCTCATACATGGATGCCATCTCAGATTTCATGGCTTCTAGCCATTTTGCGGAATCTGGGCTCATCATCGCTTCCTCATAGTTCGCAGGTTCATCATGGTCTAGTAACATGACTTCCAGAATTGGGTTATCATACCACTCAGGTGTGGAACGTACTCTGATTGACCTACGAGTTTTGGTAGTTTACTTGATCCGAAGTTTCATGATCATCATCATTAGCTTCCTCACTAATTGGTGTAGGCATCACAGGAACAATTTTCCATGATGTGCTATTCTCCAATTCTAGAGAAGGTACAATTACCTCATCAAGTTCTACTTTCCTCCACTCACTTCTTTCGAGATAAACTCCTTCTCTAGAAAGGATCCATTCTTCGCAACGATTATCTTGTGTTCGGATCTGTGACAGAAGGTGTACCCAACAGTTTCCTTTGGGTATCCTATGAAGACACATTACTTCGACTTGGCTTTGAGCTTATCAGGTTGAAGCTTTTTCACATAAGCATCGCAGCCCCAAATTTTAAGAAACGACAACTTTGGTTTCTTCCCAAACCACAGTACATACAGTGTCGTCGCAACAGATTTAGATGGTGCCATATTTAACGTGAATGCTGCTGTCTCTAATGCATAACCTAAAACGATAGTGGTAAATCGATAAAAGACATCATAGATCGCACCATATCTAATAAAGTATGGTTTACAATGTTCAGACACACCATTACGCTGTGGTGTTCCGGGTGGTGTGAGCTGTGAAACTATTTCCCTTGGTTTCAAATGAAGACTAAACTCATAACTCAAATATTCGCCTCCACAATCAGAGCGTGGAAACTTTTTTTCTTGTTACGATGATTCTCCACTTCACTCTAAAATTCTTTGAACTTTTCAAATGTTTCAGACTTGTGCTTCATCAAGTAGATATACCCATATCTGCTAAAATCATCAGTGAAGGTCAAAAAATAACGATACCCGCCACGTGCCTCAACACTCATTGGACTGCATACATCAGTATATATGATTTCCAGTAAGTCAGTTGCTCACTCCATTGTTCCGGAGAACGGAGTCTTAGTTATCTTGCCCATGAGGCATGGTTCGCAAGAACCAAGTGATTCATAAACAAGTGATTCCAAAAGCCCATCAACATGGAGTTTCTTCATGCGCTTTACACCAATATGACCTAAACGGCGGTGCCACAAATAAGTTGCACTATCATTATCAACTTTGCATCTTTTGGCTTCAATATTATGAATATGTGTATTACTATGATCGAGATCCAACAAAATATTTTCATTGGGTGTATGACCATCGAAGGTTTTATTCCTGTAAACAGAACAACAATTATTCTATGACTTTAAATGAATAACTGTATTGCAACAAACATGATCAAATCATATTCATGCTCAACGCAAATGCCAAATAACATTTTTTAGGTTCTACACTAATCTCGAAAGCATAGGGAGTGTGCGATGATGATCATATCAATCTTGGAACCACTTCCAACGCACATCATCACTTCACCTTTAAATAGTCTCTGCTCATTCTACAACTCCCGTTTCGAGTTACTAATTTTAGCAACTGAACCGGTATCATATACCCAGGGGTTGCTATGAACACTAATAAAGTACACATCAATAATCTGTATATCAAGTATACCTTTGTTCACTTTGCCATCGTTCTTATCCGCCAAGTATCTAGGGCAGTTCCACTTCCAGTGATTTTTTCCTTTGTAGTATAAGCACTTAGTTTCAGGCTTGACTTTAACTTTGGGTTTCTTCACGGGAGTGACAACTTGCTTGTCATTCTTCTGAAAGTTCCCCTTCTATCCCTTTTCCCTTTTCTTGAAACTAGTGGTCTTATTAACCATCAACACTTGATGCGCTTTCTTGATTTCTACCTTCTCCGATTTCAGCATCGCAAAGAGCTCGGGAATTACTTTCGTCATCCCTTGCATATTATAGTTCATCATGAAGTTCGAGTAACTTGGTGATAGTGACTACAGAACTTTGTCAATTACTATATTATCTGGAAGATTAACTCCCACTTGATTCTAGCAATTGTGGTACCCAGACAATCTGAGCACATGCTCACTGGTTGAGATATTCTCCTCCATCTTGTAGGCAAAGTACTTGTCAAAGGTCTCATACCTCTCAACACGGGCATGAGTCTGAAATACTATTTTCAACTCTTAGAACATCTCATATGCTCTGTGGCGTTCAAAACCGTTTTGAAGTCCCGGTTATAAGTCATAAAGCATGGCGCACTAAACTATCAAGTAGTCATCATACCGATCTTGTCAAATGTTCATAGTGTTTGCATCTACTCCTTCAATAGGTTTGTCACCTAGCGGTGCATCAAGGACATAATACTTCTGTGCACCAATGAGGATAATCCTCAGATCACGGACCTAGTCCGCATCATTGCTACTAACATCTTTCAACTTAGTTTTCTCTATGAACATATCAAAAACATACAGGAGCTATAACGCGAGCAATTGATCTACAACATAGTTTGCAAAAAGTATCAGGACTAAGTTCATGATAAATTAACGTTCAATTAATCATATTACTAAAGAAATCCCACTTAGATAGACATCCCTCTAGTCATCTAAATGATCACGTGATCCAAATCAACTAAACCATGTCCGATCATTACGTGAGATGGAGTAGTTTTCAATGGTGAACATCTTATGTTGATCATATCTACTATATGGTTCACGCTCGACCTTTCGGCCTCCAGTGTTCCGAGGTCATGTATGTACATGCTAGGCTCGTCACGTTTAACCTGAGTATTCTGCATGTGCGAAATTGTCTTACACCTGTTGTATTTGAATGTAGAGCTTATCAGACCCGATCATCATGTGGTGTCTCGGCACGATGAACTTTCGCAACGGTGCATACTCAGGGAGAACACTTGTACCTTGAAATTTTGTAAGGGATCATCTTATAATGCTACCTCCGTACTAAGCAAAATAGGAAGCATAATAAGATAAACATCACATGCAATCAAAATATGTGACATGATATGACCATCATCATCTTGTGCTTTTGATCTCCATCTCCAAAGCATCGTCATGATCTCCATCATCACCGGCTTGAAACCATGATCTTCATCATAGCGTCGTGGTCGTCTCGCCAACTATTGCTACTACTACTATCGCTAACTCATAGTGATAAAGTAAAGAAATTACATGGCTTTCACAATTCATACAATAAAGAGACAACCGTAAGGCTCCTGCCGGTTGCCGATAATTTACAAAACATGATCATCTCATACAATAACGTATAACTCATCACGTCTTGACCATATCACATCACAACATGCCCTGCAAAAACAATGTAGACGTCCTCTACTTTGTTATTGCAAGTTTTACGTGGCTATTACGGGCTTAGCAAGAATCGTTCTTACCTACGCATCAAAACCACAATGATTTTTCGTCAAGTGTGATGTTTTAATCTTCACAAGGACCGGGCATAGTCACACTCAATTCAACTAAAGTGAGAGAGACAGACACCCGCCGGTCACCTTTAAGCAACGGGTGCTCGTAACGGTGAAACAAGGCTCGCATAAGCGTACGCATAATGTCGGACCGGGCCGCTTCATCTCACAATACCACCGAATCAAAGTATGACATGCTGGTAAGCAGTATGACTATTATCGGCCACAACTCATTGTGTTCTACTCGTGCATATCATCTACGCATAGACCTGGCTCAGATGCCACTGTTGGGGAATGTAGTACTTCAAAAAAAAATCATACGATCATGCAAGATCTATCTAGGAGAAGCATAGCAATGAGAGGGGAGAGTGTGTCCACGTACCCTCGTAGACCGAAAGCGGAAGCGTTAAGTAATGTGGTTGATGTAGCCGAACATCTTTGCGATCAAACCGACCCAAGCACCGAATTTACGGAACCTCCGTTTTCAGCACACGTTCAGCTCGATGACGTCCCACGAACTCTTGATCCAGTTGAGCTCGAGGGAGAATTCCATCAGCACGACGGCATGGTGACGGTGATGATGAATTTACCGGCACAGGGCTTCGCCTAAGCACTACGACGATATGACCGAGGTGTGTAACTGTCGAGGGGCACCGCACACGGCTAAGAAATCAACTTGTTTGTCTATGGAGTGCCCCCTCCCCACGTATATAAAGGAGGGAGGGAGGAGGAGGTCGGCCTAGTATGGGCACGCCAAGGGGGAGGATTCCTACTCCTAGTAGGAGTAGGTTTCATCCTTTCCTAATCCAACTAGGAGAAGGGGGAAGGAGGAGGAGGGGAGAAGGATGGAGGGGGGCACCACCCCTTCCTAGTCCAACTCAGACCAGCCCATGGGGGGGCGCGCGGCCAACCCTTGAGGCCCTTCTCTTCTTTCTCGTATGGCCCATTAAGGCCCACTACTTCCCCCAGCGAACTCCCGTAACTCTCCGGTACTCGGAAAAATACCCGAATAACTCGGAACCTTTCCGATGTCCGAATATAGCCTTCCAATATATTGATCTTTACCTCTCGACAATTTCGATACTCCTAGTCATGTCCATGATCTTATCCGGGACTCCGAACAGCCTTCGGTGCATCAAATCACATAAACTCATAATACCTATCGTCATCAAACATTAAGCGTGTGGACCCTACGGGTTAGAGAACTATGTAGACATGACTGAGAGTCATCTCGAGTCAATAACCAATAGAGGAACGTGGATGCTCATATTGGTTCCTACATATTCTACGAAGATCTTTATTGGTCAACCCGCATAACAACATATGTTGTTCCCTTTGTCATTGGTATGTTACTTGCCCGAGATTCGATCATCGGTATCATCATACCTAGTACAATCTCATTATCCGCAAGTCTCTTTACTCGTTCTGTAATGCATCATCTCGTGACTAACTCATTTGTCATTTGCTTGCAAGGCTTATTATGATGAGTATTACCGAGAGGCCCATAGATACCTCTCTGACGCTTGGAGTGACAAAACCTAATCTTGATCAATGCCAACACCACAAACACTTTCGGAAACACATGTAGATCATATTTATAATCACCCAATTACGTTGTGACGTTTGATAGGACACAAGGTGTTCCTCTGGTATTCGGGAGTTGCATAATCTCATAGTTAGAGGAACATGTATAAGTCATGATGAAAGCAATAGCAATAAAACTAAACGATCATTATGCTAAGCTAACAGATGGGTCTTTTCCATCACATCATTCTCTAATGACGTGATCCCATTCATCAAATGACAACACATATCTATGGTTAGGAAACATAACCATCTTTGATCAACGAGCTAGTCAACTAGAGGCATACTAGGGATACTCTACTTTGTCTATGTATTCACACATGTACTAAGTTTCCGGTTAATACAATTCTAGCATGAATAAGAAACTTTTATCATGATATGAGGAAATATAAATAAGAACTTTATTATTGCCTCTAGGGCATATTTCCGTCAGAGCCTCCGATCGACGAGCCTTCGTCCCGGGAGACTTGGGTCCCAGAGTCTTCGTCTCAGGATATTCGGGTCCCAGAGTCTTCATCCATGAGACTCGGGTCCCAGAGTCTCTGTCCCACGTGACTCCGGAGACTAGTGGCCATGCTGATGGTGAGGAGACCTTTTCTGAGGATAGCTATAGCTAGGGCGAGTTGGTTGAGGGGGGCAAGAGGGTCTACCAGCGTGGTGGTACAAAGCTCCCGCCTGTGCCGCCGAACCGCGATTAGAGGTGGTTTATTGTGCCTAATGGGGAGAAGTAAGCGCATTCACTCTTTTTACCTTTTGCCTTCATGTTTCTTAAAATTAATATGTAATGTGTTGGCATTGTCATATTGAAGGGGTTCGGTATACACCCGTGGTGTCCGCGGGCCCAACCAGGTCCTTCATGTGCTTTGCTGGCACCACTTCCTGGGGTGGGTCACGTTGCCCGATGAGGGTGAGGTTCCACAACTAGCACTGAGCTAGGAGTTGTAAGTGGTTGCCCGGCCCCGTCGGAGGAGAGGGTTAACGGTGTCTTGTGCGAGACGGTGGCCGACATTGTGATCTGGCGGTTTTGGTTAATTTCTCCTTTACAGCATTGAAAATCAACAGTACCAAGTGATTGTACTAATCAGTGTTGTCTTGTTTGATTGCAAACCTTCTACAGGTGTGCTGAGGAACACGAGGCGGGCGTGGCTAAGGTTATCGAAGCCAAGTGCAAACGCCTACTTCAGAACTTACGGCACGAGGCTCGGGTGCAGGCCGTTCGAGATTACTACTTCTCTACTCACAATAGGAGGGAGAAGAAGAAGTATCGCGCCAAGTATCTGAGTAAGGAGAAGTACATGAAGGTATTTACTTATTCTTAAGGCCTTGTACTTAGTGTCCTTGATTTGATTTGTAGGTGTAGCGCTGAAATTTCTCTTTTCGAACTTAGGTTCCCCCGAGATGACCAATACTTAGCTTATTTTCCTCGAAAATGACATAATAACTTTTCTTAGCTCCAAATTGACATACTTTACCTAGGATAGCTATAAAATTACCTATACTTAGCATTTTTTACTCTTAAATGCCTTGATATGCTTACTTGGCTAAAAAATGGCATAACTACCTAGGATGGCTCAATAATGATCTATAATTATCTTACCTAGTTCATTTATGACATAATTAGCTCACTTGGGTAAAAAATGGCATAATAACCTAGGTTTAGCTCCAAAATGTCGTATACTTAGCTTATTTTTCTCGAAAATGACATAATAACCTTACTTAGCTCCAAACTGACATACTTTACCTAGGATAGCTCCAATATGAACTATACTTAGAATTTTTCCTCTTAAATGACTTGATATGCTTAGTTAGCTAAAAAATGGCATAACTACCTAGGATAGCTCAATAATGATCTATAATTAGCTTACCTAGTTCATTTATGACATAATTAGCTCACTTGGGTAAAAACTAGCATAATAACCTAGGTTTAGCTCCAAAATGACCTATACTTAGCTTCAAACTGACGTAATTTACCTAGGATAGCTCCAAAATGACCTATTTACCTAGCTTAGATCTAAAATGACCTACACTTAGCATTTTTTCCTAGCTTAGCTAAAAAATGGCATTTTTACCTACCTTAGTTAGAAGAAGAAGATAAAGAAGAGGAGAGGAGAAAAATTCTTCTTCTTCTTCTTTTCTCCTTCTTCTTCTACTTTTTTTCTTCTTCTTCTAGCTAGTCTTCTTCTTCATTTTCTTCTTCTAACTTTCTTCTTTCCAATTTGCAGATTTGCTTTTGATGAGGAGCTTGCGTTCATGGAGTCTACTCTTCTCCTTGTGCTTCTTTTTGTTTTGATTTTGTACGATGAACTTTGTTGGAGGAAAATTGTTGTTGGATATGTGTTGGAAACTTGTTGTTGGATATGTGTTGTTGCAAACTTGTTGTTGGATATGTGTTGTTGTAAACTTGTCGTTGGAATGTGTTGGATATGTGGTGGTATGCTTGTGTATATATATCTTGAAATGTCTATATATATATA
>LR738710.1:57520756-57549489 GCA_902687465.1 Secale cereale | reverse complement strand
ATATATATATATATATATATATGTGAATTTCTATGAAATTGAGTGAATTTAAGAATAAAAAATAGGAAAAACAGGGCCTATACAAGCTCTTTGCCGTCTGCTGGCAGACAGCAAAGAGCTTTGCCATCAGCCAACAGATGGCAAAGCTGCCACGTGGCCGCTACCTGTGCAACCTGGGGTGCACTAGGCTGGCCTATATGGCATGCTTTGTCGTTTGTTGGAAGACGGCAAAGACATGAGCATCTTTTCCGTCTGCCAGCAGACGGCAAAACACGCCGTTAACCCATATGGACCTAACCTGGCAGGCCTGCCGTCCATGCTCTTTTCCGTCTGCTGGCTGACGGCAAAGGCCTTTGCATCTTTGTCGTCCGCCTGCAAACGGCAAAGTACCCTTTACCGGAGCTCGTTTAGCCAGGCGGTTTGCCGTCTGCCGGCTAACTGCAAAGGTCTTTGTCGTCCGCCAGGCATGCCTTTGCCGTCTGCCATGGCAGACGGCAAAGATGTTGATTCCTATAGTGAGGCCCTTACATTATCGAGGAGGTTTATCGTTCCGGTGCCATCAAAATGAACAACGCCGAAGGCACAAATCCGAAGGTGGTGAACTGTCAAAGAATCAAACATTATATCTCAGGTACCCCCATAAATGTTGACACCACTATAATTAACACCGTGACACCGGAGGAGTACATAAGGGATACTTTCCAGGACGTTTCAGACTCTAAAAAGGAATAGGTATGTGGTACGGTAAGTAAATCGACTCCAAAACGTTTCCAATAGCATTTTTTCTCCATTTTGCAATATTTAGAAAAATAGGAAAATTAAAAGTAGTCCGAAGAGTGCACGAGGCAACCACAAGGGTGGATGGCGCGCCCTACCCCCCTGGGCGCGCCCCCTGCCTTGTGGCTACCTCATGTGCCCTCCCGACTCCGTTTTCTTGCATGATACTTCTTTCGGTCGGTAAAAATTCATTATATAATCTCCCGAAGGTTGTGACCACCGTACCATGACAAAATCCCCTGTTTTTCTTTTGAGTTGTTTCTGCAGCAGATTTAGAGCAAGATGTCTTTGCAAGAGTCGGCCGGGGAGAGTCGTGTCTCTCACCCGACA
This sequence comes from Secale cereale, assembly GCA_902687465.1. Lineage (NCBI taxonomy): Eukaryota > Viridiplantae > Streptophyta > Magnoliopsida > Poales > Poaceae > Secale > Secale cereale. The sequence continues at coordinate 57,548,382 of LR738710.1, read as the reverse complement.
CCTAACCACTTTGGGCCAGCATCGGAAAAAGAGATGGAGGCTGACTTGAAACAGATAGATGCCATGGAGGAGGATCAAGAAGTTACTTCTCGTCTCCAACGTGGATTCATACCAGAGGAACTTCAGAGGTCAGCGATATCAAATTCGGTCATCCCTCACAATGCTAGATATCTCTGCTATGAAAATATGAAAAAGAGTGTTGCTTTTTCCCCCGCGGCTATGAAACATCCATGGGTGATTGGAGCTCTGGTCGTCATGGGCAAACTTCGCAAGGAAATAATGGATCTCAAGCAGCAAAATAAGAAGCTCGAGGATAACAATCATATCTTGGGGGGCATCATCGCCAAGAATATCACAACAGCACCTCCGAAGAAAGAGACATAAACACATGGGTATGGGCACTTACCTTGGCAACTACCAACCTTGGGGGAGGTGCCCCGGTATTTTTTATCATTTTTCTTAGTACAATCCTTTTGGTTATATCTTGATCAAATTGAATAAAGTTTTTAGTATGATCTAGTTTTGAGTTTTTGTTTTGAGATCTATGTATGTAATCGAGTCGGTGAGTTACATAATAAAGAGTAGTCTTGGGTTGAGGACTCTACTTTCTTGCTATTATCTTGAGGGAACAAAATAATAAAAATAATAAATAAAAAGTTCTTATGTTGATCTTATGGAAAGTGGTTGAGAGTTGACAAAAATAGTTTTGGTCATTGTTGCCATTAATAGGAAGTAATGAAGAAAGATAGGTTTCACATATAAATATACTATCTTGGACATCTTTTATGATTGTGAGCACTCATTAAAATATGACATGCTAAAAAGTTGAGGTTGGACAAGGAAGGCAACATAATGGGTTATGTCTTCTTACATCTGAATAGAAGTTATATTGTCATGGATCCTCCAACATGTTGAGATTTTTTTTGAGCATCAGTACAGACGGAAGCGTGCATATACACGCGCATACACTCACCCCTATGAACGCACACACGCACACCCTACCCCTATGAGCACCTTCGAGAGACTGAGCCGACATATCATCTTGAGATTTACGAAGTCACTGTAAGCGCCTCGTCGTCGACGGGAACGTCTCCTCCCACTGAAAGCGCATCGTCGGAAATCCTAAGATAAATCCAGGAATAATGCGAGCACCGGGATTTGAACCCTGGTGGGTTGGGGATACCACTGTCCACCTAACCATCTCAACTACAGGTTGGTTCGCTCCAACATGTTGAGATTGCCTTTCCTTCTCATGCTAGCCAAATCCTTTGTACTAAGTAGAGATACTACTTGTGAATCCAAACATCCGTAAACCCAGTTTTGCCATGAGAGTCCATCATACCTACCTATGGATTGAGTAAGATCCTTCAATTAAGTTGTCATCGGTGAAAGCAATAAAAATTGATCTCTAAATATGTATGATCTACTAGTGTGAAAGAAAATAAGCTTTGTACGAACTTGTGATGTGGAAGAAATAAAAGCGATGGACTGCATAATAAAGTTTTTTATCACAAGCGGCAATATGAAGTGACGTTCTTTTGTTCTAAGATTTTGTGCATCCAACCATAAAAGCGCATGACAACCTCTGCTTCCCTCTGTGAGGACATATCTTTTACTTTTATCTTCTACCATGATACAATAGTCAAGGAGACATTCACCTTTCCTTTTTACTTTTAACCTTTGGCAAGCACTATGTGTTGGAGAGATCCAGATATATATACCCACTTGGATGTAGGTTATCATAAAGCATTATTGTTGACATTACCCTTGAGGTCAACCGTTGGGAGGCGAAACTATATGCCCCTATCTTTCTCTATGTTCGATTGAAACTTTGATCCCATAAGTATCACGTGAGTGTTAGCAATTGTGAAAGACTAAATGATAGTTGACTATGTGCACTTTCTGAAAAGCTCTTATACTGACTCTTTCCGATGTTAAGATAAATTGCAATTGCTTCAATGACTGAGATCATAGTTTGTTAGTTTTCAATGAAGTTTTTGATTGATACTTTACCTTGTGAATGAATTGTTACTTTGGCATAAGAATCTATATGACAATATATGTCTTTGTTCTAAAGATGATCATGATGCCCTCATGTTCGTATTTTATTTTTACCGACACCTCTATCTCTAAATATGTGGACATATTTTTCGATTTTGGCTTTCGCTGGAGGACAAGCGAGGTCTAAGCTTGGGGGAGTTGATACGTCCATTTTGCATCATGCTTTTATATCAATATTTACTGCATTATGGGTTGTTATTACACATTATGGCACAATACTTATGCCTTTTCTCTCTTATTTTACAAACTTTACATGAAGAGGGAGAATCCTGGCAGGTGGAATTCTGGACTGGATAAGGAGCAAATATTAGAGACCTATTCTGCACAACTCCAAAAGTTATGGAACTTCACAGGGAGCAGTTTTGGAAAATATAAAAAATATTGGGCAAAGAAAGCACCAGAGGGGGGCCACCTGCCATCCACAAGGGTGGGGAGCGCGCCCTACCCCCCTGGGCGCGCCCCTACCTTGTGGTCAGCCTGGCAGGCCCCGATGCCCATCTTTGGCTATATGAAGGGTTTTTCCCTGGAAAAAATCAGAAGGAAGCTTTTGGGACGACGCGCCGCCGTCTCGAGGCAGAACCAACTAGGGCTCTGGTGGAGCTGTTCTGCCGGGGAAACTTCCCTCTGAGAGGGGGAAATTGAAACCATCGTCATCACCAATGATCCTCTCATCAAGAGGGGGTCAATCTCCATCAACATCTTCACCAACGCCATCTCCTCTCAAACCCTAGTTCATCTCTTGTATCTGATATTTGTCTCAAAACCTCAGATTGGTATGTGTGGGTTTCTAGTAGTGTTTATTACTCTTTGTAGTTGATGCTAGTTGGTTTATTCGGTGGAAGATCATATGTTCAGATCCTTAATGCTATTCAATACTCCTCTGATTATGAACATGGATATGATTTGTGAGTAGTTACGTTTGTTCCTGAGGGCATGGCAGAAGTCTTGTTATAAGTAATCATGTGAATTTGGTATTCGTTCGATATTTTGATGAGATATATCTTTCCTCTAGTGGTGTTATATGAACGTCGACTACATGACACTTCACCATGATTTCGGCCTAGGGGAAGGCATTGGGAAGTAATAAGTAGATGATGGGTTCCTAGAGTGACAGAATCTTAAAACGTAGTTTATGTGTTGCTTCGTAAAGGGATGATTTGGATCCATATGTTTCATGCTATGGTTAGAGTTATCTTAATTCTTCTTTCGTAGTTGTGGGTGCTTGCAAGAGGAGTTAATCATAAGTGGGAGGCTTTACCAAGGAAGGTCAGCGCCCAAGCACCGGTCCGCTCACATATCAAATTATCAAAGTAACGAGCGTGAATCATATGAGCATGATGAAAACTAACTTGACAACAATTCCCATGTGTCCTCCGGGGCACTTTGCTTTATATAAGAGTTAGTCTAGGCTTGTCCATTGCTACAAAAAGAATTGGGACACCTTGCTGCACCTTAGTTACTGTTGTTACTTGTTACCCGTTACGAATTATCTTATCACACAACTATTTGTTACCAATAATTTCAATGCTTGCAGACAATACCTTGCTGAAAACCGCTTGTCATTTCCTTCTACTCCTCATTGGGTTAGACACTCTTACTAATCAAAAGGATTACGATAGATCCCCTATACTTGTGGGTCATCAAGTACGAGGACTCGTGCACTTCTGTTAATATCTTCTACTTCGGGTACAGATTCGTCCTGGAAACCGTAGAGTACCTTGTTCATCCATCAGGAAGTCTTGAGTCTTGCCGTCTTTCATCCATGTGACATGTTGTTGCAAGAATGGATCTTCTGACTGAGCTTTGCGAATTTCTTCCTCAAGAATGGGAGTGAGTTCCAACATATTGGTGTAGTTAGCCTCAACAATGGTTAGATTGATTTGAGCCATTTCTTCTTGGAGCTCGAGAGGCAAAGACGTCATTAATGCATTTGTTATGCCTGGCTTGCGACTGAGAGCATCTGCAACCACATTAGCTTTACCCGGGTGATAGTTTATTTTGAGGTCATGATCCTTAACCAACTCAACAATCTTCTTTGTTGGAGATTCAAATCAGGTTAAGTGAATATGTACTTGAGACTTTTGTGGTCGGTGAATATTTGGCACCGCTTGCCAATGAGATAATGCCACCAAATTTTTAATGCATGAACAACGGCTGCTAGCTCCAAGTCATGAGTAGGATAATGTCCTTCATGTGGTCGTAGCTGCCGGGATGCATAGGCCACAACCTTGTCATCTTGCATGAGCACGCATCCAAGGCCACTTCGAGATGCGTCGCAGTACACGTCAAAGCTTCGATAAATGTCTGGAAGCGTTAACACGGGTGCTGAAGTTAAGCGAGACTTCAATTCGTAAAGCTCTTTTCACAGTCTTCCGACCATATGAAATTTTGGTATTTCTTGAGAAATTTTGTCATGGGCTAACTACAAGCAATTCTAGGGTTGTGACAACTTTGAGCCATATAACTCTGGAATTTGAACCTTGTAACATTTCGAGCTTTTGTGGTACAATCGTTGAAATGGCATCGTATGAGACTCGTATATTGCTAGCACTATTCTGACCTTAATATGCAATGGTCTTAGATTTTATTAACCATTCTCGAATCAGTTTACCTTGTCGATCTCATAGCACACGATCTGTATAGCTAACTCGACTGCGATCTTCAACAATATTGCACAGAATTGGTTTCTTCCACCGTGTGCACTGTAGAGCGCAGAATTAATTATCGCACTCGGGTGTCCATCATCACCCTTCTGCGTAACTTTGACCTCATCACCCAAGGGTAAACTTATGACCGAAGTCATTCCACACACTTCGTTTTTACAAAGATTTTTGCCAATAAACGCCAACGATTTGTCCCTCTTTTAGCCGATGCGTGGCCAAACTAGCCGGGCGGGAAGCTTGCGCGGTAAACAGCGCGGTAGGACGGGAACAGGCTCTTCGAGCCCATGCCAGGGGTGAGGTGTTGTCAAGCGCGCATTGAAGTCTGGAATCCTCTGCTATGAACGTCGTGACAAGACGTGACGATTACAGGCTGGCCGGCCCCCATTTATTATAGCGGCCATTTAACCTACCCTTGTGTCTCTTCAACCTTTCGATCGCCCCCCACCATTGCAAGAAGCACACCCACCACGAGAAATTCTTAGAGGGTATCCTGTGCGGCTCCAATGGTGCTCTGAGCGGCTACCGACGACGAGGAGCAGTTCACCATGCGTGCCGTGGTGGACACCCACAGAAGGTTCATGGACCTCTCGGTGGTGTACACCAATGACCCGGTCTGGGTGGAGCACTCCATCCACATCATGGAGTTGTTGCTTGCCGAGGAGAAGTACAAGGTGGTCGGGTTTGACCACGAGTACACCCGCGCTCATGTCGGGTCTCGTCCCAAGGCCGCCGTCGCCCAGATGTGCGTGCGCCTCCACGTCCTCGTCTACCACTACTGCCTGGCAACAAGGCCTTGCGAGCGTTTCACCAGGTTTGTCAACAGCCCCCACTACATGTTCGCTACGCTGCACATCACCAATGATGTAAAGGCGCTCGAGAATTCGGGCATCGCCTGCCAGAATCTGGTCGACATCCAGGGCCAATACAAGATCAGGGGCAGCAAGGAGCATGAGAAGGAGTCACTGGTTCACCTCGCCGAGGCCATCATCGACCCCTACTACAGAGACATGAAGGATTCGTGGAACAAGGACATGCGTGCCTGGCACTCGGCCTGGATGGAGAAACTCGACAAAGCTCACGTCGTGTACGCGGCCAAGGAGGCGTACACGAGCTACGACATGTACATGAGGATCGTTGACATGAGGAAGTCCCTCCTTCCCCAAAACGGCCAGGGATCCAGCCGGAAGTGTAGCAATGGCAAGCATCATCGCAATAATAAGTAGATGATTAGATCCTCGTTTCTCCTACTTTAGTATGCATGTAATTGCTTTCTTTGGTACGTGGAAATGTTGTGTCTGTAGTCACTTGTGTGATTGTATGCTTAATTTGGTTATGCAATGTTGTATTTTCAAGTATATATGTTGATGTTGTAGACAGAGCGTAGATGTTGTGCGGACAAAGAAAATCACAACGCACACGGACTAAACAATGGAACCAACAATGGAACCAGCAATCGTTTGTATTTTCAAGTATATATGTTGATGTTGTATACCAGCAATCGTTTGCTCACAACACACACATCTAGTTAGTAGTAATCGTCTGTGTTGTTATTGGTCTACGCACACGTCTTCGATTACACACCTGTTTGCCTCGTATCACACACATCTTGTTCATTTGTACCGTTTCTGTTCTCATGTCTCAACGCAAACAGTTCATCTGAGTGAACCGCATGTTGTATATCTCACACACCTTTGACCTGGCTGACCGTTTCTTTTGTGTTGCCTAATCACAAACAGTTCATCCGAGTGAACCGTATGTTGTGTATCGCATACAAGTTCATCTGGCTGCCCGTTTCTTTTGTTCCTCCTCATCGCAAACAGTTCATTGAACTGAACCGTGTGCCCTTCATCGCACACGCAAATAAAACCTGAACCGTGTTTGATGCATCCGTCATCGCAAATGTTTTAGACATTTCTGACGGTTTTCATACAGCACCATTTGCGATTATTGCATTGCACATAGTTTCTCGAAGAATCTCTGATTGTAGTGTCGCGTTAGCAGCATCCTGCAGTAGTGTGTGGTAGGAACCTATAACCTTTGATCACCCAGGGAATATTCGTTATGTCATATATTGCTTAGCCATGCTCGTAGATGGGGATTGGTATGTGTGAACCATGAAAGTTGCGAGAGATAATAATTTTGGGACAACATAAGGTCGCAACCTTAATACACATCTGGGTGGATTGTTCGGGGCACCTAGAGTAACCTATGCTTGCCCAAGGGGAATCCCGGAGTACCCGTGTGATTACCCTAGGTCCGCCACCTAGGCTCAAAGGGATCATAAGATATTTCATGCCTAGAAACTTCCGTGTTCAGCCACAAGCCATTATGAGCTCTGGCATAGTTGAGTAAGTTGTGTGACCTCTTTCCATGGTAGACTAGCTGATGTAGGGGAAAGTAGGTGTACCGGTCTACCCAGGGTTTGGGGGAAATACTTTAGAAAGGCTATGTCTCAATATTTCGATCATGGAGATGGTCGAGTCTTATGAGAAAAAGTGTGCAAACCTCTGCAGAGTGTACAAACTAATCATGATTAGCCGTGTCCCCGGTTATGGACAACTTGAGTATCTAGAAGTCAATTATTGGTTGATCTCATCAATCTTTTTAATGAAATTATTGGGTTACTAATAACTTGTGAATTTTGGGATTGAGTTGGAGGAACCTTCTCAATAATGGCATTTTAATTTAGTAGAAATTAAAATTTATTCCTTTGTTGTAGGGTAAAACTTTCTTTATGCAAAAACTAAACTTAGAGCACCCATCAGCTAAATTTGCATATAGAGATAGTCTTTTTTCATCATTATTATTCTATGGTGTGAAAATACCAGCATATTTCATGTGCTGACCTACACGGTTGCAATCTCTCATGTTGGAAACTTTTCCGATGAGGATTAAAGGTGCAATATGTTGTTGTTCTACACTCAATTTGCCGTGGAGTTGGATGGACTCATTTACCTTCGATGCTTCCGTAGTTATTTTTATTTAGATGGCCTTTGGCCATATTATTCTAATAAATACTCTTTTGAGGACCTCGATGTAATAAAGTGTGTGTTTGAACTCTATTATAATTCCTCGAGTACTGTATGTGTGTCAGCATACGATCCAGGGATGACACTTAAGCATAGGACCCTCGAAGACAACATTGACGAAGCATAATCTAGAATTGACTTTGATTTGAGGAGATTTAGTTCAGACCACCACTAGCAAGTTGAGTCCAACTAATGATTTGCGGTAGTATGAAGAGATCATATCTCTTGTGGATATGACCTCACCTATAGGTTTTGCTTGTGTGGTGTGATCTGTGTGAATTGTTTGATTTGGTGTTTTCTTGCTCTCATAAGCATATGGGTAGTGATTTCTCTCATTAGGATCTTATTCCATTCTGATTTCTCATCCACTCTAAACCAAACAGATGCCTCCGAGATGTGACCTGAAAATCCCACCGAAACTTACTCAGTTGATCCAGACCTAGAATGCCCTCATGCAGATGCTCATCTAGCCGCCACCACCCCCGGTCGACAACCTTATCCATTTCCTGAGGTTGAAACCACCCGCGTTCTCTAGCAGCACGGAGCCGATAGTCGCAGATGACTGGCTTCGCATGATCGGGGGATCTGACCACCATAGGACGCATTGAAGCGGAGAAGGTGCGCTTTGCCGCACATCAACTGGATGGACCAACAGCTTCATGGTAGGAGAATTACAACACCACATTCCCCATAGCCAGTGTGACTTGGGATCAGTTCCAGTAGGCGATCTGTACCACACATGTTTTAGTTGGAGCTATGAGTCTGAAGAAGCGCGAGTTTCGCAACTTATGCCAGGGGAATCGTACTATGGGGCCGCAAAGCAGGAGAAATTTCTTGAAGGTCTCAATGATGAACTGAGTATGCAGCTGATGGTGCCAGCCTTCAACAACTACTAGGAGCTGGTAGACAAGGATATCATTATTGTAGGCAAGCAGCAGCAGATAGAGAACCGCAAGAGGAAGTACGGACAGGGAAAATACAACTCTGGAGTTCAGCAGAAGCCCCGCTCTACCCCGTACTCGGGAAATAATGGATCAGGATCTGGCAAGTATGGTGGACACACTCACCACAACCATGGAGGACATTCACATGATGGAGGGAATGGACACAACCATAGTGGCCATAGGAATGGCAATGGTAACGAAGGAAATGGCAATCAACAACATTCCAACCCCGCTACACCAGCAAAGAAGGATCTGAGCCACATCACATGTTTCAAGTGCCAGAAGCCATGGCATTATGTCACAGAGTGTCCTGAGGCCAAGAATGGGAATGGAAACGGAAGATCTGGAAAGAAACCCAATCCTTTCTCCAGAGGGCAGGTGAATCACGTTAATGTGGAAGAAGTTTATGAGCAACCTGACGCAGTTGTTGGCAAGTTTTTGATTAATACATTTATAGCCATTGTTCTTTTTGACACTGGTGCATCGCATTCATTCATGTCAAGGGGATTCGTGGATAAGTTTAAGTTGCTGACCGTAGCCCTTAAGTCACCTATGTTAGTGAGTTCCCCAGGAGCAGAGTATATGGCTAGTGGGGTATGTTTTCAACAGCCATTGACCATAGGTAGACATGTGTTTCCCATAGACCTCATTATCCTAGAATCCCAAGGATTGGACGTGATCCTAGGTATGGATTGTGTCGGGGGAAACTGTCCTCCCACGAGCACCTATGGGACCGGAGCCCCTTCTACGTTGCGGTAAGGGAGCGGAGGGAGCACGAAGAGCAGATCGAGGAGCACACGCGGGCAGTTTTACCCAGGTTCGGGTCGCGCGGACGCGTAAAACCCTACTCCTGCTTGGATTGTATTGAGTTCTTGAGCTCGGGAGCTTGAAGAGCTAGCTACACCGAGCAAGAGAGCTGTCTAGGTTCCGAACCCTCTCTACGTTGTGCATGGGCCTCCTTTTATAGCTCAAGGGGTCACCGACAGGTGTCAACGTAGAGGAGGGTAAAAACGTAATTTTGGTGGTAGTTGTAACAGTGCGGGAACAGTGCATGAACAGTGGTCTTCACCTAACCTTGACAGTGGGGGACAAGGGCATTAAATGCCCGTCACCGTCGACCCCAAAAGCGCCCGTCCATGCTTCTCCGTTCGCCACGGCGGTAGCCTCGTCACCGTGGCGTGCCACCGTGTCCCCCATGCTGCACAGCCATCCGCCACGCGTCCCTGGAAGGGCCCTAGGGCGACGCGTGGGCCGATGAGCTGGAGCGCGGGCACACAGCGCAGGCTTCCCCCGGCAAGCACCTTGCCGGGGTCTTGATCTTGCCGGGCCCGGGAGCTTGTCACTCCCCGGGTCCTGCCGAGGCGCAGGATGCGCCGAGGCATCTTTTGAGATATGTATCCCTTGGCTTTCCTGGCAAGCTCCTCTTGCCAGGGTCTTGCGTTTAGGTGATAAACTTGAGCCTGGTGCGGCCTTCCCGGCAAGCTCCTCTTGCCGGGGTCTTGATCTTCTATCTTGTATACTTTGTTTTTGAATGGCTTTATAAGGACCGAAAAGGTTTCCGGCGAGCACGTGGTAAACCCTGCCGCGGGAAGCTGCTACTGCCCGTGCACGGGCACGCGCGGCCCACGGCACGCCGAATTTCCTTCCGTATCCGCCGCATCCCCCCCTAACGGCACGCGTCGATTGTGGCGTCGTGGGGGAGATCGTGGCCTCGTTCTTTAATGGGAAATGCGGAGCGTCCCCCACTTCCCCCTTAAAAGCAGAGGAAGCAGGGGCAGTTTCCCTCCTTCGTCTTCATTGCGCCTTCATTCTCCAGAAAACTTCCGCTGCTCCTTGCCTCCGCCCCTCCTCCGCCGTCTTCCGCATCCGCGGCGCCGTCGAGCTCCTCGCCTCTTCCCTCGCCGCCCCCGCCATGGCTCCGAAGAGCGACAAGGCGAAGAGCGACAAGGCCAAGAAGGAGAAGTCCGAGCAGGCGGCGAAGCTGGCCGCCCTGCAGAAGAAGAACGTGGTCTTCGCGCCGAGGCTTGGCGCGAAGGAGCTGCGGAACAAGTACTATCTGTTCTGGTCAGGGGAGACCAAAGCTCATCCCCGCACCAGAGCCTTCCCCGCCGTCGCCAAAGATCTGTTCCCCGGCGGGTACTTCTTCTTCGCTGCTTTTTTCCACTGTGGATTGTGCTCTCCGTATTCGGAGTTCTTTTGCGATATCATGAACACATACAACCTCCACCTCCTAGATTTCACTCCCAACGCCATCCTTACGATGGCCGTTTTCGCACATCTGTGCGAAAACTATGTTGGGATTCATCCCAATGTCGCCCTTTTCCGCCACTTTTTCATGCCTAGAGTAGAATCGGACGCTGCCCTCTCCGGCGGCATCTCCTGGATCTTCCGGCTGAACAAGAAGGATTCATACCTGAAGGGAGAGCTCCGCGGCAAGTGGGAGGAGTGGCGTGCAGATTGGTGCTGGATAGTGGAGGATAAGCCGGAGCCCTTCACCGCGCCGCGCTCAACTGCCATAGTGCGCGGCAGAGACTGGAGTGAATTGGCCCCGGAGGACAATAAGCTCAGCATTGCCCTCATCAGGATTATTCGTCTCCGGGTAGCCAAACTGACCATCGGAGAGGTAGGGGCAGATTTCCTCCGCCGCCGCATTGCCCCTTTACAAGAAAGGAAAAGGCCAGCATGGGAATTTGGCAACGCAGCGGATATTATGAGGCTGCGCCCTGGGTTGAACTTCAATTTCACTGCCTTGGAGTTGAAAGGGATGGTCCGGGAACTTTTCAAGCATGACCCGGCCCACCCGGAATGGTTCAGACCTCCCCGGGGAGTGGTGCCGCTGTGCAACAGCACTGCCCGGGATTCCTTGCGCGCGATGATGCCTTCGTGCGACTCTCACGGCGTCGACCCCACCTGGATAGAGCCTCCGCCGGATGCAGTGCTGAGCTTTTTCGACAACTTGGTCGAGACGCCCAAGAACGCCGAGGAGAACAAGGGCCTCACCCGAGCCACTACGGCAAGGGATATAGCCTACATCACTTCTAGGATGGAGGAGGCCGCCGCAGCTGCGGCGGCGGGTGATTTTGGATATTCTGTGGACGATGAAGAGGCCGCGGACGCGTCGTGCCAAGCAGAGGAGGCGGAAATCCTCAGGCTGCTCAAGCTTCCGCCCGACGAGTTTGCCGGGGTTCCTTCCTTGAGGCTTTCCGGGATACCCGGGGTTGCCGGGGTGAGCGAGGCCGCCGGAGGGAGCGAGGTCGCCGGAGGGAGCGGGGCCGCCGGGCAAGGTGCTGGGTCCAGTGGGCCTGCCGGGGAGGAGGAGGAGGACGTCGAGGCTGATGAAGACACCGGTGGATCTCTGGGGCTTGATGACGATGCCTCTTCGTCCTCAGAGAACTCCCCGCCTCCGGCAAGTCCCACGCAGCAACCAAGGAAACGCCTCCGCAAGGTGGCCACGGGGACGAGGCCACAGGCGCCTCGACAGCAGCCTACGCGCCGGGCGACGCGCGCTACCAAGGCGAGCCAAGTCGCGAAGGAGGCGCCCCGCGCGCCAGCGCCAAGCGGAGGAGGATCCTCCCGGAGTGGAACGGCTGCTACTTCTGCTCCTCGGCCATCGGCGACAATGGAGGCTGGGTCTTCGCAGCCTTCAGCCCCGGAGACCGCCAAGCGCCCGAGGGAGCCTTCTCCTCCTGCTCCTCGCGCGGGAGCATCTCAGGTGGAGTTCGACTTCTCAGCCCTCAGCTCCGACGACGAGGAAGAGGAGTAAGTACTTGCAGCTTGTAATTTCTTTGATCCTGTCTTGATTTTCCTTGTTGATTCTGATCTTGTTTTTGCTTTGCTTTCAGGACCCTGACCCAGCGGACGGCGAAGAGGGCCAAGATCCCTGTGGTTGAGGTTGAAGACGACTCGCCCGTCGCGGCGACTGGGGACTCGCCAGCGGCGAACTTGCCGGATCAACCCGCTCCTCCGAGGAGCAGCCCCCAGCGCAGCCCCCAGCGTAAGTCTGGTCTTGAGTTTTCTGTTTGTCGGGCGCGCTTGAGGTTTTTTCTTATACTAATATCTTGTTGCCTTGTTTGTCTTGTGCAGAAGTGGAGCCGCAGCCGCAGGAGCGCCCGGAGACTGCCCCCGACGAACTACTTGCCCCACCATCCCCGCCAAGGGCGAGCTCCCCGGCGAGGGAGAACGCTCCGCCAAGGACAGGCACCCCGCCAAGGGCGGGCACCCCGCCAAGGGTGAGCAGCCCGACAAGGGTGAGCACCCCGCCAAGGGAGGGCGCGGGCGGCCCTCCGCCAGCAGGGGCCACCACTCTGCCGCCAAGGGTGGATTCCCCAGCAATGGAGCCTGTCGTCGAAGAAGTCCGCGAAGGTAAGTCCTTGTAGCTTTTCCTTCTTGAACTTGTCTTTTTGGATATTTGCTTGATCTTTTCTTTTCTTTTTCTTCTGCTAGATCCTCCTGCACCGGAGCGGATGGAGACGGAGGCCACCGTTGAGGAGGAGGTGCACGGCGACGGCGGCAACGCCACTGCCACTGAGGGCATAGCCGGGGCCGACGAGCCCGCCGCTGAGGAGACCACCCCGACCGCAGACGCCGCGGCCGGAGAAGGGACCGGCGACCACACTGCTGGCCCGAAGGCAGCAGGAGCGTCAAGCGCTGCGCCGGCCGCCGACCCCTCCGCCTCCACGGAGCGGTCGGGCATCTATCTTGATGCTCCCAACGGAAATTTTACTACTCTGCACATGAGCAAAATTCTTCTCATTCATAGTAGTGGGAGCAAACTCAACAAAATAACTATCATGTGAAGCATAATCCAATTGAAAATTAAAATCATGATGACAAGTTTCATGGTTATATTTATTTTTTATAGCATACATTTCATCACAATACTCATCATAAATAGGAGGCATGCTTTCATCATAATAAATTTGCTCATCAAAACTTGGGGGACTAAACATATGATCTTCATCAAACATAGCATCCCCAAGCTTGTGGCTTTGAATATTATTAGCATCATGGGTATTCAAAGAATTCATAATAACAACATTGCAATCATGCTCATTATTCACATATTTTATGCCAAGCATTCTATGTAATTCTTCTTCTAGTACTTGAGCACAATTTTCCTTCCCATCATTTTCACGAAAGATATTAAAAAGATGAAGCATATGAGGTAACCTTAATTCCAGTTTTTTGTAGTTTTCTTTTATAGACCAAACTAGTGATAAAACAAAAACTAAAAGATTCGATTGCAAGATCTAAAGATATACCTTCAAGCACTAACCTCCCCGGCAACGGCGCCAGAAAAGAGCTTGATGTCTACTACACAACCTTCTTCTTGTAGACGTTGTTGGGCCTCCAAGTGCAGAGGTTTGTAGGACAGTAGCAAATTTCCCTCAAGTGGATGACCTAAGGTTTATCAATCCGTGGGAGGTTTAGGATGAAGATGGTCTCTCTCAAACAACCCTGCAACCAAATAACAAAGAGTCTCTTGTGTCCCCAACACACCCAATACAATGGTAAATTGTATAGGTGCACTAGTTCCGCGAAGAGATGGTGATACAAGTGCAATATGGATGGTAGATATAGGTTTTTGTAAACTGAAAATATAAAAACAGCAAGGCAGCAAGTGATAAAAGTGAGCATAAACGGTGTTGCAATGATAGGAAACAAGGCCTAGGGTTCATACTTTCACCAGTGCAAGTTCCCTCAACAATAATAAGATAACTGGATCACATAACTATCCCTCAACATGCAACAAAGAGTCACTCCAATGTCACTAATAGCGGAGAACAAACGAAGAGATTATTGTAGTGTACGAAACCACCTCAAAGTTATTCTTTCTGATCGATCTATTCAAGAGTCCGTAGTAAAATAACACGAAGCTATTCTTTCCATTCAATCTATCATAGAGTTCGTACTAGAATAACACCTTAAGACACAAATCAACCAAAACCCTAATGTCACCTAGATACTCCGTTGTCACCTCAAGTATCCGTGGGTATGATTATACGATATGCACCACACAATCTCATATTCATCTATTCAACCAACACAAAGAACTTCAAAGATTGCCCCAAAGTTTCTACCAAAGAGTCAAGACAAAAACGTGTGCCAACCCCTATGCATAGATTCCCAAGATCACGGAACCCGCAAGTTGATCACCAAAACATACATCAAGTGAATCAATAGAATACCCCATTGTCACGACAGGTATCCCACGCAAGACATACATCAAGTGTTCTCAAATCCTTAAAGACTCAATCCGATAAGATAACTTCAAAGGGAAAACTCAATCCATTACAAGAGAGTAGAGGGGGAGAAACATCATAAGATCCAACTATAATAGCAAAGCTCGCGATACATCAAGATCGTGCCATCTCAAGAACACGAGAGAGAGAGAGATCAAACACATAGCTATTCGTACATACCCTCAGCCCCGAGGGTGAACTACTCCCCCCTCGTCATGGAGACCACCGGGATGATGAAGATGGCCACCGGAGAGGGATTCCCCCCCTCCGCCAGGGTGCCAGAACAGGTCTAGATTGGTTTTTGGTGGCAACAGAGGCTTTTGGCGGCGGAACTCCCGATCTAGGTTACTTTCCGGAGGTTTCAGTATATATAGGAGGTGTTGTAGTCGGGGCCAAGCAAAGGGGGTCTACGGGCTGTCCACGAGGCAGGGGGCGCGCCCAGTAGGGGGGGAGGCGCCCCCCACCCTCGTGGGCAGCCCGTGGACCTTATCGTCCCTCTCTAGCACTTCCTGGGCTTCTTTAGGTCCAAAAACGTCCTCCATTGAGTTTCAGGTCAATTGGGCTCCGTTTGATATTCCTTTTCTGCGAAACCCTAAAACAGGAGAAAAACAGAAACTGGCACTGGGCTCTGGGTTAATAGGTTAGTTCCAAAAATCATATAAAAGTGTATATAAAATCCCATAAAACATCCTAGAAGGTTAATATAATAGCATGGAACAATCAAAAAGTATAAATACGTTGGAGACGTATCAAGCACCATGTACCTAAACAGGGGCATAAAGTGGTGATTCATAGTTTGTTGCCCCGAGAAACAAACAGCCAAGAAACATATCTGGGTTGGTCCCATTTTTGTTCACTCTAGCCACCTACTCCTATGTGTGGATAGCAAATCTAGTCCTGGTCATACCACTGTTTTTAGCGTTACCCCTATATTTCCCTTTTCGACCAAGAGACCGGTTGGATGACTAGTCTGTACTACTTTCACCCCCTTTCCTTCCTGTTTGTACCAAGTCCGATGTACTACATACTAAATTCCCCCACCCCACTTTATTTCTTGTTTGAACCAAGTACAAGATTCGACTCCATGAAGTAGCTTTACCTCTAACAATAGAAGAAAAAAATAGCTAACGTTGGACCATCCGATCGGGAGGGGCTGAGAGGTAGAAAATGATGCACATGCAGCAACGTAGCGAGCTGGGGAAGTAGAGGTAAGGCGGTTTCAAAGGAAGATATACCTGAAGGTCGTCGGGATGTGGATAGGTGGGCGGTGGGAGGCCCGATCCGCCCACACTAGGGCAACGACGAAGGGATCGGAGGACCTCCCGCACCGGCGCTCGGCCAGAGATAACGGTGCGGCCGGCAGTGGGTCTCCTCCCTCGCTGTCGACGACGGCCTAAACGCTGCCCCTCCTCCCCTTCACTGGCGGAGGGGGATACATCCGGATCTGTAACCAGCGGTGAGGATAGAAAGACGGTGTTTTTTGAAGGAAGAAAGACAGTGTTACCACCCCTATCTTGTTTAGATCTGGAGAGGATGAGAGTGTGTGAATAGAGCAACCGTAGCAAGCAAGCGCGGAGGCTTCGGCCTATATATACGTAGTGGGGTAGTTTTCCTTTTTCACTCCATCAAAACAATCGTTTAAAATTGTGTACTACGTGCCAGTTTGTCGTTTTTTTAGTTGTTGATTGTTTTTTGAGATAGCTACCTGCTTGTTCCAAGTGGTGTTACGGTGTGCCAGGTTGCACTTTGTATCGTTCAAGTCTGGTACAAGTCCATCCATTAAATGAACAACCACCCCCTCATAAAAATTGTGAACAAGCCACGGCTAAAATTATCGGAAACGGGGTTGCCCCAACATGCATTATTATTTATATTTTCTACTCCATCCGTTCCTAAATATAAGTCTTTTTTATTATCCACACCTAAGACAATTTTATTATTAGCAGTGAACCCCACATGTCATAGACACAAAAAGTGTGGCAAGATTCCCTTAGGCAAGTGTAACATCCCAAATTTTCAAATTGGAATGTTATACATAGATCATGCTGCATTGCATATTTCTTTGCATTTTGTGTGTGGCGATCCTTGAAATTCTAAGCAACTCAAGGACCTACGGAGAGAGTTGGGAATTCTACCGTTTTTGTATTTGAGTTTAATCAAATACCGGTACGAGGATAGTGTTGGTTTTAATTATTTTTCTCTCCTTAAAAATATTTCTAAATAAAATATATGAGCGGAGATAATATGACTTCTCCAAAATAACAGAAATATTGGAGGAAACATGTTAAAATCACTTTTCGGTATTTTTCTCGGATTTCTTTGCGATTTTATTTGCATAGGAAAAATACGCTTTTTTCAAAATTGCAGTTAGGTCCGGGAAAAATGTTCACTTTGTCCTAAATATTATTAGAGGACGGTGAAAACTTATTTCGGAATTTTTGGAGTCTGTTTAGTATTTCTTTCTTTAGTTTTCGTGCGTCGGGACTCGTTTAAAAAAAAAGTGAACCGACCTAACCGTGCCGTGTCCGCCTAGGACTCAGCCCGGCCGGCCTTTAAAAGCCGAAGCCCGAGACCCCGCAGCCCACCCTGCTGCACCCCCAAACCCTAGCCCCGCGAACGCCGCCGTCGCGCCGCCGACGCCTGCTGCCGCCGCCGGAGTCGCCGGAGCCCGCCGCCGAGGTAGTTACCGCCGCCGCTGTCGGTTTTTTTAAAAGAACCATTCGGTTTTATTTTAAGAAAACCCTAGATCTATTTTTCTAAATAGATCAGTTCGGTTTTTCTTTCGGTTGAGTTAGTTTGCGGACGTTCGTCCGTACGTTCGTTTTAACGAACGTTGTTCGCCCGTTACCCGCAGACAGTGAACGTTCGTTCATTGGCCTGCTCGTCAGTTTTCTTTTTCGGAGTATTTTATCCGCGATTATTTCAATCGCGATTTCTGCTCTGATCTTGTTTTTTGTTTCTCTTTTCGCTTGAGAGTCGGAATCAGGTGATTCAAAATCCTAGATCTTAGTCTCGACGCCCTCTTTCCGTTTAACCAACTTGAACAAGGTTTTGTTACTGTAAAATTTGACCCTAGATCAATCTAGTAAATGGATCTTGTTTCTTTCGCAGTTTGAGTTGCGTTGCCCCGTTTGATTTGATTCTTTTTGCAAACCGGAGTTCTAAAGTTGAACTTTCTGGTTAGATCTTATTGTTTGGAGTTTTGTTTGTGCATCTTTGCTTGATTGCTTGTGTATTCTATTTTTTGCTTGCGATAGAATACCCGGACTGTGAAGCATGCTACTACGAGTCTCTAGGTTTTGCGAATCGTCAGCAAGGCAAGTAACACTTTGATCATACCCCTTCATTACCCAGTTTTTATGCATTAGATCAAACCCTCACACATTGCATGAGTAGGATCTCTTAAACTTGTGGGACTGGGAGGTAGATTGAGGTAGAACCTATTACCTGCATTACTTATTCAAACCCCTGGGGAGTTACTTCTACGCTATGCTTAGGTTATCATGCTATGCTCGTAGACGTGGTTTGGGTTTGAGTGAAATCCATGACAGATGTGAGTTGTTAATTAATGGTTCAACTTAAGGTGGCTACTTGAATACACATCTGGGTGGATTGGTTGCAGGGCACCTGGAGAATCCAGTGTTGTCCTAGGAAATCCCGGGGTTGTGTGTGATTGTCCTATGGAATGCCACCCAGGCTCAAAGGGATCATAAAACTATTCATGCTAGAAACTTCCGTGTGCAGCCACAATGCCATTATGGGCTCTGGCATAGTATGAGTAAGTTGTGTGAGCTCTTTCAGTGGTGGACTAGCAGATGTAGGGGAAAGTAGGTGTACGGGTCCACCCGGGGTAAAGAGTAAATGCTTCTGAAAGACTGTGTCTCGGTCATCTGTTTCTCAAACACCATGTAGTGCGAGAAATCCAACGGAGGAGATCGAGTCTTGTGGGGAAAACTACACAAACCTCTGCAGAGTGTACAAACTGATCATGATTAGCCGTGTCCCCGGTTATGGACAATCTTGAGAATCTGGTACTTGAATTATTGGTTGATCTCATCACTCTAAAATTAATTTGTTGGGTTAATGATTAGTTTAATTGGGATTGAGTTGGAGGTACCTTCTCAATGATGTTTCAACTACCATGATAGTTAAAATAAATTTTATTCCTTTGTTGTATGGAAAAATTGGATCTATGCAAAAACTTTAACCTTAGAGCCTCCACCAGCCAAATATGCATATAGTGTTAGCCTTTATCCTGTTACTTGCATTCTACTGTGTTATCTTGCCAGCATATTCCATGTGCTGGCCCGTTTCGGGCTGCAACATGTTACGTTACAGACTTTTCAGACGAGGAGTAAGACGTTCTAAGTCGTTTGTCATGCACTCAGCTATGCCGTTGGAGTTGATGGACTCACTTATCTTCCAAGCCTTCCGCTGTTATATTGTTAGATGGCCTTAAGCCATAGTCTTTTGTAATAAGTTCTCTTTGGAGACATTCGATGTAATAAGTGTGTGATTGCCACTCCGTTATAAATCCTTCAAGTATTGTGCGTGTCAGCATTACCGATCCAGGGATGACACTGAAACACAGAGACTTCGGTCCATTCGGATCGTGGTCGCTACAGCAAGCCAAAGTGTGTCTAACAATTTGAGCAACTCAAGTTAGGCAAGTGTGGCAAGCGTGGGAAAAATAATGTGGCAAGATAAGACAAACATAGTCATAATCCAAACAGCCCCGTAATTTTTTGTGACATGCATGAAAATTTGGTTAGTTAAATTTATAGTCAAAATTTGGCAAGGTTCATCAAATCAACACATGTAAGTATCAAAAGGGAAGTCACGGCTGATACGTCTCCAACGTATCTATAATTTTTTATTATTCCATGCTATTATTTATGAAGTCTTGGATGTTTAATGGGCTTTATCATTCACTTTTATATCATTTTTGGGACTAACATACTAACCCAAAGGCCCAGTCCAGATTGCTGTTTTTTGCCTATTTCAGGGTTTTGCAGAAAAGAATATCAAATGGAGTCCAAACAGAATGAAACCTTCGCGAGAGATATTTTTGGAGGAAATCACGCTCGGGAAACGTCAGGACCAAGTCAGGGGACAGAGGGCCTGCCCTGGAGGGTGGGGGGCGCGCCCCCCTTCCCAGGGCGCGCCCCCCTGCCTCGAGGCTGGCCCGTGTGGCCCTCGGTGCCCTCCTTCTTCCTATATATACCTACATACCCTAGAAACTCCATACGCAGAGAGAAAACCCTAATTCCACCGCCGTAGCTTCTGTTCCCGTGGAGATCCCATCTTGGAGCCTGTTCCGGGAGGGGATCCATCATGGAGGCTTTCATCATCATCATCATCGCCCTCACCATGAGTTGTGAGTAGTTTACCACAGACCTTCGGGTCCATAGCTAGTATCTAGATGGCATCTTCTCTCTCTCTGGATCTCAATACAAAGTTCTCCTCGGTCTTCGAGGAGATCTATTCGATGTAATCTCTTTTTGCGGTGTATTTGTCGAGATCCGATAAATTGTGAGTTTATGATCAAGGTTATCTATGAAAGATATTTGGTTCTTCTCTGGACTTTTTATGTGTGCTCATAATATCCTTGCAAGTCTCTTTGAATTATTGGTTTGGTTTGGCCTACTAGATCTATAGTTCTTGCAATGGGAGAAGTGCTTGGCTTTGGGTTCAATCTTGCGGTGTCCTTTCCCAGTGATAGTAGGGGCAGCAAGGCACGTATTGTATCGTTGCCATCGAGGATAAAAAGATGGGGTTTTCATCATATTGCTTGAGTTTATCCCTCTACAACATGTCATCTTGCTTAAGGCGTTACTCTATTCGTATGAACTCAATACACTAGATGCATGCTGGATAGCGGTCGATGTGTGGAGTAATAGTAGCAGATGTAGAATCGTTTCGGTCTACTTGTCTCAGACGTGATGCCTATATACAATGATCATGCCTAGATAGTCTCATAATTAATCGCTTTTCTATCAATTGCTCGACAGTAATTTGTTTACCTGCCATAGAATATCGCTATCATCAGAGAAGCCACTAGAGAAAACTATGGCCCCTGGGTCTATTCTCAACATATCAATCTACATCTACTTTACTTTTACCGCTTTTATTTGCTGTTTTATTAAACTAAAAATACCAAAAATAATTATCATCTCTATCAGATCTCAATCTCGTAAGTGACCGTAAAGGGATTGACAACCCCTTATCGCGTTGGCTGCGAAGTTCTTATTTGTTTGTGCAGGTGCGAGGGACTCGCGCGTGGTCACCTACTGGATTGATACCTTGGTTCTCAAAAACTGAGGGAAATACTTACGCTACTGTGCTGCATCTCCCTTTCCTCTTCGAGGGAATACAACGCAAGCTCAAGAGGTAGCAAGAAGAATTTGTGGCGCCGTTGCCGGGGAGGCTTATGCAAAAGTCATATACCAAGTACCTATCAAGAACCCTTATCCTTCGCATTACATTTATTTTCCTCTCGTCTTCCTCTCCCCCACTTCAGCCTTGCCGTTTTATTTGCCCTTCTTCCGTCGTGTGTTTTTTGTTCGCTTGTTTCTTGTTCGCTTGTGTGTGTTGGATTGCTTGCTTGTAACTATGGCTCTGAACAATACCAAATTGTGTGACTTTTCCAATACCAACAACAATGATTTTATTAGCACTCTGATTGCTCGTATTACCGATGCTGAATCTTGTGAGATCAATGCTGCTTTGTTGAATCTTGTCATGAAAGATCAATTCTCCAGCTGTCGGGGGAAACTGTCCTCCCACGAGCACCTATGGGACCGGAGCCCCTTCTACGTTGCGGTAAGGGAGCGGAGGGAGCACGAAGAGCAAATCGAGGAGCACACGCGGGCAGTTTACCCAGGTTCGGGCTGCGCGGACGCGTAAAACCCTACTCCTGCTTGGATTGTATTGCGTTCTTGAGCTCGGGAGCTTGAAGGGCTAGCTACACCGAACAAGAGAGCTATCTAGGTTCCGAACCCCCTCTACATTGTGCATGGGCCTCCTTTTATAGCTCAAGGGGTCACCGACAGGTGTCAACGTAGAGGAGGGTAAAAACGTAATTTTGGTGGTAGTTGTAACAGTGCGGGAACAGTGCATGAACAGTGGTCTTCACCTAACCTTGACAGTGGGGGACAAGGGCATTAAATGCGCGTCACCGTCGACCCCAAAAGCGCCCGTCCATGCTTCTCCGTTCGCCACGGCGGTAGCCTCGTCACTGTGGCTTGCCACCGTGTCCCCCAGGCTGCACAGCCATCCGCCACGCGTCCCTGGAAGGGCCCCAGGGCGACGGGTGGGCCGATGAGCTGGAGCGCGGGCACACAGCGCAGGCTTCCCCCGGCAAGCACCTTGCCGGGGTCTTGATCTTGCCGGGCCCGGAAGCTTGTCGCTCCCCGGGTCCCGCCGGGGCGCGTGATGCGCCACGACATGTCTTCTGAGATGCTATTTTCTGGTCTTCCTGGCAAGCTCCTCTTGCCAGGGTCTTGTGTTAATGTGATAATCTTGAGCCTGGTACGGCCTTCCCGGCAAGCTCCACTTGCCGGGGTCTTGATCTTCTGTCTTGTATACTTTGTTTTTGAATGGCTTCATAGGGACCGAAAAGGTTTCCGGCGAGCACATGGTAAACCCTGCTGCGGGAAGCTGCTACTGCCCGTGCACAAGTTGGGGTACTAAGGTACCCCTATCTTAGTACACCGACAGGAGCCCCCGGGCCTGGGCCACACACGGTGCCGAGCGCTGTTGGGCCAGGCCCAAGACAGTGCACGGGCACGCGCGGCCCACGGCACGCCGAATCTCCTTCCGCATCCGCCGCATCCCTCCCTAACGGCACGCGTCGATTGCGGCGTCGTGGGAGAGATCGTGGCCTCGTTCTTTAATGGGAAAATGCGGAACATCCCCCACTTCCCCCTTAAAAGCAGAGGAAGCAGGGGCAGTTCCTCTCATTCATCTTCATTGCGCTTCTCTCCTCCAGAAAGCTCCGCTGCTTCTTGCCTCCGCCCCTCCTCCGCCGTCTTCCGCATCCGCGGCGCCGTCGAGCTCCTCGCTTCTTCCCTCGCCGCCCCCGCCATGGCTCCGAAGAGCGACAAGGCCAAGAACGACAAGGCCAAGAAGGAGAAGTCCGAGCAGGCGGCGAAGCTGGCCGCCCTGCGGAAGAAGAGCGTGGTCTTCGCGCCGAGGCTTGGCGCGAAGGAGCTGCGGAACAAGTACTATCTGTTCTGGTCAGGGGAGACCAAAGCCCACCCCCGCACCAGAGCCTTCCCCGTCGTCGCCAAAGATCTGTTCCCCGGCGGGTACTTCTTCTTCGCTGCTTTTTTCCATTGTGGATTGTGCCCTCCGTACTCGGAGTTCTTTTGCGATATCATGAACACATACAACCTCCACCTCCTAGACTTCACTCCCAACGCCATCCTTACGATGGCCGTTTTCACACATCTGTGCGAAAACTATGTTGGGATTCATCCCAATGTCGCCCTTTTCCGCCACTTTTTCATGCCTAGAGTAGAATCGGGCGCTCCCCTCTCCGGCGGCATCTCCTGGATCTTCCGGCTGAACAAGAAGGATTCATACCTGAAGGGAGAGCTCCGCGGCAAGTGGGAGGAGTGGCGTGCAGATTGGTGCTGGATAGTGGAGGATAAGCCGGAGCCCTTCACCGCGCCGCGCACAACTGCCATAGTGCGCGGCAGAGACTGGAGCGAATTGGCCCCGGAGGACAACAAGCTCAGCATTGCCCTCATTAGGATTATTCGTCTCCGGGTAGCCAAACTAACCATCGGAGAGGTTGGGGCAGATTTCCTCCGCCGCCGCATTGCCCCTTTACAAGAAAGGAAAAGGCCAGCATGGGAATTTGGCAACGCGGCGGATATCATGAGGCTGCGCCCTGGATTGAACTTCAATTTCACTGCTTTGGAGCTGAAGGGGATGGTCCGGGAGCTCTTCAAGCATGACCCGGCCCACCCGGAGTGGTTTAGACCTCCCCGGGGAGTGGTGCCGCTGTGCAACAGCACTGCCCGGGATTCCTTGCGCGCGATGATGCCTTCGTGCGACTCTCACGGCGTCGACCCCACCTGGATAGAGCCTCCGCCGGATGCAGTGCTGAGCTTCTTCGACAACTTGGTCGAGACGCCCAAGAACGCCGAGGAGAACAGGGGCCTTACCCGGGCCACTACGGCTCGGGATATAGCCTACATCGCTTCTAGGATGGAGGAGGCCGCCGCAGCTGCGGCGGCGGGTGATTTTGGATATTCTGTGGACGATGCAGAGGCAGCGGACGCGTCGTGCCAAGCAGAGGAGGCGGAAATCCTCACGCTGCTCAAGCTTCCACCCGACGAGTTTGCCGGGGTTCCTTCCTTGAGGCTTTCCGGGATACCCGGGGTTGCCGGGGTGAGCGAGGCCGCCGGAGGGAGCGAGGTCGCCGGAGGGAGCGGGGCCGCCGGGCAAGGTGCTGGGTCCAGTGGGCCTGCCGGGGAGGAGGAGGAGGACGTCGAGGCTGATGAAGACACCGGTGGATCTCTGGGGCTTGATGACGATGCCTCCTCGTCCTTAGAGAACTCCCCGCCTCCGGCAAGTCCCACGCAGCAACCAAGGAAACGCCTCCGCAAGGTGGCCACGGGGACGAGGCCACAGGCGCCTCGACAGCAGCCTGCGCGCCGGGCGACGCGCGCTACCAAGGCGAGCCAAGTCGCGAAGGAGGCGCCCCGCGCGCCAGCGCCAAGCGGAGGAGGATCCTCCCGGAGTGGAATGGCTGCTACTTCTGCTCCTCGGCCCTCGGCGACAACGGAGGCTGGGTCTTCGCAGCCCTCAGCCCCGGAGACCGCCAAGCACCCGAGGGAGCCTTCTCCTCCTGCTCCTCACGCGGGAGCGTCTCAGGTGGAGTTCGACTTCTCCGCCCTCAGCTCCGACGACGAGGAAGAGGAGTAAGTACTTGCAGCTTGTAATTTCTTTGATCCTGTCTTGATTTTCCTTGTTGATTCTGATCTTGTTTTTGCTTTGCTTTCAGGACCCTGACCCAGTGGACGGTGAAGAGGGCCAAGATCCCTGTGGTTGAGGTTGAAGACGACTCGCCCGTCGCGGCGACTGGGGACGCGCCAGCGGCGAACTTGCCGGATCAACCCGCTGCTCCGAGGAGCAGCCCCCAGCGCAGCCCCCAGCGTAAGTCTGGTCTCGAGTTTCCTGTTTGTCGGGCGCGCTTGAGGTTTTTGCTTGTACTAATATCTTGTTGCCTTGTTTGTCTTGTGCAGAAGTGGAGCCGCAGCCGCAGGAGTGCCCGGAGACTGCCCCCGACGAACTACTTGCCCCACCATCCGCGCCAAGGGCGAGCTTCCCGGCGAGGGAGAACGCTCCGCCAAGGACGGGCACCCCGCCAAGGGCGGGCACCCCGCCAAGGGTGAGCAGCCCGACAAGGGTGAGCACCCCGCCAAGGGAGGGCGCGGGCGGCCCTCCGCCAGCAGGGGCCACCACTCCGCCGCCAAGGGTGGATTCCCCGGCGAGGGAGCCTGTCGTCGAAGAAGTCCGCGAAGGTAAGTCCTTGTAGCTTTTCCTTCTTGAACTTGTCTTTTTGGATATTTGCTTGATCTTTTCTTTTCTTTTTCTTCTGCTAGATCCTCCTGCACCGGAGCGGATGGAGACGGAGGCCACCGTTGAGGAGGAGGTGCACGGCGACGGCGACAACGCCACTGCCACTGAGGGCATAGCCGGGGCCGACGAGCCCGCCGCTGAGGAGACCGCCCCGACCGCAGACGCCGCGGCCGGAGAAGGGACCGGCGACCACATTGCTGGCCCGGAGGCAGCAGGAGCGTCAAGCGCTGCGCCGGCCGCCGACCCCTCCGCCTCCACGGAGCGGTCGGGCATCTATCTTGAGGCTCCCAACGGGATCTTTATACAAGTCTCGTGGGCATCCTCGTCGCGAGCCCCCGTGGAGGGAGAGACCAACGACGGAGAGGTCCTCGCCTCCGCGGGGTTGAAGGTCGTTGAAGCGCTTGGCGGGAGTGACGAGCCCGAAGAGGAGAAGCTTCTTCGCCAGCTCCTGGCCCTGTACCGGGCCAGGTAGGCGAAACTGGAGTCCCGAGAAGCTCTCACCGCCAAGGCTGGAGCCGATTTGGAGAAGCGCGCTGCGGAGCTCCGCGCCGCCAACCAGGCGGCCCTCCGCAACTTGGCGGAGGAGCGCGAAGGGCTTGCCGAGGAGCAGCAAGCGTTCCTCCTTGAGAAGGCTGAGGCCAAGGAGCAGCAGCGATTGGTTGGTGAAGAGCTGTCCCGGCGAGAAGGTGCGCTCAACCAGCGGAAGGTCGACCTCGATGCCCACGAGGACGACCTCACCGCCCGGGAGCAGGCCATTGGCGGAGCCCTGAAGGAGGCGAAGGCCGCAGCAGCCACCGCGGAGACCGCCAAGAAGGATCTTGAGGCCAAGGTGGAGCAGCTGGAGCGGTACCTGAAGGCGAGTGCGGACAGAATCACCGCGCTCAATGTGGAGCGGGAGAAAGATGCCCACACCAATTCTAACCTGCAGGTACGCCTCTCCAAGAAAGGCGACGAGCTCACTGCCGCCAAAGATTCTATTGCTGACTTGGAATTGAAGGTCTCTACTCTGACTGATTCGCTCGACGCTGCCCGGGATCGCGAGACGAAGCTGAAGGACGAGCTCCGCAAGGAACGAGGCTTGGTGGAGAGCGCCGCCGTCTCGGCGAACCAGTTCAGCCGGGCAATGGAGCAGTGGACTGACGATCTGGTCACCTCCGCTGCCAACATTGACAAGGAGATGATGGCGCTGAGGGCGGAGCACCTCGTGTATTCTCCCGACGAGGCCCTCCCCCACAGCGCCAAGTTAAGTCTCTTCTTCAGGGGAATCGCGCCGGCGCTTGCACGGCTGCGGGAGAAGCTCCCCGCGCAGTTGGCCGATGAGTCGCGTCGGCTCTGCGCGGGCACTCTGGAGCGCGTCTTGACGAAGATCGTCTACCGCAACCCCGGCATCAACCTTGTCAACGTCCTCCGCTCCTTGCCGGACGACGCTGACCAGGAGGCGTTGAAGGCGCAGGTCGCCCACATCGTCGCCAAGGTGAACAAAGTCACTAGGCGTGAAGGCGACCGCGTAGATTAGATTTCTTCCTTTCCGTTTCCTTTGCCGCTGCAAATTATGTTATGGACATGAACTGATTAGTTATTGCGGCAAGTTATCCTTGTAATATACAGTCTTATTTTGATCAGCCAATGCAGTGTTATCTCCCTTGCTTTGGTCCTTTACTTTGTATGCTTTTTACCCTACGCTTTTAGGGAACTTGCCGGCAAGGGGCCCTTGCCGCGAGCGCTGAGTGCTGGACTCTGAGCAGCCTGCTGGCAAAGGCCTTGTCGGCAAGCAACCTCACCGCAGCTAGTCGCAACACACTTAGCTTGCTGAGCGAACTCGGAAACGAAGTAAGGGCGCGACACTTGTCGCAGCTCTCTTAAGTCGTTGAGTGTGCTCGAAAACAAAGTAAGGGTGCGGCTAGCCACG
Organism: Secale cereale; assembly: GCA_902687465.1. NCBI lineage: Eukaryota > Viridiplantae > Streptophyta > Magnoliopsida > Poales > Poaceae > Secale > Secale cereale. The sequence continues at coordinate 57,520,941 of LR738710.1, read as the reverse complement.
GGTAGGTTCCTCCGCGCACAGGTTTTCCATACAAAGTGTGGTTGTTCAAGGAAGACAACTAAAATTTAAAATTTTGAACTGCTCAAATTCTGGTAACTTAGCTTAGCTTTCCTGGATTGTTTGTTCCCGGCAAGGCTCCTCTTTCTTGAACAGCACTTGGTTCATCCTCCACCTCCTTCCCCCCC